>CM038216.1:5305379-5742564 GCA_021442155.1 Cymbidium sinense
CTCTAGAATAAAACTCCAAACAACTTACAATAGCATGTGCAAAACATATGGCAAGCCCCATAGTTGAAAAAAGTTTAAGAAAAAGGGGTGTACACTCATGAGTGTAGAGAGTGTACACATATAAAACTGCTCCCTAAACCACAAAATTTCTCAGTAAATATCTCCAAATAGCTTACAATAGAATGAACTAAACATACGGCAAGCCCAATAGTTGAAAAAATTTGAAAAAAAGGAGTGTACACTCATGAGTGTACAAAGTGTACAAATAAAAAATAGCTCTAAAAACTACTAAATTCTCTAGAACTAAACTCCAAACAGCTTACAATAGAATGTATTAAACATATGGCAAGCTCCACAATTAAAAAAATTTGAAAAAAAGGAGAAACTATACCAAATTACCAAGAAACAACTCCAAATCGCATACAATAGCATGCATAACATAGATAAATAAATTGAAGATCTATAATAGCATGTACAAACATCTTACAGTAGCATATGCAAATAGATTACAATAGCATGTACAACACAGATAAATAAATAGCTAATCTATAATAACATGTACAAACATCTCACAATAGCATGTATAAACAGATTATAATAGCATGTACAACACAGATAAATATAGAGATGATTTGCATTTCGATTTCCAAACACTTTATTCATATGCACATCAACCTTCTTGCATTCAACATTTTTCAACTCAGTTATTTCTTATTTAAACAAAAAATAGCATAAGAAAACTCAGCTCTAAAGCAATTAGGCCAATCTTGGTGTTCATCCTGGTCCACTGGAGGTTTGCTCACCACTACCTCCATGTATTTGCACACAAACATGCCACAATCAACACTATTTTCTTGGACTGGTATACCACTAATAACTTCGATTGGCCATTTCTGGGGATTGCTCTTAAAAGCCTGTCAAGCATCTTGAATGAGTAATTTGATTTAAAGAGTTAAAAATAAAGATGAAGAGTTAGATACAAAGTATGCATCTAAGATGAACTGAAAATAATAAAAAAATTATAATATCAGGAAGAATTGCCTTATGAGTTGGGTTTGATAGGAGTCAGTACCCCTTTCTTAATATGCCCCACTAGTAATTTGATATTGATAACTAAGTAGAGTAAATCAATCAACCATTGAAATACTATATGTAGTAACATATTGGATGAATATTTTGCTTTCTTTTGTTAGGCTATATCTAGCACAACTCTATAAGAATTCAAAGAAAAGTTAAAAATTACTAGCTTATAATTATCAAAACTTTTGAAGGCATCATATAACCCAAGCCTCTGTGCAGTAACTCACCCAATGTAGGCATGAGACATATATATAGGGGACATATAGCCCAGGACAGATCTTATTCTTCTCGGCTAACAAATAAGCAAAGGCATCAACATGTGCATCTGACAGACACTGATTTGTCAACAACTCATCAATTTGGCCTCTCATAATAATGATATTCCCAGCAAAGAATATGCTATCACTCCTGCATGTGAGAAGCATGAGAATGTAAGCATTACTAAATCAAAAGGTTGATTTTATGTATATTAAATGAAATAGACTAAACAATGACTTACTTGTCCTTGAATCTGGTGCAAGAAGTGTCAATGAGATGCAGCATTGGCTTGGGCAAAACATTTCTTGATGTGAAGTCTATGATATCTTGTGCCTCAGCTGGCTGCAAAAAATTAACAAGGTTTAAGAGCTAGATTCAATATGAATTAAAGTCGAAGCTTCTAAGATGAAGAATACCTCTGCCTGATGCTCCCCAACCACTATGACAACAGTCGTTGGTTCATCCTGTACTGTAGGAACCTCTCTGTTAACCTACATGAAAAATCACTGAAATCAATTTTATTAGATTAAACTAAAAGAAAGCCAAGAAATACCTTCTCTCCTATCTGTGCATCCTGTGTGGCAACAACAATAGGAGTTGGAGTTATTATGTTGCGTGTCTTCTTGTACACTTGTGTGAATGGGGATGACATAGCTTTTCTCTTCTTCAATTGTCTTGCCTTCCCACCATATTCTATGCTGCCCAGTAAAGGCTGAGCAACATCTTTCTGTCAAGTGGTAGCCTCCTCAGGAGCTTCCCCTGTGGTAGCCTCCTCAGGAGCTTCCCCCTTGCTTGGACCATCCTGTCCAGCAACCAGTGCATCAATGACAGCTAGCCGCAAATCAATACCATATATTATCTAAGGTATTGAAGCTTAAAAAATGATACTCTATCCCCCAGGGTCCTGAAACCTGAAAGTATCTTATCTGTCATAAAGCTTTGTGGAGGGGTAGTAGCAGATGACAAGCTAGATACATAGGAAGGAGGTGAATATAGAGGAGAGATGTAGGGAGATCCATTTGGGGCTTCACTCTTAGGACGTGGAATGGAGCTCCTATGGGGCTCGTTATGGGTTTGTTGTGGGACAGGGGCACTATTTGAAGGAGCCAGATCTCCTCCTCTGATATGTCTTCAAATGATTGGAAGACCTATGTTACACCAATAAGAAATATGATGATTTCTAATAGGAATAAAAAAAAAATTTGAGGTAAATGAAGTAAATTTATTTTGCATCACCTAGTGTCCTTGCAAACCACTAAATAAATCCTCTGCAAACTTTATTTTTGGCCATCGTAACATATGTGGCTTTACATAAGGAACGGGTGGCCATATGATTCTTAAGTGCTATGCCGCCCAGATCTACAATAAAGATTTACATAACTTAGCTTAAATACCTAAAGTAATATAAATCTGATAATGTAAAATGTGTCATTAGAAGAGTGGCAAAGCCACTCATGTACCCGGGTGCCTTTTGCATCAAAATTTTTGATATAATACCATCAAAATGTAAAAGTAGAAAGCTCCAGATGGCTTCTAGCCAATTATAATCAACAAATCTCTTTATGTCATTTGCATAGAAGATCAAATCTAATGATACTCTATAATTATGATATATAAAAAAAGATTTGAAAGTAAAAACTGTATGTACAAGTGCACAAACTGTGCTGCAGCCAATGAGCGATCCAACTTCTTAGTTTTATTCTTAAAAATCAACTTAGTAGGACCTGAAAAGTGGAGATTTCTGCCATATAACCTTCTCCCCTCTGTTTGGCATCCCTATAATTAATGCAACTTCATCGGGGGTGAAAGGAATGCATTGGCCACCAATGTAGAATACCTGCTTTTCTATATTCCAACAAGACATGATTGAAGTGATTGCACCCGAATCGTGCTGAATGACATGCATTTTAATGAATTGATGCACATGTATCCTTCTTAAAATGACAAGTACTTTATCAGTAAAGTGACCTAAAATAGAATCAAACACTGCTCTAATGGTAGATGACTTGCATCTAAAAGTTATCCTTTTCCTAGACATTTTAAGCTTCAAAATGAAAAGTGAATTAATGAGAACATTATCTCCATAATGGAGGCCCAGAATGTACACTTTAAAAATAGCTTCAAAAATCCCCAAATTCTCTAGAAAATATCTCTAAACAGCTTATAATAGAATGTACAAAATATATGGCAAGCCCCATAGTTGAAAAAAATTGAAAAAAAGATTTTACACTCATGAGTGTACACATGAAAAATAGCTCCATAAACCCCCTAAATTCTCTAGGAAATATCTCTAAATAGCTTACAATAGCATGTACAAAACAAATGGCAAGCCCCATAGTTGAAAAAAATTGAAAAAAGGGGTGTACACTCATGAATGTACAGAATGTACACATGGAAAATTGCTCCAAAAATCTCTAAATTCTCCAGAAAACATCTCCAAATAGCTTGCATATAATATATTAAATATATGGTAAACCCCAAAGTTGAAAATTTTTTGAAAAAAGGGGTGTACACTCATGAGTGTACATAATGTACACAAGGAAAATAGCTCCAAAATCTCTCAAATTCACCAGAAAACATCTCCAAATAGCTTACAATAGAATGTACTAAACATATGGCAAGCCCCACAGTTGAAAAAAAAAATTTTAAAAAGGGGTGTATACATATGACTGTATAGGGAGTACACATAGAAAATAGCTCTAAGACCCCCAAAATTCTCCAGGAAACATCTCGAGATAGCTTAAAATAGAATATAATAAATATATGGCAAGCCTCACATTTGAAAAAAAATTTGAAAAAATAGGTGTACACTCATGAGTTTACAGAGTGTACACTTCAAAAATAGCTCCAAAACTCCCAAATTCTCCAGGACTAAACTCCAAACAGCTTACAATAGAATATACTAAATACATAGCAAGCCCCATAGTTAAAAAATGAAAAAAAGGAGTAGACAGAGTGTACACATGAAAAATTGCTCCTTAAATCACCAAATTCTCTAGGAAACATCTCCAAACACCTTACAATAGAATGAACTAGACATATGGTAATCCCACAGATAAAATTTTTTGAAAAAAATGGGTGTACACTCATGAGTGTACAGAGTGTATGCATAAAAAATAGCTCCAAAATCTATCAAATTCTTCTAGAAATATTTCTAGAAAGCTTACAATAGCATGTACAAAATAAATGGCAAGCCCCACAATTTAAAAAAATTGAAAAAATGGGTGTACACTCATAAGTGTACAAAATGTACACATGGAAAATAGCTTCAAAAACTCACAAATTCTCCAGAAAATATCTCCAAACAGTTTACAATAGCATGTACAAAACATATGGCAAGCCCCACAGTTGAAAAAATTTAAAAAAAGGGTATACACTCATGAGTGTACAGAGTGTACACTTCAAAAATAGCTCCAAAAATTTCCAAATTATCCAGGACTAAACTCCAAGTAGCTTACAATATAATGTACTAAACATATGACAAGCCCCATAGTTGAAAAAAATTAAAAAAATATAGTGTACACTCATGAGTGTACAGAGTGTACACTTCAAAAATAGCTCTAAGAACTCCCAAATTCCCTAGGACTAAACTCCAAATATCTCACAATAGATTATGCTAATGTATAGCAAGCCCCATAATTGGAAAATAAATTGAAAAAAAGAGTTGTACACTCATGAGTGTACAAAGTGTACACTTCAAAAATCCCAAATTCTCCAGAACTAAACTCCAAACAGCATACAATAGAATGTACAAAACATATGACAAGCCCCACCATTAAAAATTTTTTAAAAAAGGGTGTATACTCATGAGTGTATAGAGTGCACACTTCAAAAATAGCTTTAGAAATTACCAAATTCCCTAGGACTAAACTCCTAATTCTCAAGTGAAGATATATATATATATATATATATATATATATATATATATATATATATATATATATATATATATATATATATATATATATATATATATATATATATGAGGGACCACGGAGAAGGAGCTCATGATTCTTGGACCAAGGGAGAATGCATATCCACAAGACAAATTCTCTAACCAGGGTGGCTACAGAAAGGGGCTCCAATCCAAAAGTAATTGGGGTAGTGTCTAAATGGGGTCGCTAAGGATGTGATCCAAATAGAATGCCCATAGGGGAGGTGCCGTTAGGGGCTTTATCCAGAACCTTATAAAAGAAAGCCTGTAGGCATACGGGGGCCAACTCAGGAAGAATACTTGTAGATTTACATCTGTCATGAGTAGTGTATCGACCGGGTGGGTCACCGTTAGGCGATAACCAGCCAACCTAAGGTGTCCGTCAATATGCAACAATCATTCTAGAAAGAAGTCGTGTAGCCTTACATCTCCCTAAAGCAGAACTAGTTGCTGGGATAGTCTGTCTTCGGCTCGATAAGTGCTATCTGAGCTAGGACGACTACCAAGTGGGGAGTCTCATGTAAGGACTGGACCCAGACTTGAAGTAGTCAGGAAGAAAGGAGCCACTGGGAAACTTATCTTAAGCCTTAAATATACTCGACCCAATCAGTGCACGATGGCTAATCAAAGAAGAAAGCGTGTAGGCTTATATCCTCTTAAACAAAGTCATTATGAGGTAGCTTACCGGCTGCACAGTAAGGCCTACCAAACTATCGGCTAAAGAGGTAGTTGGTTAACTTCATTCCTCACTTCATGTGTAGCATGCACTGTAGAAGCTTGAGGTGACAATGTGACTAGTGGTATAGAAGTTGTATTATTAGCTACCTATTGATTAACAGACAAAATGGGTGTTGCACTTGATATGATATTCTTCTATAACATCTCCATCATGATATTCATTTGTACCATCATATCGTTCATCTTGGTACCAAGTTGTGCAATCTCCTTGACTTTGACCTTCATTTGACGCTGCATTTCTCTTTGCTCTCTAGCTAGCACCATGGTGTCAACAAGTATAGGTTATTCTTCTTCCTCTATTCCTTATTATTATTTTGCTCCTTGCTCATCCTCAGGGGAAGAACTTGATTATCCTTCTCCTTGTGCATTTGCAGGGGTAGCTATTGATTGGGCTGAATGATGACACTGATTATAAAAGCGTGACCAGGCCGATCATTTCCTAGTTCAACAATATAAATAGCTTCAATGCCCATGATCTCTTTTCCATTCTGGTCTTCTTCTTCTTCATCTTCAGCAGAGATTGAATATCCCTCTTATATTTGCTTCTGTGAAGACTCTTCTTCATAAGCATCAAATTCAGGTTCAAGTTCCCTGGATTCCTATTGTTGGTGACAATGATGAGCAAAAACTTCATCTATATCTCTGACCATATAGATGACTTCTACTTCCATAATGTCTTCTTTATCACCTTCTTTTTGCACATAAATTTCTGATCAACGTTTCTAGTGGATCTGTGGTTCAATGTGCAGAACAAATACTTCTTTCATTAAAGGACCACGAACAAAGTCAACCTTCTCTTGTGGGGGTGAATTTGATCTACGATGAGATCCCCTAGAAGACTCTCCAGGGTGTCGATCGTCACGTCTTTCATCAGTGATATCTCTTCTTTTGGGTATCCACTTCTGATGAGTCATTTTTGAGAGAGATTTTTGAATATGTGTACCAAATATCACACCTATTCCATTCTTCGGGATTTCATTACGAGGCTTTGGCCTCCATATCTGATTATCCTTTCACCGAGACCTTTTGACAACAGATTCTTGGACATGCGGTCTGAGTGTCACGCTCCGATGCTCACCACACGAAGCATACTCGGCTCGATGATTGGTTACCAGAAGAGATGAAGACCTCCTTGGTAGAGTTTCAATATTTTCAACTATCGCAGGCCTCTGAAATCTTCTTTTCATCTAGCCCCTGTCCTTGGCTACTTTGAGAACTTTGTGTATTCTGGCAGACAGTGTTTCAGGCTATCTCTTCTGTGGTGGTGGGGCTTGACATTGTTATTTTCAGAAGGACTGCTTTACTTCACTAGTAGAGCTATTCTTCTTTACCCACTTTAGGTTGTAAAAGTTATTGTGGGTAGGATTACTCACTTCTAACAACAGTATTGCTTATTCATTGGGTCATTTGAAGGGGATCTGCTGAGCCCTCAGCTCAACATTTCTTCTTCTTCTCTGTCTTCTAGTTAATTTGCTTCTTGATGAGGAAACTTCATGATCATGCTTTCCAGGTACAAAAAGTTCAATCGACGGAGCAATTGTACCACGAGGTATTAAAGACACAGTTTGTCCACTAACGGTTCTTTTCATCACAGGGGCTTCAAATTGGCCTAGCCTTTTAAAAATTGAAGTTCTCTGTCGGGAGAATTCATTAATAGCGGTTAGCTACTTAACTGATTGGTGAACGTGGCTAGTAGGAGCTTCAGTAACTTGAGGCCTTCCAGCATGGCCTTGAACAAATGTACCACAGGTGGGTACTTTAGGAGTTACAGCTATGATAGTCATGAAACTCAAGCTACCAAGTTGAATTGTAGCTCCAACATCTCCTATGTTGATGACGACGTTGGCTAGGCAGATGTTCGCACTACACCCTAGTTGGACAGTGAAAGGAGTACTCTGTAGATCCATTCTGCAAAAGTGAAAGATGGGGATTAGTAATTAATAATTATTATTTTACCTCATACTTTCAAAATGCAGAGGCACTATAGAACAAAATAATGGTATAATAAAGATGTACTCTGCAGAATAATTCATTCGATATATAGTCTTATACATAGTAATTTGAATTTATTACACATTTAAATCACCATTTTTATTTTGAATTTTCAAATATTTTGCTGCTACTATAGCACATATATAATTAGCCAAAGATGGAAAGAGAATCATGTCCCCAGCGAAGTTGCCAAAAATCTATGGGCTCCAAAAATTTGCCACCGACCTCTGGACAAATAGAAAGAAGAGATTGTGATTTGAGTGTCAATGTAATTTTTAAAATGCAGATGAAATAGTAGATAAGACACTACCAAGAGATTTCATCCTCATTTGGTGAGGACTTTAGATGTGATTCCAGTTTCCTATAGGCGCAAGCCCCTATAATTAATTATCCCTCCTAATAAGTGAGAGAAAACTTTTGATTAAGGCTAGTCATTAGGTTGCTTAATGCGTAGCATATAGTAGCAGCATATGAAGTTTAAAATTTAAAATTTAAGAAATTAATCATTTCAGTATAAACTAGATGGTTGGGGGAATGATGACGTGCCCAATCTAGATCCCATGGTTTTGTCATCCCAGGCAGTCGCAGTCCCTAGTCTACTTAGTCAGAGGAGGTAGTCGACCCAACCTGACAGAAGGATCCTCATCTGCAACACATGGGTTACGTCATCCAAAAAATCCTTGTAGACCTGGGGTGGTATTTGTCTAAAGAGACATGCTTAAGTCTACCTTAGGCGATGAGGTTATTTTCCCTCGTGTACCTATGATTCACAACTCAAAGCGTAGAGCCATTGGGGGAGCATATGGGCTGATCGTGATCGTAATATAATGGAGCTTTGGCCAGCCAACCACCGTCGAACTACGGTTTGTAACTATATCATTTGTGAAGCCTATTGGCCAAGCCACTTAGTTAGAGGACACGGGCCACGTCCTTACTAGCAAGAGGTTGATTGAGAGTGAATATAGTAGAACACTTGATTTGACATTGGCTCCTTTGTGATCTAGAGTTTTCTTGATTTATCACCCCCAATAAATAATTATGGAAGGTGGATAGATTGAGTTTTACTTTTAAGCTTTTAATGATTGAATTATTTTAAGCAGTTTTTAGATTGACACTCAATTTGAGTTAATTTGATTTGAAATTAGAATCACATGTTGATGGAAGTATCCCCTCCGGTTGAAATCACCGTTCAACACAGCCATCAACGGGATAGTTAGTTGATTGACTTGAATATATTTAAGAACTTTAGATCCTGTCAACTCTGTTAGCTCCTGACAAAGGATTAAATCTACTATCACATGATAAAATTAGCTTCTCATATATTTTACTAAGTTGAAAATCTTATAATAGATTTTTAGGTTTTATTAACCCGGACCAAGCCCTAAGACTAAATCGGGAAGTAGCCCATACAACATCCTCAAACAGTTGAATCTAAATATTCAACATAATGTCGGGACCCATGCGAGTGTATTTAAGAATGTCTTAGTTAACGTCTTCTGTTTGCTTGTATAAAGTGTTGCGAATCCAGTGGCATTCATTTTAAAGTTTGTACGAGCTTTGAATAAGAATATATTCATTTTAGATATGTGTAACAAATTTATTTTCATTCAAGCATTTACATGTATTTTGATATTTTTGATCTAAAGGAGTAACCGCTATAAGATATGTGTGAGGGCATACTTCATGCTGTTGTATTCAAACAAGTTTATATGTATGAAGTTTACCCAAAAGAAAGCTTTAAGCTTTTTCTAATTGTATCACTTAAAGACTTTTCACATTTTCTACAATAAGAGTTGTTAGATCCAATTTAGATTCATTTTTAACTTCATATCAAATTCTCTATTTATTTGAAAATTAAACTTCAAATTTATTGCAAGTTTGTTATGAGTTTAGTATTAACTTCTTAAAGTCTCACTTGCGTTTATTTTGATAACAAACATGAAACAAGATTGTTATGATATGTTTTACAGATGTTGCTAGTTTGATTATAAGTGGGTCCCATAAAGATGGCTTTGCTTTCCTATAAATAAGGCTAGGGGAGGGGTCTTACCTTTCACATCATTTGCTTGAAAATAAAACTTCACAGCCTTTAAGAATTTTGAAGAAAGGAAGGGAATTTGCTTGCATTTAAAGTAAGTATTTTACTTCATTATTATATTTCTCTTTTTTTAGTTTCCCTTCAAGTATTCTCCATTTATTTTTTTTCTTTAATTTAATGTCTACCTTCATATTTATTATGCAATTTTTTATTTGATTTGAGTTTAAATTATTTCCATTTAAGTTTGATTAAGTCTCAAATTTAATCCAAAATCAGGCATAATTTCGGTAGCCTCCCGACGTCATCACCACGTAGGGGGCTACATCGGGAGTATTTTGGCTTTATTGGTATGCCCTATTGAGCATAGCGAGTGGTGTTTTGCAACACCATAGCAGTCTTATACACCCGTTACGCCCTATGGAGCATTAGTGGGGTCTTGAAATCTGCAAAAGAGAAATGCAATATATATATATTCATTTCTTTTTTTTTGTAAGTCCAAAATTTTGTTAAAATTTTGACAGCATTTCGGCTAGGGGGAGCAATATCTAACAATTTTTTGGCTTGCTCGATACGCTCTATTGAGCATAGCGAGTGGTATCTTGCAACACCATAGTCGTCTTCGCACCCGCTACAACCTATGAGGCATTTATGGGGTCTTGAAACCTGCAAAAAGAGACAGAAGCATATATGTATTTTCGCATTCACATTTCTTCGCACCCGCTACGCCCTATGAGGCATTTGAGAGGTCTTGGAACCTACAAAAAGAGACGCAAGCATATTTGTATTTTCACATTCACATTTTCTCACTCATAATTCTACGCGTCCACAATTAACAACACTAATAACTTGCATTCAAAACAAGTAAGATGTAGGAGAAGGACAATTTCTTGGAGTGCAATAGTTCCTCTTTATAAACCCACTCCTCCTCAATACTCTTGCGACTTGATGGGAAGGGGGGGACGAATCATAAAAGAGAAAGTGAAGGGTATGTTGGCTGATCGGTAGAAATTAGATAAGATTAGGATTAGACAAATCAGAAAAGAGAAAGCAAAGGGATGAGGACTGTCCCTGTGGCTCGGTTCAATTTGGTTGAGGGGAAGTAAAGGGGAAGGCTTGGTTGCTACTTAGTATGGTTGGTAGAGGAAAATTCTAGTAAAACATATGGGTAAGATGTAATTTCGGTTTTGCAATTGAGAGGAAAAGAGAGAAAATCAAGAAGAGAAGAAGAGGAAAAGAAAAAAGAAGGAAGAGGAAGAAGGAAGAAGAGAAAGGAGAAGGAGGAGTTACCTTTTCGGTTTGGTGGAAATGGGGGAAATCGTGAGAGAGAAGTGGGTTTCTCCTTTTCGATTTTGAGGGAGAAAGAGCAAAAAATTGAAATTAAAATGGGGAATCCTTTTGCATTTGGTTTAAGAAGAGGAACCATCCTCCGTCATTTCAGCGTGGAGGAGGGAGTGCCAGAGTGGTTGGTTGAGCGGTTCCTTTCGATCATGGGGATCAAATGCTCGGTTGAGGGAGGGACGTTTGACTCTCGTGTGGTCGCGTGAGGTAGAGGGAAGAACTGCTCGTGCATGAGGAGTGTTGAGCCGGCCGAGTTAGGGGAATAAGAATAGGGATTTAGGGTCGGGTCACTTAGGGCTGAGCTTAGACTTAGGTTGTTAAATTGAAATTTTTTTATTTCTTAACTGACTTTAAGGTGAACTTTACGTCGATAAAATCTCATCACAATATATATATATATATATATATATATATATATATATATATATATATATATATATATATATATATATATATATATATATATATATATATATATATATATATATATATATATATCAACATATATATTTTTATCTTTACTTTTTTAGAATGTTCCAGAGCGACATAGTCCTTTCATCGAGCCATTTGGTTCAAGTTGGCATCAAATTGGGTCCATTTTAGCTCAAAATGTGCATCGCCACTTTTGACCACTCAATTTTTATACAGCCTCATTCGAAATGAGTGTGAATATCCTCATTTAATAGTTTTCGATGTTTCAAAGTTAATGGCACAATGAATTTCATGAACAGAGATCATTTGGCTTGCGTCGGTGCCTCCCGACCTTGATATGCATGCAGATGCATTAATGACTCGATTGCTTGATCGGTTGATCATCAAGTTGTGTAGTATTTATATTCTAACCAGTTTTGATGTTCTGAATGCGATGGCTAAGTCCGTTCATCGATCGGAGGTCATTTGGTTTAATTTTAGCGATATTCAGTGTATTTTTGCCTCGATTTACGTGTTATCACTTTCGATCAATCGACATTTGCATATACTCATCCGAATTAAGCATGGAAAATCTCATTTGGTAGTTTTTGACATTTTGAAACTAACAATATGATCAATTTTATGAATGAAGGTTGTTCGGATATTATCAACTGACTCCGATATCGTGGCGTGATAACGATGATTGGTTACGTTAGATTATGCAATATTTATATTTCTATCAATTTCAATGTTCTGAATGTGACACTAAAGTCCATTCATCGATCGGAGGTTGTTTTGACCATTTTAGGTGATGTTCAGTGCATTTTAAATCCTGATTTATGCACGATCACTTCCGAAGTCCATCAAATTTGACTTGTGGGCTTGACTTGACTTCTGACACTTATATGGAGGTCAACATAGACTTTTTAATTTTGAGGAAGATAGTAGGCTGCATCCTTATATATCTCAACCTCCCTAATTGAAAATAGCTTCAAGTCTCCTTCGGCACGATCTCGATTCCTCTTCTTCAGAATTTGATGCACTGATGTAAAGAGGATTGAACTATGTTATTTTCGTGTATCCAAGGCCTACCAAGAAAAGCAGTGAAAGATATATCTGAATCAATTATGTAGAACTTGGTTTTTGTCTTCTAGTCATCAATTTCTAATGGCAACACTATGGAGCCTAAAGTCGTCTCACCTTGCTCATTGAATCCTCTCAACATCATCCAATCTCTTCAGTGTTCAGAAATGTCAATCCTTAGGTAGACAAGGGTCTTTAAACTCAAAATGTTCACTGATGCACCTTTATCAACTAACACACTGGAGAGTCTGAATCTGTTCATATCCACTATGATGTAGAGGGGACGGTTGTGCTCGGTTGTTCCTAAAAGAAGATCTTCATCGATGAATGTAACTCCACGGGCTTCTCTTGAATAACATGCCTCCTCTCCAATAACAGTCAGCTGAGCTAAGTATATTTTTGGATCAAGAATGGCTTTGATCAATGACTCTCTGATCTCTTTGGATAATACAATGGCATCATATAAGCTTTGCTTAGCTGGTAACTTTCTTAGGTAAGCGAGGATATTGTAGTCAACTCTGGGCTGGTCCTCCACAAGCATATCCGTAGGTGGAGCATCCTGTAGAGGGGTTACTTGATCGCTAGAACCAATGGCTTGCTTACCCTTATCCTGAGGTGCTACCCTAGGAGGTAGAACTTTGCCACTATGAAGGTTGACTTCAGTGGCTTCATGAGATGGTTTAGTAGAATGTTTTATCTACTCATTAGGTTTATCTACAGCTTCTTCTAAAGGATCATCGGAGTTAGATGACTCCAAATTAATCTCAATGGGTGAACTCAAATGATTCAAGAATGGGTAATCCATTTCTAAATTAGAAGAAGAAGGGTGATCAGAACTAGAGTTATTATTAATTAGACTTGGAGAGCTATATATAGAAATAAACTCAGGACGATCATCAGAAGTGACATAAATATAAGTGGAATCAACTTTCTTCATTGATTTCTTGGATTTGGATGAAGTTACAAAATAAAAATCAAGTAAAGTAAGTGAAGAGATTCCCCGATATAATACACTACTTGATGAAGAGCTAGTTGGAGGCTGTTTGTATGGAAGGAGTCTTTGGAACCAGTCGGTGGTTATGCTACTATACTGTCCCGGGCAAGTGGAGGTTGTCATTGCTGTTGCTGGGATCCTACCACCCTCAAGTTATCCTTAGCAACTTGCAAACCTTCCTTAGAGTTGGAGATTTGAGCTACTTCAAGCACCTACAAGGGTAATTTCCTGATCTTAGAAATAATTTTCTTAGAGGTTCAAGATAGGGAGATATCCCAACCTTCCTTTGTCTTAAGAGGATTGCATGTATCCACAAGAATTACTCTAACTGAACTAGAATATTTTTCTAATAGGTATTCCTTGGGGATGATTATGTCACCTGACTTGTAGCTATGCTCAAGTCAGTCCTTAAAGGTAATGCAATCTTCTAAGACATAGCCTAACATGTGGTGGTAGGGGCAATAGCTTGGATCATGACTCTTGCCCACTTCTTCTGGCCTCTTAGGCTCCGATAACTTAAAATTAAGCTTCTTTAAGAGATTCTTAAAGATCTTCCTAACTACATCCCTCTTGAATGAATAAGGTTTATTCAATCTATTGATAAGAATATGTAAGCAATAGCTACCTAGTGTGGTAGGAATATTGATGATGTCGATGAGGACGAATGGCGATGGCCAGATAACGAGGTTGGTATGATGTGGGTGGTGGTAGGGAGGCTGATTTGAGCTTATCTAATTGAACCCTAGGCGCTTCCCTTGTCAAGCTGACTACCCATGGTCTCTTCTCAAATGCCCTCTATGGTTTGGGCTTGGATGACTTGTCCTGTAAAGGCAACTGTTTGGCTTTTTCTTGTAGATTAGCCACCTTGTTGATTAATTTCTTGAAAGTTTTGATTATAAAACCCTTGAGCATGAAAGAAATCGGACCATAGATGTTCTTTAGGAGAATCTCTATGGCGTGCTGTTCAGACAGCTATTGTTGACATTTCACACTCAGATTTTGCCACCTGAGAATGTAATCAACAAAGGGACTCATTGGGGACTTATGTCTCTACAACAAGATTGCCTACAGTAACCCTTTGATAAGCTTCAACAAACCTCTTGATGAAAAGGTGCTTCAACTCAGCAAATGTCTTTATCGAACTGTTGGATAATTCAGCATACCAATCAAATGCAACACTTGCTAAACTACTAACAAACAATTTAAAAAAATGGCATCACTACCTCCGATGTCATCCTCTTCGCCATACACCTTCGACTATGCTGCGTGAGCTTAGTATTGACCATGTGGACCTCAGTCGAGTCCTCCAACAAATCATCCTCATCGGGGTCAAAATTGACCTTGCCGTCATTTTGATCGGAGCAATCACTCCCAAAAATTTGTCTCTTATATGCAAAATACAATGCTAGAATGTTGTCTAAGGAACGATCTAACTGTGCTGGTACAAATGCTCGTGACTGACTGGCAGTAGGACTGTGCTCACTAATAGAAATACATCTAACACTGCCTTCCACTAGAGTGCTATCTCTGGGAGGGTCATGCTCACTAGAAGATACACATGCTCATGGCCTTGTCGGTGGAGTGTAGTCTCACAGGGGCATCTTGCCATGAACTACTGGCTGTCCCTCCCCTCGCTGCACTTCCACTTTCAATTGTGGTGGAGGTGGTGGAATGACAATGATGCTCTTGGGTCGTCATTCCTTCTTCACCACAGTTGAAGTAGAAGGTCGAGGAGGAGAGCTCGGCCTCACCTCAATGGGTGGAGTAGATGGAACGGGACCCTGAGGTCATAATCAAATCACCAATGGGACTTTCTTCTCCCCCAATGTTGTCTTCTATGCCTTAGCCGGCACAAGGGAAGCTAGAACATGCATTAGTGAAGATGGACGATGAGCGATGTGGTGTGGTGGATACATCGGCTACCACTCAGTAGGAACTCTCCTCCTGCGACTGAATGCGCTTTTGAGTACTATACTATCAATATTGGTCAGTTGCGACTAGAAATCCACAAACGGGCTGGCTGTCAGCATACCTCCTCCTCTCTCTCTTATTTGCCTGTATTGCCACTTGGGCCTCTATATATCTAGCTCTGTGTATCTGATCCCTGACACTCCTAGGGATCAATGACCTCAAGTCAAACAATGAACCAGACTTTGAGGGTCCGTGGGTTCTGCTTATCTGGCAAATAGATGATCATAATCTAGTGTAAGGTCTCCTCCTCTCCCTAGCCAGTGTCTCATAATAAGCTGGTGGTGGAGGTGATGCTACTATCCTCCTGTAATCATCCTCTCCATCTGAGCCTGAGAGGGGATGGAATCTACTGCCACTAAGTAAGGGAGAGACCTCCCGGAGTGAACCCTCCTCAGCAACATGGGATGATACCTCTACCTCTGCAGTTGCTCTCTCATGATGCCGCTTGACCTTCTGGCTCTTGTTGCGGCACTGAGTACAGGTAAGTCAAGCGGGGTGGGAGTTGGAACCTACCTCGAAGGTAAGGGAGACTATCTCAGAGGCCAAGATAACCTTTCCCTTTGAGGGGAACAACAAGGAGGTGTCAGCCCTCGTCGGGGCGACAAGATGAACAATTGGTGGAACAGATAGGGGAACCACAACACTGGTGCTATCAGGGTGATAGTCTTTGAAATCGCTCTCACTTTGGGGACCTCTGCCTTTCCTAGAGGAAACTTCGGTGGAAGGCATGTCAAAATGAATAAGCAGTTTCTGTCCTGCCACCTCCTCCCTACTGACTATCGTGAGGACTCTACCCTCACATGTGACTCGTACAGCCTCAAACCTGAGACCAAACTAAATCAGACCCACAGTGGGTGAAGTGAGCTTGGCTTGATCCAAGGCCAAGTAAAGACCGATCGATAAGGAGAACACAAACTTGTTAGGAGCCATGTGTACTAAACTAGACTGGACAGGAACTAACTGATCTGAAACTCTGCATTTGTTAAAAACATAATTGAGTCGGTCCCTTTTGCCTTGATATTCAATTTTAGAAAGAGATTCTAGACTTGATTTGGAAATTTTAACCCACACACAAACAAATTAAGTTATGTTAAATGGGGCTCATTGGAGAGATTTTGATGATGTGAGGAGAGTCTTTGCCATTTGATTTTGGTTTAGAACCCATACTCAACCAATTTAAGTAGGTTGGGCGAGATTCAGATATTTGAAGATGTTCGTATTGTTATATTGTTTGAAAATTTTTTATTTTTGAAAAACTTTACTTAAAAAATTTAGGTATGCTAAGGAAAGGTTGTGGTTGTATGTTTTGGAAATTTTGTGATAAAATCTTTGCTTATGGTGATTGATTATGTGTGTGATATATGTTGATTTGATTTGAAAGTGGGGCTTCTTACTTAACAAATTTGGTATGTTAAATAAGAACCAAATGTGATTGATATGTATTTGTTTGATTTGAAAATGAGGCTCTCCACTTAACAAATTTGGTATGTTAAGAAAGAACCAAATATGATATGATTTGAAAATATGATTCTCACTTAACAAATTTGGTATGTTAAGTGGAACCAAATATAATATGATTTGAGAATGGGATTCTCACTTAATAAATTTGGTATGTTAAGTAGGAACCGAATGTAATATGATTTGAAAATATAATTCCCACTTAACAAATTTGATATGTTAAGTGGAACCAAATATGATATGATTTGAGAATGGGATTCTCACTTAACAAATTTGGTATTTAAGTGGGAACCAAATATAATATGATTTGAAAAATATAATCCTCACTTAAAAAATTTGGTATGTTAAATGGAACCAAATGTGATATGATTTGAAAATGAGATTCTCACTTAACAAATTTGGTATGTTAAGTGAGAATCAAATATGACATGATTATGTGATTTTCACTTAACAAATTTGGTATGTTAAGTGAAACCAAATATAATATGATTTGAGAATGAGATTCTCACTTTAAAAATTTGGTATGTTAAGTGGAACCAAATGTAATATGATTTGAAAATATAATCCTCACTTAACAAATTTGGTATGTTAAGTGGAACCAAATGTTATATGATTTGAAAATGAGATTCTCACTTTAAAAATTTGGTATGTTAAGTGGGAATCAAATATGACATGATTATGTGATTCTCACTTAACAAATTTGGTATGTTAAGTGGAACTAAATATAATATGATTTGAGAATGGGATTCTCACTTAACAAATTTGGTATGTTAAGTGGGAACCAAATATAATATGATTTAAAAATATGATCCTCACTTAACAAATTTGGTATGTTAAGTGGAATCAAATGTGATATGTTTTGAAAATGAGATTCTCTCTTAACAAATTTGGTATATTAAGTGGGAATCAAATATGACATGATTTGCTTTTGAAAAGAGGGAAGCTTCAATTTTAACATATGTGAAATATGTTAAGTGAAGTTTCAATTTTATACTATGATTTTATTTGACAATAGACTCCTTATCAACAATTTTGAGTATGCTGAATGAATATGATCATTTTCAAGAATGTACTTTTGAAAAGATGGAAACCCCAACTCTAACATATGTGAAATATGTTAAGTAAAGTTTCAATTTTATGCTAGAATTTTATGTGAAAGTAGAATCCTCATTCAACAATTTTGAGTATGTTGAATGAATATGGTCATTTTCAAAAATGTGTTTTTGAAAAGATGATTTTGATCTTGATTTTGAAAAGAACCTCCATGTAACAATCATGGGGATTGTTAAGTGAGGTTTGATTATATGAGTTTTGTGTTCTTTTGAAAATTTTGTGTAAAAAATTATTTATTATGTGAATTTTGAAAAAGGTGCTTTTGGAAAGTGGCACTTTGCAAAAGAATTTATTTTCTTAATCATTAAGATGAACCTTGGCTCACTAAGCTAGTGGTAAGGAGGTTTTAAATTTTTGTCATCTCCTTTCATGGGTTAATTTTATTTTTGCATATTTGGAAACCTAATAGGGGCTCCAGGACCTACAAGGAGTGAGGTCCTAAAACTTAGAGGATGTTGGCTAGCTTTGCTTAAGAATGAAATAAGCTAAGTGCCAACGGAAGGAAAGATAGTCTTAGACTCATATGAAATACAAGTCCACTATCGATGCTTAGAGACAATAATTGACCACTAAAGATGGAGAGAGGAACCAACCCCAATGGAGTCGCCAAAAAATTTATGGTGTTTATTTTTGGTGTTGTATGTATATGATGTGTGTGTGTATATGGGGGGGGGGACACCACGCAGATCTGAAGGTATACTTATTGAGGTGATCGGGTATGATATCAAAGAATAGTGTACTATTTTGAATGATAGAAATCACTACCCTATGATAGACCTAATCTTCTAATAAGGACTCCTAAAGCATGACGGGTCTTTGAATATACCAGAGATTTTTCTTCTACTTTACATGGATGAATAAAGTAGGGTTTATTAAAATAAGATTCTAAAGTTCCCTATGTGGGGCAAGCCCCCATAGTTAATTACATCCTAAGAAAAGTGAGTTCCTTAGGAATACTCTCAATTAAAGTAGGCAATTGTTGTCTCTAAAGAATTCAAATATAGGACTATCAATAAATTGACTATGTTTGGAAGATCAAATGGGATAGATTGAAATGAGAGATTTATTATTGAGACCAAAAGGAGATGAGTAGGGGATGCTCATGATACTTAAAAACCTAGTGATCATCCCAAACTATTCTATAGTTGGGCTTTATATGTTTGAAATTGAGGAGAATTATATATTTGAGTTAAAATTTTATTAGAAATCAAGGATTTATAATCCCACAGTACAAGATTGTGAAAATGTCTAAGAGGTGAGGATTTATGCTTGTATCCCCAAAGGAAAATAACAACCTCATATCTTAAATCTAGGGAGCTTTAGCAAAAGCTAAAGCACTACCTATATCTAAGGCAAAAGTGGGTATATTGTTTACCTCCACAAGAGAGGGTAAACCATTCTTGGACTTATAACGCTAGAGTGGCGTAGTTAACTCCTACATTTTAAAATCATGTGGTCAAGTCATATATTTTGCAAGATGGCTAGGTTGTTATTATTTTGAAAGAAATTAAAGTTCTTAAATCTACTTCTTAAGAGACTAGAGCATGAGTGGTATGAATAATGACTTAGTCTAATGCAAATTTTATCAAATTTTATTTGATTTTGGACTCTTTATTTTTGCATAGGATATAGGATTTTATATGCCTAAATGCATGATGAAATGGGTTATGGGCTAAATCAAAAGTGAAAGAGGTGTTTTCCATCATAGGCTCTCAAAGGTCAAGCCTTTTCCCTATCTCACAAAGATGGAATCCCTCTCTTAGCAAGAGTGAAATAAAATGGCATGCATGATATTAAGCATAAAATATCTAGTTAAGGGGTTGCTAAAATTTTATTATCTTGATTTAATGGCTAGACTTTTATGTGAGGTTATGAGTTATTTTAGAAAATTTAGTTATAAGTTATAGTTAGGATAGAAAATTTATTTTTCCCTAGGAGCCTAAATGGATCCAGACCACACATTAGATCATCATACATGAAGAAACTAGAAAAATACATGTCATTTCTATTGCACAATATAAACGAATCATCAAACCATTTATAACCTCAACGTAAAAGAATAATAGGTCAGTGCGGTCGGGTATCGTCGTACAACCCGAAAAAGAAATGGGTAGTCGATCTCTACCCTTATATAACTTAGTATATGAAAGAATAATTACAAGTTACAAAATGATAAGTGTTATGGGGGATCTTCAAGTCTTCATGCTCCATCCATTTCTTCATTTGATTTGTTCCATTTGATTTGGTAGGCTTCTAGGCATCACATGGCACCCCGAGATTAAATCTTCTATCCAATATTCATCCTCAACCCCCATAACACATAACTAAATTCCTAATGCACAATTACATTTAAAAGGATGGAAAAGTAAATCTAATTACACCTACAAAATAAATGTTAGCTAAACACACCATACAACCCAAGCAGTTATATGAATAAATTGGACTTAGCACCCTGCACATGGGTAACCAAGTCCACTTGTCCTAATATAGATTATGCTTTAGGGTTAAGCAGCCTGCAAAAGAGAGCATTTATATTATTTTAAGTACCCCTTAAGCAAAATCTTCTGCATAAAATATGATTAGGTTAATCACGTCCTAACATCGAGTCTATAATATTACATCACAAAATAAGCATACATCAAACCATACACCGCCATAACATAAAGCTAGAAGTTGTGACATAATCTATTGTGTGTGTTAGGGTATGTGTGATATGTCCTAGCTAGGCTTTAGAGTTAAGATTTTTCTAAGTATGAAGGACATTTAATTATGAAGGATGGTTTCACTTTAAATGGTTTAGTTAATTTGTAAATTTTATTTAATATTTTTTTATTTCACTTGACCTACACTCAACAACTAAGTGTTATGAAGAGAAACAAAGAAAGGATCACTCTCTTTTATCCCTACCTTAAGTCACATCTAAAGCAAGTTAATTAATCAATTACATTTAGTGAATGACTTATTACATGTTTTAATTAGCCCTAAGTTTAAGTTCACTTTAAATAAACTCATTCAATAAAAAAGGCATCTGAAGATTAGTTGGAATGAATTACTATCACGTAATACATGTTTGTTTATTTCTTTCCATCATGTATGTCATGCATATGATTAAATCCTAAGTATAACTATACATGTAATTTGTATCTTAGCACACTTAAATGATGAATGTGAGTAAATGTATTTAGAATTAATATTTCTTTTGGTTGAATAATTTTGTCATATTAATTTAAAGCTCTATCTAAATTCTTATACAAAAACATAAGGAAATAACCTTAATTCACTTGACTAATCAACTCAACCAATTAAACAAAGTATGAATGCATGTCTTTATTAATAGAAATGGGAGGTTTTCATTCTTTAGCTAAGTACACATTCAGATGTATAAAAGTTTTAAGCAAGTACGCCATCATTATTCTACACCAAGGGAATGAGGTAGAAACCTCCTTAGGGCTACTTAAAGCCGTGTGTCCCTAGGATGTCTAGATTAATATACCTGTTATCCTTAGATATATATGGATGTATAAACAACTACAAGAATAGAAAGTCATGAAAAAATTGTATTTTTGATTTGATCGATTTATTTTGTGTAAATGAATTAAAGCTCTATGTAAATTTTGATGTTAAAATGCATAAGAATGAAATCAAACAGGTACATCGCCATTATTTCGCACCAAGGGAATGAGGTTGGAACCTCCTTAGGGCTACTTAAAGTCGTGTGTCCCTGGGATATCAAGACTAATTGTTGACCTCACTTTTGGAGTAAGCTCTCAACCTCCTCTTCTTAGACTTAAGACTCTTCTAGACACTCAAAGCTCCTTAGTCATAAGACACTTCTAGTGATTAGGTGAACACTTAACCAAAGCCTAGGGACTTAGAAGGGTTAATCATAGGATTAGGCCATGCCTTAGGACTTAAGGAAATCACCTACCATATAGCCTAAACCTAATCCATGTGCACCTTCTCAAATCGAACCCAGATTCAAATCTCAAACAAACCTTAAATTAAAATTCAAATTCTAAATCTAATTCCAAATTTGACTCCAAAAGATTGAGACCCAAAATCAAATTCAAATCCTAAGACCCTTCCTAAGCCATATAAACCGCCTTCATAAGTTTAGCCAAAACCCCTTTAAACCAAATCAAATTCAATTGATTTATTTATAAATCAATTATTCCTTCATTTATATTCATAGATATAGATAAAATCCATATCCAAATTATCAAAACTAAATCAAGCCGAACCAAAACCCCTTTTAAATCAGATGGACCCACCTCCATGTGCTCAACCAAATTAGCCTTTAAACTAATACAAACTCAAACAATTTTTTATAACTCAATTGTTCCATTATTTATATTCACAAATATAAATGAAATCCAAATTCAAATGACCAAACTATATCCAAAATAAAATCCAAATCCACTAAGCCCTTTGAGCCAATTCTTTGGACTTATCCAAATTCCATCTGAATTAAGTTAAAACCAATGGGTTTTCTCTTGAATCAATTATTCCTTCAATCATCTATCCAAATATAAATGAAACCTATAATTGTCAAACCAAATTCAAGTCAACCCATGTCAAGCCTAACTTAGCCCTTTTGACTTGAAATTTTTAGTTGAGTCAAAACCTATTGGACTCTAAATTGATTATAGTTAGATTTATATTTCAATCTTAAGCTCACATATAAGTCCAACTAAACTTAAATCAAGTCAAAATCAAATCAACTAACCAACTTAGGTCCACTTGACCCTGACCTAAATGACCCATTTGAGCCAACTTCCAATCCAACTCAAATTAGATTGAACCAAACTAACCAAAATCTTTTACCATGATTATTGATCATCCTAGGATGATCAATTACAATCAATTGGGTCAAACTAAGCCAATTTGATCCTTTGACCAAATCAACCTTTAGCCCAAATAAAATTTAAACAAGCCAAAACCCATTATATACCAAATTAATTGAAACCATTGATCCAATCATACTCATAATCAATGATTGAACATGACCAAACTCTCAATTGAGCCAAACAAAATCTAATTGATCATTTAACCCAAGTTGACCCAAATTGGCCTAAAATACCAAAATGGGTCAAATCCCAATCTAACCTAAATTTATCGCAACCAATGGCTTAAGTTCATTCCAAACTTATTATTGAACTTGACCAAAGCCATAATTGAGTCTAATTTGACCAATTAGTTAACTTGGCCCAACCTAGCCCAAATTGACCTAAACGATCAAATTAGCCAAAATTGAAATTAAATCCAATTTGATTCAAACTAAAGGTGCGTTCATCTTCAATCAGCTAATTGAACATGAATCAACCCATAACCCAAGCTAATTTGACCAATTTTGGTCAAATTGGTCAACTTGACTCATTTAAATCATTTGATTCCAAATGAGCCAAAATCAATCTTAAGCTAAATTAAATCAAATTAAGCATACCAAAATACTTCAAATTATCATTTGAACCTAACATAAGTCTTTGTTTGACCCAATTTGACTAATTGATCAACCTAACCCAACATGACCCAATGTGATCCATATGACCCAAATTGAGCTAAATCTCTTAAAACCAAGCCATGACCCATTGGGGGCTGATCAAACCCGACCCAAACCCATTTGGGATTAGCCCAAAATCAAACCAACCTAATCAAATCTCACATAAAACTCCACCCAACCTCATTTAATTCTCCCCATCACATGCATTCAACTCACCCCATCCATGGAATTTAATAGAGCTGATCATATGGCAGCAAAAGTGGACTTTGAAGCTAAATCCAAAGTCCTCAATCAGGCCATCATCCATCACAACCACCTCCCCATCACATTTATTCAAATTTTTGGCCATCCCCTTCAAAGCAAGAAAAGAAGACTCATTTCAAAAAATATTGAGTTCGTTCAGCTCCCAAGAGCTTCCCTAAGCAAAAAGCATCCCTTCCCTACCTTCTTTGAGTGATTTTTGAGCTAAAAAACACAAAATTGAAGCTTTATCGGTGAGGAGGCGGCAACCATTGGTGAAGACGATGTTCCAAAAGGAGGCAAGGGTTCAAACTCATTTAAAGCTCCCTCTCACACCTAGGAGTTTGCTCGGATCTTCACCACCGCTGAAAATCATCCTCGGTGAGGTAATTTCGTCAAACTTTAACCGGCCATAGGATCTTTCATTTGCTCAAATGTATGCACAATTTTAGGAAGTTTCCTTAGATTACCCTTGTATTTCTTTCATTTCATATCATCCCAATGCATTTTGGAATATTTTTTGGCAAAGATCATCGAAAAATCGAGCTCAAAATCACCCAAATGGGTGGTTTCCAAGCTCAAATAGGCTATGTTTCATCGGTTGGGAAGTAGACGAGCAACATCCATCTGATCTCCTTTTATTAGGGACGGACGGCTGTGATTTCACGCCCAGATTGCGTGATTATAGCCTTTGGATCGTCTCGTTTGATCTAGACCATTCGATCATGCGATCAAATGATCCGATCTCGATCCCACAGAATGGGAGTGTTTTCCTAGCAAAATGTGCGTCACGGTGTGTGGCGTGGCCTGCCCGCGAGTCGTGATGCTCAATCGGGATCCGCCATGTGGAACCACGGAACTGCGCCGTCCAAC
Organism: Cymbidium sinense; assembly: GCA_021442155.1. Lineage (NCBI taxonomy): Eukaryota > Viridiplantae > Streptophyta > Magnoliopsida > Asparagales > Orchidaceae > Cymbidium > Cymbidium sinense. The sequence continues at coordinate 5,330,401 of CM038216.1, forward strand.
CAGTGCATGCCATGCATAGCTGTGTTGCCACGTTAGCATCACATGGCGCTAACAGGGTTAAGTAAGAAATTCAAGATTTTTGAATTTTTTTTTAAATCATTTAAATTGCCTGAAACTTCAAAAAATCATAGAAAAATAAAATACTTAACAAAAAAATTATAAATAAAAACTCATTGGATTTGGCTTTTCGAGATGAATCCAAGGAACTAAAAATCCCTAATTTTGGCAGAGAATTTTGAGTTTAATTTGAATTTTAGTGATAATTAAATTTCATCAATTACTTTAAAAATACAAATAAGATTAAGGTGAAATTTTCAAAGATTAAAAATATGCTTAAAATATACTCATCATAAAAATTTTAAGACAAAATGATGGCTGGATTGAAAGATATTGAATTTAGAAGTTCAAATGGTCTATTTTAATAAAATAAATCAGATACCGTATAAAATTTGGTTAAATCAACTGAAACTTTAGAAATTCATAAGTAATCCAAAAAAAAAATCTAAAAAATACAAAAGATGGTAATTTTAAAGGTATTTCATAGTAGAATCTGGGAATATTATTATTAATTGATTTTGAATAGTGATTTTGGCTTAATTAAGATTTTATTAAAAATTTAATTAGCTTAATTACTCTTTAATTAATCACCTAATTATTCTCAAATTTTATGTGGATGTTTGGAGGGATGACCTCTGCCTCCCCTATTGCCTTAGGATTTTATTTACTGCTTAATTAGGGAAATTAATTGATCAAGCTTTAATTACTCTCTTAATTTAATTAGTGATAATTAGTGAATGAACAGTGGTTTAACTAATTATTTAAGCCTAATTACCTCTGTTGAACAGTAAGGTAGCTTGGGGGATGTGATTGGGATGCTTTTCCAAATTCATTTCCTAAGTTTTCTTTACATTTAAAATCAAATTAATTAATAATTAATGAAGTAGTTAATTGCTTAATTAATTAATTAATCTCCAAGATAAAAATCAGAGCTTAAGTGATCAAATATGGAACTTAGGGATTGAGATTAAGCCCCCCTTTCTTGATCTTTTTTTCTTAAGATTAATTTCATTTCATTAATTGAACATGCTTAATTAAATGGATTAATAAACTTAATTAATTTAATATAAAATCCACTTCACATCTAAACAACCCTAATCAACTCTTGGGTAGCTCTTTGGGTGTTCAATAATCCAAAGTAAGAGATAATGAAATTATGGTTAGCTCACATGTATGAAAAAATCATAAGAGTAATTAAGTGAGTCCCTTAAGCCTAATTAATTACTAATCATGAGCTAATTGCAATAGACTCTTTTTATTTCTTAAGAGCATTGCAAATTTATTTTTCATGTGGTTGCATATCATATTGGCTTATTATTATTTAGTTAATTAACTTAAAGTGATGTAGGTAAGGGATAATTAATTCATTTAATTTATACCTTAACCTAATCAAAATATAAAATTAACTTAAATATTCATCATTAAACCAAACTAATTCATACATAGGGAAATAGGTTAGGGTTAGCAAACCTCTATCATATTTCCTAAATCAAATCAAATTCAAAGATAAAAATATCTTAAAAGAATTTTGGTTCATTTTAAATAGCCTTATTTAATATGATTGTCCTTGGGAATTAATTAGGGATGAATGAAATCATGTGCTTACATTCCTTTATTTCTTTCCAATCATGCTAAATATTATTGGCCATATGAAATCATGCATTCATTTCTTTTAAAAATTAATTGAGTAAAATATTTTCTTTTATGACAAAATTGCATGTGTTGACTTGAATTAAGAATATGAGTGGCTATTATTACTATTAAACCAAAAACTATTTTTAAAACCTATAAATCAATTATTATAAATGAAGTAATACTAACTACAAATATTTATAAGCTTGCATGTGATGCTAGTATAAGATGTGTAATATGAAGTTCTCTTTCTCTACCTTAACATAGATTCATATAGGATTTACAAGTGTATAGTTCATTTGAAAAGAACACAGCACTTGCCTAAATCTATTCCTATGCATCTCAATGTCATGACTTAGGAAGAATTTCATATTACACATGTAAATCATACAACAAAATCAAACATAATTTCTTGTATGAATCCCTATCCATTTGGTTCTTTTTTTACTTTCATATGTATTAGTCTGGACATCCCGGGGCTGCGAGACTTTAAGTAGCCCTAAGTAGGTCTTGTATCTTACGCCCCTGGTGTAGAAAATAATGACATCGTACTCACTTAAAACTTTTATACACATGCATGTGTGATGTGGCCAATGAATGATAATCAAAAAATAAAATAAATAAAACATAACTTTTGCATGGATTTTCTTATCCTTATAGTTATTCATACATGTACATGTATCTAAGAAAAGTGGTATATTAGTCTGGACATCCTGGGGCTACGAGGCTTTAAGTAGTCCTAAGTAGGTCTTGTACCTTACGCCCATAGTGTAAAAAATAATTGCGTCGTACTCACTTAAAACTTTTATACATGTGAATGTATATTTAGCTAATGGATGAAAAATCTCTTTTTTCTACATAATAAAGACATGCATTCATAATTCAATCAGCAAATGAAACATTTAAATTTTCAAATACACTTCTTTGCATTCATCATCAAAGTGTGCTAAAATTTACATTGCATGTATATATATGCTTAAGATTATTCATATGTATGATATACATGATGAAAAGAAAAGAATATGTATTATGTAATAATAATACATCCTAATTAATCCTAAGATACCTTTCTTATTGAATAGGGTTATTTAGAATGAATCTAAACTTAGAATTAATTAAAACACATAATAAACCATTCACTAAAGAAATTTCATTAATTAACTTACCTTAGAAATGACTTGAGGTAGGGATAAAAGAGAGACTCTCTCTCTCTCTCTCTCTCTCTCTCTCTTTCTTCTCTTCATAACACTTAGTTGCTAAGTGTAGGCTACATGAAACAAAAGAACACTAAGTAAAATCCCTAAATCGACTAAACCACTTAAAGAGAAATCAACCTCTTTATAAATTAAATCTCTCACACTTAGCAAATCATAACTCTAAAGTTTCGTTAGGACATACCTCGTAAGCTTTAACACATGCACATTAGGCTAAGTCACAATTTCTAATTTTATGTTAAGGCGGTGCATGGATTGATGAATGTTTAGTTTTGTGATGAATTATTTTAGACTGGATGTTAGGGTGTATGTGCGTAGCCTGAATGTTAGGTCGATATTAGCCTAATCATGTTTTATGTAGAGGGTTGTGCTAAAGAGGCCGCTGTAATAAAAATATAAATATTTTTTATTGTGCAGGTTGCTTAGCCCCTAAGCATAGCCTAAGTTAGGATATGTGGACTTGGTTGCCCATGTGTGGGGTACTAAGTCCAAATTATTCTTATAACTACTTGGGTTGTATGGTGTGTTTTGCTAACATTTATTTTACAGGTGTAGCTAGATTTACTTTCCTCCTTCTTTTTAATATAATTTTTGCATTAGGATTACGATAAGTGTTATGGGGATTAAGGATGAGCATTAGTTATAAGACAAAGTCTTATATACCATGTGATGCCTTTGGAGCAAAAAATATTCCAATCAAGCCAAAAGAAAGAAAGAGATAGAGCAAATCAAGGTGAAGAAATGAGAGATGAAAAGTGAAGAATGGAGGATAAAAAATGAAGACCCCCATAACACTTATTATTTCATAATTGTAATTATTCTTTCATTATATCAGGATGTATAAGGGTAGAGTTCGGCTATCCACATTTCTTTTCAGGTTGTACAGCGGTACCCGATCGCATCAGCCTTTTATTCTTTTGTGATAGCTTTATAAAATTATTTGATGTGTTGTTTAGCTTGTGCATTAGAAATAGCATGTCTTTTCATATTTTCTTTATGATTGGTGATTGATGTGTGGCCTGGATGCGATTAGGCTCTTAGGATGAAAAATAAATTTTCTATCCCACTTACAACTCATAACTAAAATTTTAAAATATTTTATAATCTCACATAAAAGCTTAAGAATTAAATTAAGATAATAAAATGTTTAGCAACCCCTTAGCTGGATGATTGAATGTATAATATCATGCATGTCATATTATTTTACTCTTGCTAAGAGAGGGCTTCCATCTGTGCTAGAGAATAAAGGCTTAACCTATAAGAGCCTTTGATGAAAATACACCTCTTTCTCTTTTGATTTAGCCCATAATCAATTTTTCATGCATTTAGGCATATAAAATCATATATCCTATGTCAAAATAAAAAATTCAAAAATCAAATAAAATTTGATAAATTTTACATTAAACTTAAGTCATTATTCATGTCCTTCATGATCTAGTCTCTTAGAGAGTGAGTTTAAGGACTTAGTTTCTCTTTTAAGTAAATAACAGCCTAACCATCTTGCAAAGCATATGACTTGCCTACATGGATTTAAAGTGTAGGAGGAGTTAGCTGGCTATCACTCCAGACAGTAATAAGCCCAGTAGTCGGGTGATTTACTCTCTCTTATGGAGGTAAACCATATACCCCCTTTCGTCTTAGATTTAGGTCATGTTTTGGCCCTCACCAAAGCTCCCTAGATTTAGGATCTGAGGTCGTTATTTTCTTTGTGGGGTACAAGCATAAATCCTCACCTCTTAGGCATTTTCACAATCTTATATTGTGGAATTATAAGTCCTATATTTTTAATAAAATTTCTACTCAAATAAATAAACCTCTTCAAATTCAAATATATAAAGCCCAACCATATGATAGATTAGAGTGCTCACTAGACTTTCTAGTATTATGAGCACTCCCTACTCATCTTCTTTTATTTCGATACTAACTCTTCCCTTTTGATCTCTCCCACTTGATTTTCAAAAATACATCTAATCCTTTGATAGTCCTATCTTTGAATTCTTCGGAGCAATAATCGCCTACTTTAATCGAGAGTATTCTTAAGAGATTCATTTTTCTTAAGATGTAATTAACTATGGAAGCTTGCCTCCATAGGGAACTTAACGAACTTAGTTTAAATAAACCCTGCTTTACTTTTTCATATAAAGTAGGAAAAAAATATCTTGTATATTCAAAGAACCATCACTTAGGAGTCCTTATTAGGTGATTAGGTCCATTACAGAGTGGTGACTTCTATCTCTCAAGATAGTACACTATTCCTTAATATTATATCCGATCATCCTAATAAGTACATCAGCGGATCTGCATGGTGTCCCCTCACATATACACACAAAGCACAACCAAACCAAAAAATAAACACCATATTAATATACCCGCTAACATTCTTACTTATACAAATTAACACATGAATATAAGGAAGAGACTGTATTTCATACACTATATTTATATTCACTTGTATTTCCTATGTATATATAACTATAAAGTTATAATATATATGTATATTCATTCATTAATAAACTTTTGAATATATATTTGAGATTTAATAATGATACTAGTCACACATATTTTAAATTAAGCCAACACATGCAAATTAACATAAAGGAAATCATTTTTTTTATTTGATTAATTTGAAAGACATGAATGCATGAGTACAAGTAGCATCCAATATTTTTAGCATGAATGGAAGGAAATAAAATAACACAAGTATGCGATTTCATTCAATCCAACTAAGTCCTAAGGACAATCATAATAAACAAACTCATTTAAGATGAACTAAAGTTTCTTTAATGCCAATTTATTTTCATGTTTGATTTGAGTTAAGAAATGTGAAAGAGGTTTGATAATTCTAATCCCATCTCCTATATATGAGTTAATTTAGTTTAATGAAGAGCAATTAGGTTGATTTTATGTCTTAATTAGATTGAGGTATGAATTAAGTCTATTAATTAACCCTTACCTACATCACCTTAAGCTAATTAATTAAATAATGATAAGCTAATATGAGATGCAATCACATAAAAAGTACATTGATAATGCTCCTAAGAAATGAAATGGGTCTAATGCAATTGGCTCATAATTAATAGTTAATTAAGCCTAAGGAGCTCACTTAACTACTTTTATAATTTTCTCGCACATGTGAGTTAACCATAATTTCATCAGCTCTCTCTTTAGGTTATTAAACACCGAAAAAGCTACCCAAGATTGATCACATAAAGTTAGGTTGTAAATGAATGGATTTTCATTAAGCCTATGGTTAATTGATTAAATTCTTTGATTATGTTTTAATTAGAATGGTGAAACTAACTTTAGGAAATGGATCAAGGAAGAGGCCTCAATCCTAATCCCTAAGTCATTTCAAACACTCAATTAAGCTTCAAAATAATTAGGTTCTCTCTTGTTTAAATTGGTTAATTGAATGGCTAATTAATTATTTAAACTTTTTTAATTAACTTGAAACAAATGAAAAGGCTTAATGAAATGGTTATAAGGAATGAACCCAAACCACTTCCCTAAGGCTTCCCACTGTTAATAGAGGATAATGAGCTTAATTAATTAATTAATTAAACCACTATTAATTAGCTTCATTATCACTAATTAAGGTTGGATAGTAATTAGAGCTTAATCAATTGATTTTCCTAATTAACTATTCAATAAATTTCAAGAAAAATAGGGGAGGCAGAGGTCATCCCAATAAATATCTATAAAATTTTTGAAATTAATTGGGCAACTAATCAGAGAGTAATTAGGCAAATTAAATTTTTTAATTAAACTTTAATTAAGCAGAAATTACTATTCTAAATTAATTAATCATAAGTTTATGGATCCTACTTTGAAATATCTTCAAAATGAGCCCTCATTTATATTTTTTTTCTATGATTAGTTTTGATTTTAGGAGAATTCAGCCATAAAAATAGATTAATTAAGCCTAATTAAAGCCTTAATCTAGTCGTGCCACATGGCAGCTAAAGTGGCGCGCTTTCCACATGGCATGACGGGATTGGTCACTTAAGTTGTCACATCTGCCACTAACTCGGATTGCGGTAGATGCACTATCTCCATGGACCGTCCGATCTAAGATCAGATGGCCATGATTCGATCCACGATAAAGGAAGGAAATTAGGGGATCTAACGTGCGATTTGATCACAACCGTTCATTCTTATCACGCGGAACGGACAGTCGTGATCTTCCTCCTTCATGAGTGATGAAGACGGATGCTTTCTATCTTTCCTCATTTGATCTGAGCTTGAATTACCTCCAAAATCATCTCACACCTTTGAGGAAGGGAGACGCACACATCCAATGGCTAAGATTTGCTCAAATGCATATTCACTTCACAAAGGACCAAATGATTTTCACTAGGGAGCTTAGTTTTGCAAAATTACCTCATCAGAGCTAATTTCTGGCAGTTCGAACCCTTAAGGAAGCTTCGTCTGGTTGAGACAAAGCCCTACTGAGCTGCATGCGCCTTGATTTGGTGTAGAGCTCTCAATCGACCAAGCCACACATGTAGGAGCCTCTGCTTCGATCAAACTCTGGTCTCCGGTGGGCTCAGGCATGATTTGGTTGGATTTGACGAAGTATGAGAATGGTGTGGGTTCGACGAATTGAGATTTGGTTGAGTGGAGAAGGAGTATTACACGGGAGAAGCTTGTCATGTTTCAGCTTTGCTCGGGGTGGAGGAAAGGCCGATTGAGGAAGCTCGAGAAGGCTCTTGGGAAGTCTCTGGGATTTTGAAAAAGGCTTAGGGAAGTCTCACGAATCAAATTATTTTGATTCTCGCTCGAATTGGGGGAGTATACCTCAAAATCAAGCTTGATGGATGGGCGGGATCATTTCTAAAAATTTGGCTGATTCACCACTGCCGACTTGCTAGAGTCATCGCCATCGATGCCAAGTGGTTCACCATAAGTAGCCGAAGCCATGTCAGGCCGCCCAATGGAAGATTTGGGCAGGCTTGGGTGATTACTTCTCCCTTGTGTCCATGGTGGGTTCATCCATGAGAGGGGGGAGGAAAGATTACATTTGGTCCATGGCAAGTGCTAGGTAAGTGTAGAGTGGGCTAAGGTGTCTTAGGAATGCCTCATTTGGCAAGTGGAGGGCTGCTATGAGAAAGGCAAAGTGGACTTTCCCACTTACGATAATAATCCTATGCAAAGAGCTTTGCACATTATTCAATTCCTGGATTGGATCCCACTTGGACTTAGGCTAACTTGGGGCTAACCTAGGGTAGGGGTGTAAACGAGCCGAGCTTGAGCGAACAGATCTTGTTCGTATTCGGCTCGTTTGAAATTTATTTTGTTCGTGTTCGACTCGTTTATATATCGAGCTTGAAATGTCTGTTCGTGTTTGGCTCGTTTAACTAAATGAGCTAACGAACCGAACACGAGCTGTTCGCAAACAACAAGCTTTTTTGACAGATGGAGGATTCGAACATGGCCAATCTTTTGCATAACAAGAGTTTTAACCACTAAGACATGCTTGTATTTATGATATGTAAATGTGTTCATATAATAATAATAATAATAATAATAATAATAAAATAGTAATACAATAAATAATAATAATAATAGTAATACAATAATAATAATAATAATAATAATAATAATATAATATAATATAATATAATTTTTTATTTCATAAATCGAATACATCGAACAAATGATTGTTCATGTTATTCGTTTATATGAGCTTGAAATATTTGTTCATCTTCTCGTTTAGTTAATGAATGAGTGAATACAAAAACATAACGAGCGAACACTTTGAACAACGAAGCTTTTTGACAACCCTAACCTAGGGTCAATTTGGGTCTAGTTAGGTCAACCACCAAGATTTCATAGGTTGGTTTGGGGTGGTTTGGCTTCATTCGGTCAAAATGGTTCATTTATGTTATGTTGAGTTGAGTTGACCAATTGGTTAAATTATGTCAAACCAAGGCTAGAGTTAGGTTCATATGTTGATTTGGTATATTTTGGTTCAAGTGGTTTTGATTAAGTTGGCTTAGGTTTGATTTTGGCTCATTTGGATTCAAATGAGTCAAATAGGTCAAGTTGCCAATTTGATCAATTTGATCAAATTAGGTTGGGTTAGGTGTTGGTTCATGTTCAATTGATTAATTGAAAATGATTGTGGGCTTTAGTTCAATTAGATTTGGGTTTAATTTGGATTTTGGCCACTTTGACCTTTTAGGCCAATTTGGGCTAGGTTGATCAAGTTGACCAATTGATCAAATTGGGCTTAATCATGGCTTTAGTTAAGTTTAATAAGTGATTTGGAATGAACTTGAGCCATTGGGCTCAATCATGGATTTAGTTAAGTTCAATAAGTGATTTGGAATGAACTTGAGCCATTGGTTGCAATCAATATAGATCAAATCATGATTTGACCCATTTTTGGCTTTTTAGGCCAATTTGGGTCAACTTAGATCAAATGACTAATTGGACTTAGTTTGGCTCAATTGATGGTTTTGTCATGTTCAACCATTGATTATGAATAGATTTGGATCAATGGCTTCAATCAACTTGGCATATGATGGATTTTGGCTAGTTTGGGTTTCATTTGGGCTAAAGGTTGACTTGGTCAAAGGACCAAGTTGACTTGGTTTGACCCAATTCAAGGTAGTTGATCACCCCAGGATGATTATTGATTATGATATGAGGTTTGAAAGGGCTTAGTTCAATCTAATTTGGGTTGGATTAGAACTTGGCTCAAAAAAGGTCTTTAGGTCATTTTGGATCAAGTGGACCTAAATGGGTCAATTGGTTAGGTTTTGGCTTGATTCAAGTTTAATTGAACTCACATATGAGCCTAGGATGAAGATATAAATCCATTTTCAATTGGTTTGAAGTCAAATGAATTTTAGTTCATATGATAATTTCAAGTCAAAAGGGGTCAACATGGGCTTGACTACGATTTGATTTGATAATTATAGTTTGTGTTTAAATTTGAGACAATGATTGAAGGAATGATTGAATCATGAGAAAATCCATAGGTTTTGAATTGATTTGTGTATCATTTAGCCAAGTTTAAGAATTTGGCAAAAAATGCTAAAATTGGGAATTTGATTTCGGTTTAGTTTTGGCCACTTAGATTTATATTTCATTTCTATTTGTGAATATAAATGAATATATAAATGGTTCATGAGAAAATCACTTGGGTTTGGAGTGATTTGCAAGCAAATTTGACCAAGTTGAGGGATGTAGGTTAAAAGGGCTTAAGTAGGGAATTGACTTGGTTTGATTTAGTTTGATTTGATTTGAATGGTTTGAATTTAGATTTCATTTATATTTGTGAATATAAATGAAGGATTGATTGATTTATAAAGAAATCAATTGAGTTTGGGTTGATTTTAATTTAGTTAAGGCTAAGCCTATGAAGGTAGTTCATATGTCTTAGGAAGGGATTTATAATTTAAATTTAATCATGGGTTTCAATCATTTGATTTGGGATTGGATTTAGAATTTGGGTTGGGATTTGATTTGAGATTGAATTTGATATTTGAGAAAATCAATTGAATTAGGGTTTACTTGAATTTGGTTAAGGCTAAATCCATAAGATAAAATCAAAGGGCTTAGGAAGGGATTTGAAATTTGAATTTAATCATGAGTTTCAGTCATTTAGAGTTGGATTTGATTTGGATTTGAATTTAAGATTTGGTTTGGAAGAAGGAAGCAAGGATTGGGTATAAGGCTATAGGATAGGCAAGTCTTCCTAAATCCCTAAGGCATAACCTCTTCCTATGGCTAATCTTTCCAAGTCTCTGGACTTAGGTTAAGTGTTCACATAATCACTAGAAATATCTTAAGATTAAGGTGTTCTTAGTGTCTACAAGGGTTCTAGATCTATGATGAAGAATTTAAGAGCTCACTCCAAAAATGAGATCAACAAAAGGGGTGTACACTCATGAGTATATAGAATATACACAAGAAAAATAATTCTAAAAGTCCATAAATTATCCAGAAAACATCTTCAAATAGCTTACAATAGCAAGTAAAAAATATATGGCAAACTCCACAGTTGAAAAAATTAAAAAATGGGGTGTACACTCATGAGTGTACAAAGTGTACACTTCAAAAATAGCTCTAAAAACTCCCAAATTATTCAGGACTAAACTCCAAACAGCTTACAATAGAATGTATTAAACATATGACAAGCTCCACAGTTAAAAAAATTTAAAAAAAGAAAGGTGTACACTTCAAAAATAACTCTAAAAATCTCCCAAATTCTCTAGGACTAAACTCCAAACAGCTTATAATAAAATGTACTAAACATATGGCAAGCCAAGGGTGTACACTCATGAGTATACAAAGTGTACACTTCAAAAATAACTCCAAAAATACTCAAATTTTCTAGGACTAAACACTAAACAGCTTACAATAGCATGTACTAAACATATGACAAGCCCCATAGTTGAAAAAAATAAAAAAAGGGGTGTACACTTATGAGTGTACAGAGTGTACACTTTGAAAACTGCTTCCTAAATCACCAAATTCACCAAAAAAATATCTCCAAAAAGCTTACAATAGAATGAAATAAATATATGGTAAGCCCAACAATTAAAAAAATTGAAAAAAAGGGTGTACACTCATGTGTGTACACATAAAAAATAGCTCTAAAAATCACCAAATTCTCCATGATACATCTTCATACAGCTTACAATAACATGTACAAAACAAATGGCAAGCTCAACAGTTAAAAGAATTTGACAAAAAGGATGTTCACTCATGAGTGTACAGAATGTACACATGAAAAATAGCTCCAAAAACTACCGAATTCTCTAGGACTAAACTCTAAATAACTTACAATAGAATGTACTAAACATATGACAAGCCCAATGTTGAAAAAAATTAAAAAAAGGTGTACACTTCAAAAACATCTCCAAAAATCTTCAAAATTTTCAGGACTAAATTCCAAATAGCTTACAATAGAATGTACTAAACATATGGCAAGCCTCACAGTTGAAAAAAAATTAAAAAAAGAGATGTACACTCATGAGTGTATAGAGAGTACACTTCAAAAATAGCTCAAAAAACTCTCAAATTTTCGAGGACTAAACTCCAAATAGCTTACAATAGAATGTACTAAACATATGACAAGCCTCAAATTTGAAAAAAAAATTGAAAAAAATAGTGTACACTTTAAAAATAACTCTGAAACCCCCAAATTCTCCAAAACTGAACTCCAAATAGCTTACAATAGAATATACAAAACATATGGCAAGCCCTATAGTTGAAAAAAATTGAAAAAAAAGGTGTACACTCATGAGTATATAGAGTGTACACTTACAAAAATAACTTCAAAAACCACCAAATTTCCGAGAACTAAATTCCAAACAGCTTACAATAGAATGTACTAAACATATGGCAAGCTTCAGAGTTGAAAAAATTTGAAAAATAAAATGTGTACATTCATGATTGTATAGAGTGTACACATGAAAAACAGCTCAAAAAAAATCTCAAAGTCCTCTTACAAAGAATCCAAATAATGTATGAAATATATAGTTCAGAAAAGAATCTCAAAGACGATCACTGACTGATTCAAATTAAATATATATATATAACAGTGAAGAAAATTTACCGATGCATTTATATTTAAGATATCATCCGCTAAATTACTCGCAATATTAAGACTACTTTCAAATTCGTTCTCCATCTTCACAGTTCTTCTCTAAATTGAAATGAGATTTTTTTGTTTATCTTCTCTGAGCTCAATTCGTCTAAAAAAAATCATATTATGCTCTAAATACATTTATATATTAGTTTTAAATTGCTCACGCGTATTCAAATGGTGTCCAGTCGCGCCCCTAAACAGCATAATATTTTCTCCCGCTATTTTAACGGGTCGGGCCGGGTCCGAATAACGTTAACGGCATCGCAACCGGCATTACCGCATTATAAAGTAAAAAATAATAATATTTCATTAGTGGACACGTATTAAGATCCGGTTGGCGTCCGGATGCAAAGCTACGTCCGGACTCCGCACGTAATATTTTCTCGTCCCGAAAGCATCCTAAAATATACAATGTGCATTCAAATCATTTCATTAAATTGATTGATAAATTTATTAAATTAATTAAATTGAACTAAATTATAAATGAAACTAACCCTTCTAAATAATGCATGAAAATGAATAGCAATACTTTTGATTTATTCGGTTCAATTTTAGTTTACTTGAATTTTAAAATCTTAATGAACGTGCATTCGATAAATTTTAATGTATTGATCGACGGATGTTAAATTAATTGAGCCATCAAAATTAAGTCTTTAAATCGGATAGCTTTTGTATTTATGTCTGGAAATATAAATAGAAAAATATATTTTAAGAGAAATATAACATTTATAAATTTATTAAAATATATATTATACTCATATCAAAATTAATGTACTAATTTTAAGAAAAAAAAAATCTTTGCCAATTTATGTTCATCCGTCCGACATAGGCATTATCGATTCATAAATCGTTCCATGCATTAATAATAAATACAAGAAAAATAAAGAGTGTCACATTAATCAATTTTCTAGATAAATGCAAAATCTATAGAATTACGAATTTTACGACTTTGCCATTATGATTGTCGGCAGGAGCTGAGAAATATAGTATATTCTCCCAACCATTTTTTATTTATGACCTCGTCAAAATTGCATATATTATTGATGTAAATTATCTTAGCAAATAGCTTTAGTTCTCATCATATTTTAAGACTAATTTATTTTGGTGTTTTAAACATCTATTTGAGCGTCTTTTATTCCCAAAATTTATTAAATAAACTAATTCTAAAACATCTTAATCAATATATATATATATATAATTATTTAAAAAGACAAATAAAAAAAAAGAAAAACACTTAAAAAAAATAAACATCTGACTGAATATTTTAATAATATTTTCAGACATTAATACAAAGTAATAGTCTTCACTATTAAAACGGATTACTTAGTTCCTACTTAAAAATATTTTTTTATTTTTTATTATTAAAAATTATTATTAGATACAACTATTAAATTAATCAAGATCATTATTGTTTTAATTATTTTAAATAAAAATGTAGAATTAAATTTTATATTTCTAAGAATATATTTGTAGGAGCAATATCATCACGATGTTCTGCTCCAAAAAAAAAAAAATATAATTATGTCATTTGAGAATTACATTTTAGTTATATTTTATAATTCTATTTATAATTTTTTCATATAATAACTTCTATAATAATTTCATTATTATTATTTTATATATTTATAATAGCTTCAAATATATCCTAAATTATTCACACCAAATGGCTAAAGTGTGAGCGTACCTTTCATGTGAGAGGACATGCCGCTTATAACCAATTAAGCCCCACTGCTCCTGAATTTGACAGCTTCGTGAAAAGAATAATAGATTTTTAATTAATTGGTGGTCATTTCTCTTATGGAACAGTGGAACGCATCATCTATATGCATATATTCCCTCCGCATAATTTTTTTAATTTACATACATAATATATCTTTGTTGCGTGCCGGAAGATCAGTTGCGATAGAGTGAAAGTTTACGTCTTAGCTTTGTTGATTAATCATAGTATTTAAAGTGGCGAGAGAACTCAGAAATTTTAACGCGATGGAAAACCTCGAAAGAGGAAAAAAAAGCAGGCGCACAAAATGTTCCTATGTATATGCCTCAAGTCAAAATCTTCCGATACGGATTACAAGATGATATATACAAGAAAGAACAACAATATATAATAACGGTCGGGTTGTAATAGTTCTTGAGTGGCGGTGATGGTGGATTCTTTGTAGGAACTTAATGGAAAAGCGAGAGCAATTTCTGGAATATAGACAACACAGAAATGAAAGAACGATTAGGTGATTGACGATGGCGAGGTCGGTGATAGCGGTGGCGGCGGTGATGATTGGCACCGTCGGGCGGTGATGCGATCTTCGGGGATCTTGACTTGAACTTTCTCCTCCTTGCTTGCTCTTCCTTCCCGGCTCCAAAAGTCCCTTTTTGGAGTATAAGAGACTATTTATAGATTTGGAAGAGTGGATCTTGTAAATACATGGAAAATCCAAACCACTCCTCCCATGGACGGTTACGGGCGATTCCTTTTGATCATTTGATGTATTTGAACATTTGGATGCTCAAATGAGGTCATGTGAGATCTTAGGGTTGTTAGATTCGCTCGTCGAGATGCTCGATTTGACTATAAATACTCTATATTTGAATCATTCGTGAGGTTTAATCATGTTCCAAAGTTTCAATGTTTCGATCTTGATTGATTTCGACTGGGATCGCCTTGCCTTTGCCCTTAAGATTCATGCTCGACTGAGGAATTTTGAATGTCATATCTATTTTTGGACATCATCTGATCATTCAAAAATATATGCATCAAATACTAACAAATTCTTTAATGAAACTTACCCATGAATCATACATTTTGGGAGAATAAATCTTCATAAAAGTACAATATTCGATTATGGGATGTAAGGTCAGAAGCGTGATATTTTGAGGTGGACCCGTTTGACACACTTACCGAAGCTCGGGACCCATACTCGCTGAGGCGCTCATTGCCAAGGGGCTGCTACTACCGCGAACCGCGAACGGGTCGGAGCTACGTCGGCCACTACGTCGGGTCATGCGTCAGAAGCATGGCTGGCCACGTCAAGGCTGGTCGCCACGTCACGGGCTATATCAGCGCACGTCAGAAGCGTTCAAGGGCGCGCCACGCTAGCCATGGTTCATACGGCTCTGGCCACGTCGGCGGCCATGCACGTCATATACGCACGGGCCATACGGCGGCCATGCCGGGCCGGGCACGCCACAGCCACGTCAGCGGAGGACGACGGGCCGGCTCGGATATGGGCGGCTGCGCCATAAGGTACAGACATGGCTACGCTGCTCGCTACCTCCGACCGAGTCTTCGCTGGTTTTGAAGGTTTTGGGGTTTTACCCTTTATCCCTATGGGGTCTATAAAACCCCTGTGGTAAGAGGAAAGGAAACACTTTTCCCATCTCCTCTTCTTCGTTAGATTATTTGAGGCGATCAAGGCTCACAGATACGCCGTGTTCCTACACTACCGCCTGACCGTCCGAGAGCGATCAAGCCCACTGACGCCGGTTCCGCTACGCCGTCGGACCGTGGAGGCATCAAGGCCCACTGTGATAATGCCTGGTTCCGCTCCTGACGTCTGGAGACATCGCTGCAGATACCGCGTTCCTCTGAAGAGGTATCAACCGGCTCTACCGTCCCCGACTGAGGTGATCAAAAACTTGATGGACGCTCGCATTGAAAACCGCCAAGATGGCTGGGAGCACCTAGTTAGAGCCATCGTCACGACTAAAGTTTGACCGGTAATTTCATAGCCTTATTAGAGGGGATAGCTTTCTTCCTCTCTATATATATCCCTTCTTCTTCTCTTCCCTCCCCTTCATATGTATGTGTTTCTTTCGTCAGTTCGTAGGAGAAGAATTTTATCCCAAACTGTGCGCAAGCGAGAGGGTCAAAACAAGAAGATGCGCTCGCATATTGAGGTGAGTGAGCTGCTTCACAAAATTCTTCGATTTTTATTATTTCTCCTCTTTATTTATTATGTATTCTTTGTGGTGATGGCCAAGAAAACTCATAGTGATGATATATCATCCACGTCACATCGATAGCTTAATGGTGTTCGTAAAATTTTTCTTCCCAAATGAGTTGGTGGCTATTGTTGCCAAAAGTCCGATCGAGTCTGCTCACCTCCGCCGGTACTTTACTATTTCGAGATGACTCTTCGCAGATCGATTCCTGTTGATGATGAGATCTTCAAAACTGTGAATTTTGTCGCAATTCGCTTCGAGCTTTAATGGTCATCGCTTTGACTACCTTCTTCAGAGAGCGGTGTTACTTTGAACATCGAATACTTGTGCAATGTGTAGATTCACATGTGATGCTCGTGGACGGTTTCTATCTGACTATAAAGAATTGGATAGAATTTTCTCGCACGGATCCATCTAGAAATTGGTCCAATGGATTCTTTTGTGAAGAATGAGTGGGGACTTCGAGAGATGGGGAGATTGAATGATCTTCCAGATCCATTGAGCATCTGAGAATGATATCTTAGCAACTCTTAATATTCCCCGACGGGAAGCTTGCAACATGAGTTACGCCACATTGTCAAAATATACAATCAAGATAGATGTTCAAAGTTGGTCTTTCCATCCGAAGATCTCACGCCTTCCGCTGAAGAGGTCGAGTAAAGGTGATGAGATATTTCCTCATACTCAAGGTTCTCTCGAGAAGCCCGTCAAATCGCGTCGATAACAATGATTCATCTTTAAAAAAGAAGACTTGTCAAATGACCACGCCATATCTCAAGAAGATGCTTGCCCCCTTCTCGAGGGTTTAACTGCTTTAACTCATGATGGGGAGTTCGCTACAAGCCGCAAAATTCTCAAGAGGTATTAAATCATATATGCTGACGCCAACGCAATGAATTACATTATTTTTACTTCTTCCTTTCTTCTTTTCCCTCATTCCTTATGTAACGGTGCTGATTTTTTTTTTGTAGGTAACTCAATCGTTAGATTGATGGCTCATCCGGGTGTTGCCTTAGATGAGTGGAACAAAGGAAGGTAAAGTATCCGCAAGGCGAGCGAAATAAAGATGAATGCTAAGGCCAAAGAAGTGGCGCCTTTGGAGGATCACCGACGGGTGTAGGACTGAAGCTAATAACATGTCGTTCTCTTTCTCTTCGTCGAGGTGGAGCGCACCCGTGATGAGCTAATTGAGGCAAGGACAGAGGCTCGCCAGATGGAGAAGAGGCTCAAGGTACTTGCGGTGGAGAAGAAAGCATTACAAGATCGCCTTTGGAGAAAGAGCTGCAAGGTGGCTAAGCAAATGAAATCTCCTTGAAGGTGGAGGACTTCAAGAACTCCCCGCTTATGGGTACAATCAAGACTATGTTCGTGAAGCTCGATCAAATACTGATGTTGAAGTGAAGGAGAGCCAATGTTTAGAGGAGGGCTTCATCCGAGGGTTCCCGAAAAGGAGTCCGTGGTGGTACATCGCAAAACCGAGCTAATTGAGGATATATCTCCAGCCAAGCATCCAAGATCCTTCGATTCGTAAGATGAAGGAGTTGTGAGTGCTCCGTGGAGGATCTCCCAAGTAGTGAGGACGCATATCATGTAGGTCCCAGATGTCTTTTCTTTGTTTGTTCTATGTAATGTTACTAGCGTATCGTGATCTTGATTCTCTTATAGTATCGATTAATGCCGCTGATGATATCTATGTATATTTTATTATTTTTATACACTCTTTTATTTTACCCATCTGATTGGTCGTAATATCATTTGACGCTAATATGTATGAATTGGATCCACCGGAATTTTGACCTATCCAAGTTCATCGAGTGTTACGATGTTAACGCATTTGTCCACCAAGATCTTTCCTAGGTTGTTTGTCGAAGTTTTGCTCAATTTAACCGCATGGAAGAGGTCGGGAAGTCCACCAAGGACCTCTTAACCTTTCCTAGTTGTTTGTCGAAGTTTTGCTCAATGACATTAACCAGATGGAAGAGGTTCGATCAAGTCCCCTTGGATTGATCATGTTCCGATTGAGATATAACTGAGTCGATATTTCTCAAATGGGGAAAAAGAGAAAAACATCCGTTAGAACAAAGCTACAAATTCACTTACTTTGATAAGTTTGACGATACAATCATAAGACACCTGATATGAGCTTCAAGAGAAAATGAAAGCAATAACAACAATAACAAAGAACAACAAGTCTCTATCCCATTAAGTTGAGTACGAGGATGAAGTGATAGACGAGATAAACTAAAAGTTGCAATAATTATGCAATAAGAGTTACTGATAATATTTTCAGAGATTCTTAGCATTCCAAGTTCGAGGCAGAGTTTTTCCTTCTAGTTCCTTGAGCTTGAATGTTCCTGGCTTGACTGTAGCTATAACCACATATGGACCATCCTGAGATGAGAGTTTATCAGAGGGCCTTTGCCGCAGCTTCAGACTTGAGAACCAAGTCACCCACGATATTGGACGAGGTTTTACTCTTCTTGAAGTGAAGCTACCCTTTGGTGATAGAAGCAACCGGCAGGCCATGTCACGAAGTTTCGGGAGTAGGTCTAGTGTCAGAAGTTTTTCTTCATTGCTACCATGATCGAAAAAATTGGACTCTGGACTTGGAACCCCGATATCCAGGTATAATAGCTGCATCAAACACAAGTTATATGGCGCCTCACCGTTGGGTGCGATGTGCGGTAAGCCCGTGAGAACATTGGAAAGCTCATCACCCATTGCCCCCTTTCTCAAGACGTGTTTTAATCCTTTGAGTATAGTCCACGGTATTTCTGCCGCCTGCTATGGATGTGTCACAGATGCGAATGAATGTGAAGATCTTTGCAAAAGGATGTAAAGATTTTTCCAAGAATTGAGTCCCATTGTGGATGATCTTCACAGAAGACCAATCGACACACTATATTTTTCCAAACAAATTGTTTATGCTCCTGATTTTGGCGAAAGTGGTTCGCTTCCACCCATTTAGTGAAGTAGTCGACGGCTAGATGATGAACTTCCTTTGTCCCGATGCTATCAAAAGGTCCCATTATATCAATTCCCCAGCAAAAGGCCACGGCTTTGAAGAGATGAGAGCTCAGGTATGTGAGGAAGGTTTGAATGCAACCGACAAGACATTTTTTGGTGAACCTGTGGCATCTTGTTTCAATCAGAGCCAATAGAATCCTTGCCTTATAATTTTAAGGGCTAGCTCTTCCTCCTGTGTTCTCCACATATTCCTGAGTGAACCTCTCTAGCGATAGTCCTGATGGTGGAAGACACTGAGGTATGGCCCTGAGAAAGCTCGCTTATATAGTTCACCTCCAATAATAACAAAGTTTGCCTTGTCTTCTGAGGCGAGTGGCGCTAAGGTCTTGGGAGGCTTCCTTCTGAAAGACATGATGGGGTCCATCCATGAGGGTTCCTTCACCTCATCAATCGCTTGTATTACCCATGGTCCCCAATACTGGGAAATATATTTCTTCAATATGCTTTCTTGAATAGATCTCCAGGACGCATAAGCTTTAGCTGCCTGCCGAGTATTTTTCTCCGCGATGTGAGTGATTTGATGCCTTTAAGATGGGCAAGGAGAGACTTCACCAAGTCGAATGACAGCCAACCGAGGGTTATGGTATCGTAGTCACCCTCGACTTGAGAGCCGAGAGTCAAGATGGATCGTTAAGTCTCTGCAATGATGGCAGTCTCAACCCCGCATGAGGGCCTCAGATTCACCCATATTGTTAGTCGCAAAATTTTAAACTAAGTCCATACTCTAAGGTATTCTCACTGGGGAAATAAGTAAAACTACCCAAAGTTTGAAGCTCCATCAACATAGAGAGTCCATTGAGGAAATAAAGGTGATAGACATATCATTTGGAGTTGGGGTAGCATTCCACTATGAAGTCTAGTATTTGAGACTTTATGTCGGTAGATAGAAAATTAATGTCCCTCCCAATTCCACCACTTAATTAATCTTCCATGCTTCCTTCGTAGGATAGCTCTAATGGTAGATTAGTGTAAACACCGATAGTATGAGCTTGAAAGTATGGACAATTTTCGAAATAAAAAAACTAGGCTAATGCCATCCCGTCGTGGAAGTGGACTTTCTATATCCGAAAGTACCGACGTAGTAAATCGGTCGTTGTATCCCGTTTACTTCCCGTATCAAGACTGAGCTTATTGCGTGGGGAGAAGCCGCAAGATATAAGTATAATATTTCTCCTTGAATAGGCTTAGACAGTAGAGGGGGAGATGCTAAGTACTCTCTTAGTTGTTCAAAAGCAGATTGACATTCGCCATTCCATTGAAAATTATTATTTTTGCCTTTTAATATTCAAGAATGGCAAGTATTTGTCCCTAACGAGCTAAGAAACGAGATAGGCACATCCGCCAATTTAGACGCTTGAACTTCCTTGATATTCTTTGAGGGGTCATATCTCCGAGAGCCTTAATTTTCTCGTGGCTACTCCGGATTACCATAAACCCAAGAAATTTTCCCGTAACCCCAAAGGCACATTTGGTGGGGTTGAGATGTTATAGCCAAGAAGATTGAAGCACGCTTCTAAGTCGAGATATGTTGTGATTCTTCCGTGTTTTTTACCAACATGTCGCCCACGATACTTCCATCGTCTAAAGCCTTTGAAAACCATATTCATCATAAAATAACACATTTTTAACCAATGACATAACTTGCAAAAGATAAACCTTTATATGTTTGAAATGCTGGCTTTCTTCATCCATAGGGTCCATTCTTATTTGGTTATAACCGGAGTAAGCGTCCAGGAAACTGAGCATTTGATGGCCGACGTGGTCACCAATTGGTCAATTGGGAAGGGGGAAGCTATCTTTGGACAAGCCTTGTTAAGGTTAGTAGTCAATACACATCCTCCATGTTCCATTTATTTTCTTAACCATGACAACATTTGCTAGCCATATAGGTAATATACTTCTATGAATCCCGCTTCGAGCTTGTTAACTTCATGCTCAAGCTGAATCAAAAAGCTCCGCTTCTTCTGGATGATCGGTTTGGATGTTGGATTAATCTTGAGGGAGTGCATGATCACACTGGGGTCAACCCCTGGCATATCAGTCGGACTCCATGCGAAGATGTCTTGATTTCTACGTAGAAATCACGTAGTTTTCTTGTTCCTTTGAAAGGTGGATCCTACTTCAGACCAGTGGTTGGTCATCCGATAATGTAAGAGTAAGTCTTCTACAGTGATACTTTGTGGGTGCTCCTTCATCCCAAAATTAAAATCTTCAATGCTAAAGGTCACAAGGGTCTGAAGCTTGTCTGAGGTAACATGATCAAGGCCACCGCTGATTTCCATACTACTCAACTCCAACGGGTTGAAATTTCATCTTAAGATGAGATATTGAAGTGATTGCACCAAAGATTGACCGATTTCCAATATACAAGTATAGCCGACTTTGACCACCATAAATTGGATTGAATGAGTCATTTGGGGAATTCTCCGAGAACAACAGAAGAGTGATCGCCCTTCTACTGACGGGCGTTGTCAAACCCGCAATGGTCCCGCAAAGTTGGAGCTTTTCCCTAACGAGGCCCATGCTCGTAAACGGAGTAAAATAGACATCGTTGTAACTCCCACTATCAACTAAAATCCTTTAACATTATAGCATGGGTCACCATCGCTCGATGACAAGTGGATCTTGATGAGGAACATGTACTCTTCTAAGTCCGAAGTCGAAAAGTGATGGAATGATCACAGACTTCTTTAACTCGCTCTTCAGATAGAACCAGAACTTGATTAGTATTGGTCCTCCCCGCAATTGTTTCAATCTCTCCAACCGCTTGACGATTATTTTGTTGTTTCGTGATGATTGTCCTGCCCCTTGAAGGCATGTTTGTTTGTGTCGATTGATTCTTCACAAATCGACGTAGATATCCTTGAATGAGCCTCTCAATTTCTTCTTTGAGTTGTTTGCATGCCTCAAGTATGTCCGTGACTTCTGGAAGTGACAATATCCCGATTTTCGAATTTGGTTTCGGATGCACTTGATATTTTCTTCATCTCGAATGGCCATTGGAGGTTAACACGTGTTGGTGGTATTTCTTTTCAAGTCGGGTTCACTTCGTTGATATGTGGGTCGGAGGAGATCACACGCTTTGTTGCTTCTTTTGATAGAGTGTTGATCTGTGTTTCTGAGCACTTTACGCTGGATTGCTCAAATTGGGCGCATAATAGCTTCATCGCCAGAGATTTGTGCTTCCACACGATGAACTAAGTCGATATGAACGACCCGTGATTAAGTGATGAGTAAAGGCCTGACGGAGCCCTCCAAGAAAAACTCCTCTTAATAATTCGTGGTCTACCCCTGATTTATGAAGCTTCTAAGGAAAACCTTTGGAAGTATTCCTTAAGTGATTCACCTTCATTTTGACAATGCCTGAGAGATGGAGGAGTCTTTGATGATCCTTCGCTTGAACTCCACAAGATTTTGGCGAAGTTCATCAAAGGTATGGATAGATCCCCTGGAAGAGAGTAACCAAGTGCGCTTGTCCCTGAGTAATAGGAAAGACCGACAAAGCATGTCGAGCTCGTGGATATGCATGATCCTGTGAATGGTCGATGTGTTCGGTAACTCCATCATAAGGGTCAATGTTTGGAAGCTTAAACCCTACGAGGATGGGATGTCGAAGAATACCAAAGGGGAAGACTCGATAGCGGTGAGAAGATATGATTCCCATCTTTGTGATGGAGTTCTTCTCGCATCAAGCGTTGTAATGCATGTATAACATGGCTAGTAGGTCAGAGGAATAAAAGCAAGCACACCCTGACAAGGTGTGGTGAGCCGCACGTGATGGATGGAACTGGCGGTCAAGAAGTTCAAAGATCACGGTTTGGAGGTGGTGGAACTTCGCCTAAGAGAGCAAAGATATTGTCCTCCTAGTAATAATCGATCATGGGGCGTGCCGTGATGGAGGTTGTGTTCCTCGTAAAAGTCGGATCATCTCATTTTGAGACTCTTCCATTCGCGATACGCTCTTCTAAAGAGATTCGCCGTGCCTTCGCCAACAGGTCATGCCCATTGGGAGGGAAGTGGAAGCGACGCCCCCTCGATTCAAGGATTGGTTTCGAGAGTGACGGAGTTAGCGAGGCTCTGTTACAAAGGCTTTATTGGTCATGATGTGTTCGCAAAAGTATGATTGAGGGAGTCTCTTCCCACGACGGCGCCAAACATGCGTCTAAGACTAGTCATAGAGTGAAAGTTTACTTTAGCTTTGTTGATTAGTCCAAAGACACACACGTGTATTTAAAGAGTGAGAGAACTCCAAAAATTTTAACGTGGAAAACCTCGAAAAGAGGGAAAAAACCACGGGGCCTGGCCCAACAAAAATGTTCCACTATGTATATGCCTCGAAGTACAAAATCTTCCCGATAACGGGATTACAAGATGGTATACAAGAAAGAAACAACAAATGTAATAACCACGTTGTAATAGCTTGTGGCAGTGATGACTACTGTAGAACTTCGTGGAAAGCAGGGAACAATTTCAGAATATAGGAACAACTTGCAGAAATGCAAAGAAGATTAGTGATTGACGATGGCGAGGGTCGGATCGGTCGAGATGGTTGACGACCACGGGCGGTGGTGCGATCTTGCTCGGGATCTTCGAACTTGAACTCCTCCTTCTTGCTTGAGCTCTCTCTTTCTTCACTTGTCTCCAAAAGTCTCTTTTGGTGGAGAATATGCTATTTATAGATTTGGAAGAGTGGCTTGTAAATACATGGAAAATCCAAACCACTCCTCCCATCTGACGGTTGACGATTCCTTTGATCATTTGATGAACATTTGGATGCTCAAATGAGGTCAATTGTGAGATCTTAGGGTTGTTAGATTCGCCCATCGAGATGCTCGATTGACTATAAATACTCTATATTTGATGATCATTCGAGGTTTAATTCATGTTCCAAAGTTTCCGACGCGTGCTCGATCTTGATTGATTGACTTGGGATCGCCTCTTGCCCTTAAGAATCATGCTCACTGTAGAGAATTTTAAATGTCATATCAATCTTATATTCTATATTTATATAAATAATACTCTAATTTTTAATATTATATAAAAAATATTATTATCATTAATTTTTAAAATAAATATATTTTCTATAAAAAAATAGTATTGTTATATCATACTTAAATTTATCAAATCAATTAAAAATCTTAAAATAATATATATATGAGATCAAATTGAGCATCTCGTTAATACAAAAAAAAAAAAGTAATCAATTCAAGTTCAAAAAAATTTAAATTAATATTAAAAAATAAAAATGAAGACTTTAAGAAATTAATTAGATGGTCAAATTACTCTGAAATTTAATGTATTTATAGTCGAATCGAGCAGCTCAATGAGATGAACCATCCCATAAAATGTTTTAAAATTTTACCTATAATTATCAAAATGCTCTTCTCAAAATTGCCTGCTAAATGAGAAGTTAAAAATTTGAAGCCAGCTAATCATCACTGATTGTCATTGTCAATTGCTGATAATCATTATAGTTCAATTATTATTGCATAATTGTTATAAATTGAATCTAAAATTTAAATACAATATTATAATCATATTATGGACAAAATAAAAATTTCGACAAGACATAATTGAATATTTTAACTGGGTAGATCCCGTAATATTTTCTCCCGTAATTGAAAATTTTGTACTTGATCTCTTAAATAAATAAATAAACTCATAAAATATTTATTAAATTGCGATTTAAATAGTGCCACATTTTTTTCCTTTTAATAAAAATACTTATCCAGCAATGCCGGCATGTCAACTCAAAAATCTGATGAAGCCCGACTGGATGAGCTAAAAAATAATAAAATCAAACTCACACGCCAGCTCATTTAATTAACATTAATATAAAAGTAAATATATAATAATATTTAAGAATTTAAATATAAAATTATACATTATTTATATCAAATATTTATTTAACATTTATTATATAATTTCCATTTTTAAGCTTTTATTTATAATAAATGAGCGACTCATTACACCCGTTAACAAATAATAAATTGAGTTCACCCCATTTTATCGAGTCTTATTAGGCCAGTGAAGCATAAAAAATCATTTTTTTTATTTCTCACATTTAGCAACTCCTCACATCAGTAGGATTCAGACTGATCAAATATTACTGATTCATCGCCAATGCCCCCTCCCCTCCCTTCCTCTCTTGCTTAGTCTACTGTCTAATTCTCTCTTTTGATTCTGAATCTGGTTGTCGGCGTCCCTCAGTTTTTTCAAGTCAAGTAACCTCCATCAATCTAACTGAACTGAAAAGAAATTACATAACCAAAGAAAACAAACTGGTTAACCAACCTTGAAGCAGCAGCAGTAAAAAGCTTCTTCCAGATTATGATATACCAAACCCAATTCCATGTGTACTTATATATATATATAGCAAACAGTTCTCATCAAACGCTTCTGATACATAAAACAAGCCTTCATGGTGAGGCAAGGTGCCATTAATCCCCATCTTACAGATCAAAATCAAGCTATTATGTGAAGTTTTGTGAAGTTCGACGCCTCCCCTGTAAGGAGAAGTCCAGAAGACGAGAAACGCCCTGCGTCCATATATCATGCTCGCTCTGGCTCCGGCACTCAAATTCTATAACTCGGCCCTCCGCCGTCCTCAGCCCGAAGTAGCGCCGCTGCGGGCCGTCTTCCAGCAAGTGCCGGCCAGGCCAAGGGGTCACTTCCCTGCGCACCTCTACAATCACACCTGCAACCAAAAAGTTATGGTGGTGAAAACGCAGGAAAGAGTTTCATGTCTTGACTTGAAAGATTAATTGCTCATTATAATAAACTTATTTTTTTCAATTTTGATAAAAGTAGATTTTTTTCAAATAGATCTATTTATGAGTGATATGCTGTGCTTACTTTTTTTCTTCTTCGTAATTGTCCCAGCAATGTGTTTGCTCTTCATCTTCAGCATCACCTAATTGCATAATCAAGAACCAACAAAGAATGAAATAGAGTTCAGCAGGCACAATTTCAGTTTTTACAGATTTTGCAGATAGATGAAAACCTGGTTCATCTTATCGACATAAACCGAGACAACTTTCCAGTGAAGAGAACCTGAAGGATAAATAAACAAAGAATAGAGAATCAAAATAAAACCCACAAGACATTCACCAAAAACCCGTAAAGAATTTACCTTTCCTAGTGCGTTTAAGCAGCTCAGCTCCACGGGCAAGAAACTCCAAGCTATAAATGCCCAGGAAATTCTCCTCCTGGTGCTGAAGCTCATCGCTCATACTAGAATTGCCACTTGCAGGAGCAGCCGGGGAGCTCTTCTGCTGTTTCTGAACGCAGCAAGTCTTGTCAAGCTGAGAACAAACACCTCCCTTCTCTACCGGAATCACGGCTGCTATGTTCCACGCTTCCCTTAGCGCCCTCGCCCTCAGCGTCGCTGCCGCCCTCAATGCTTCAAAGCAGAAGAAAAAAATCACGATTTGCCTTATATTAAGGACTTTTTATTTGCAAAATAACATTTTTATCACTGGATATACCAGTGGCGGCGGCGGCCGTCAAAGTAACGATGTCCCCGGGAGTGCGAACGTTGACGGCGGAGCTAATGACGGCGGCAAGGTGCTCACGTTCGGCGCCCATGGCTTCGGCAGCGTCGACGCATTGGGCAGCGACAAGGGTTGCGGCTGAAGCGACGGCCATGTCCGTGCGAGCTGCGCGCACGTGCCGGTCAGACGCCACTAACGCCGCTTCCGTCGCCACCGCAGCCACTGACGCAGCAACTCCAGCGACGGAGATCGCCGCATGGAGTTGCGCATTGTGCGCGCGAGCTTCTTCTTTCTTCTTCTCCCGTCGATCCTTCAGCCATCTTCCGACCGTTCGTCCGCCGGCGGCGTTCGGACGATGCTGCAGCGGCTTCGCCGCCGCGCTGATTCCTCGAACGTACTGTAAGGGGAATTGCGTTCCGTCTAATTCTACTAAATTTTTAATATAAAAACAAAAACTATTTAAACTATAAAAAATTTAAAAAAATTCTAATCTCCTTTTCTTGCTCTGAATCTGTTGGTCTCTGCATAATTCTACCATTAAAACTTCTTAGACTCATTAATTTATTGTTTTAACAATATTTTTTGTTCAGCTATTTTTTATATAGCTCGATTAATTTATGAAGCTCAAAGCCCAAATTTAGTTGTTCATCAACTTCCTTTAACATAATTACCAGGCAATCAGCAAAAACAATGACACCACTGCTAACTCTTAAATGTGAAAACTTTTATATATAAGCCTTATTTATAAATCCATTTTTTTGCAAGTCAGGACAGCATTATCATTTCATTTCATGAACAGCCTGAATAAAAAGGAAATATGCCTGAAGGGCAACATTTGAGGTGCATATAGATGAAGAGAGATCATTATTGCTTTAAATTTTAATAGAAACTTAGAATGGAACAGGAAAGTACTTAGGGAAGCGTGTTCGCAGTGGGCGAGAGGAGGGAGGGAGAGAGAGAGAGAGGTCTGCCAGATTTACCAAAACGCCCCCCTGAAAGAGGAAGCGTGGGGACATTTCGGGAACAGAATTTGTGAGTTCTGTAGCAGACTGGCAAAAGAACCAAAGCTGCTTCCAGGGAAGTCAAGAAGAAACCAGACGAAGAAGACAAAATAGCCAAACCTGTTGATAATTTTTAATGACAAAAATACACCAAGACTAGATAGACCAATTGTCCACAAAGCTCAGTCTTTCTTTGTCCGTATTTACAGACAGCAGCTTTGTTTAACAGCGAGGGGCCAATCTCGGAACCCAGTAGAAAAAACCAAAAATAGAAGTAAATAAAGCACGCGCCCTAACCCCAACGGTCGAAAGAGGAGCTGCAACCCTTGACTTTAGTACCACCATGGTCCTGCATCATCTAAATGAAATACAGTTTAATGGTATTTTTATGTAATTTTTTTAAAAAAAAATCTCGAACTACTTCAAAAAGGTTTACTTTACGATGGATGTAATCTGTAGGTTTTGTTTCTTCAAAAATTTTTTAGCAACAGTAAAGTCTAAGCTGGAAACTTGTAACAGGGGTATTATGGGATGATGTTTGCAGAAGAATGGTATTTAGGGAACTCATGGCCTAAAGATTAAAGCTTGACGAATGAAGAGCCATATTGTGACAGCTACGTCAGCTATTTTATTGGAAAAAGAGAAAGGATCTCTTTTTCTCTTCTCTCTCGTTTAATTTGCAGAGGTGATGAGGTTGGTGGGGCAAAAGCTGCGGCGAAGGCTGCCAAGTTGGTCGCTTTGTCTTCCATGCTTCGCCTTCCAAAAACGACTCCTTCATCTTTTCAGAACGGAGGTTATTGTTGCTCTGCTGAACCGTGAGAAAAGAAAGCAAAAGACAGAAGTGGGCAAGAAAAACCTTGACGTCATCATGATCGGAAGGGGAGACTGGCGGGCTGTCGGAGAGTGAACCGCCGTTGAGTGGACCGCTGCTGTGGGAGAGACGGCCGGAGGTCAGTGGTGAGACTTCTTGCTGTAACAAAAAAATTCACAGATGTAAGTAATCATATAAAGCCTCAAAAGAAATAGTTTGTAATTAATATTTAATAGTTGAGATGATAAATTAATCAAACTTCTTAAATGAGTACTGATTCTCTAATTCAATCAATCTCAATGCTTTCAAGGGTTAAATGTATTGATTTCAGTTATAGAGAGAGAGAGAGAGAGAGAGAGAGAGTATTTTTTGGAAGGAGGTTATGCTAAGCACAGAAATAGAAAGTTAATTAATTAAGAGGAAAGGAACAGTCGAACAAAACACTTCTTGGTATCCCGTTTCCAAATTGTTTACAATGGAGGAATAGGATTCATGGAAGAAGAAAGGTACTGTCTTATTCAGCTGTAAGTGGAAAGACCTCGCGAAAATAAATAGTAATAGTGGAAGAAAAAGAAGAGGAAGAAGAAGAAAAAAAAGAAGGAGAAGGAGAAGAAAAACACTTCCCCAGCTTTAGTGTTTAAATCCCATACCGATTGAGACATTATTCGTTCTAGAACAAGCTGCGAAGTGGCAGCTGACGCGAAGGAGAACTGATTTCCGGCAACGGCTGCTGGAGTTGGCGCTCCATCCTCTTCATGTTCTCCAATAGCTTCCTCCGTTATGATGCCACCGGAAGCCGACGGCTGTGGCGGAACTGAAGGTGAAGCCGCTCTAGATACTTCAAGAGCAGAGACGCTCCATGAGCGAGCAAGAAACTCCATTGGGTCGAGAGGTAACTCTGGTGGCCGGAGCCCGGCTGCACTCGGCGGGCCACCGTCGCCGTTCATTTTAACGGCGAAGAAATGGGTTTTGTGAGAGACAAGGCGATTGAGCGCGAGGGTACTCGTTTATGTTGGGGCGATAAGATTGCTACTCACTCTGCAGTGCGCGATTTCTCTCTTAAAATAATACATTTTTTTACTATGTAATTGACCTTTGAGGTCTAATATTTGTGGCGTTAGTAACATTAAAAATTTCTTCTTTAGCTTTTTTTAATTATATATAAAAATAATTATGGACATATTTAGAATCAATTATATTTTTACATTATATTTAACAATATATTTATATAATACTTTAATATTTTCTTATTTTTAAACTAAATTATATTATTTTAAAAAAAACTTCAAATATATATTTCTAAAAATTTTATATATATTAAAAATAAGTATTACTATCAAAAACATATTTTATTTTAAAATAAAATATAAAAAATAAATTTAAAATAAATATTAAAAATTTATTTATTTTTAGATATTTAAAAATAAAGTGACCCTGAACAACTACTAAATGAATTAAAAAGTAATTTCGTATTTTTGAATTAAGAATTAAAAGAAATGATAATGGTCCGATCATTTAAAAAATTTATAAGATACCTCTCTTGAACATATGATCGAGAAAAAGCGTTAACACGATTAAAAAAATTTATTTAAATATTTTATCGTGTGGAGAATTATGTTTACACTTTTTATTACTTTTAGATGAAATTAAAATTAAAATTTATAATTACTATTTCCCTTATAATTCTGAATTTATTAAAATAACGCTTTTTATGTTTTATTAATTCGTCATCATAAATTTAAATTTAAAAATTTAGATTTTTTTGATTGTATAGTCTTATTTAATAGTTATTAGAACCTTTTTTTTTATGGTTATAGAATTTGAAGATGCTTATTTATTTGTCTAAATCTGGCCCACCCAACCCAATAATTGGTCGGAGATTTAAGCCACAATCAGGTTTTGGTCAAGTCTGATCGAGTAGACCCAACAAGAAATAAATCTATTTTAAAATTGAATTTGGCTAAATTGAAATAGATCTTTCATCCCAAAAATACCAATGGAAAAATAAAGGCCCATCAATTTATTTATTTATTTATAGAGTGAGATAATGTACATTAAAAATTTATTAAATTTGCATATAATTCTTTCAAATTTTCATTAAAATTCAGACCTAAATCAATGATCTATTTAAAATAAAATATGAGATGAATTCAATATATTTGAAATAGTTTAAATTATTTAGATTGTGGTATATTGATTCAATTTTTTTTAAATAATTATTTTTATATAATGTAATTTTATATTAATTTATTTTTGGGTAAGAGACTAGATTAGTAGGAGCAATGATGAATAGAATGATCATGGCATCACGAAAATAGATTGTGATAGCGAACATTTGTGTATCTTTGCATGCAATAAGAAGGGGATAACATCAACAATAAGAAGGGATCGCATGAATGAGATCAACGATGGAAACAGAGCAGCGTCGGACAATAATAGGCAGGAAATTATCATACAAAAATTTTGTGGATGAAAGCAAGATCATCACATGAAAGTAGACTCTTGTTGCGTGCTAGAAAATCGACTGCAGATAAAAGTTTACTTTAGTTTCTTTAGAGTCCAAAGACACACAGGTATTTAAAGAGAACAAGAAAACCTAATTTTAAAAAAACCTCGAAAAGAGGGAAAAACTACGGGGCTTAGTCTAGCGAAAATCTTCCACTTTGTATTTCTTTTAGAGTACAGGATCTTTACGATGACGAGATTACATAATAGTATGTGAGAAGGGAACAACAATTGCTAGTAATGATGTATGACGAACGACGAATGAATGGCGATGATGACGATGATGTTGACGACGATGTTGAAGACGCGGTTGACGACGATGTTGACGATGATGACCCGGTAGTGCTGATGATGACCGCAAATGATTCGACACGGCGAGGATCGATGGCGACGACGGCAAATGACCGGCTACGGTCGCGACCGCCGGTATGGCACGATTGCCGGAGGATCTTCGCTTTAGGGCTCCTCTCTCCTCTTGCCCCCCCTCATATGAAGAATGAGGGTTATTTATGATTGGAGGAGTGACATCTCTAAAATACATGCAAAATTCAACCACTCCACTTCATCGACGCTCGAATGATTCCTTTGATCATTTGATGTATTTTAAGCATTTGAATGCTCAAATGAAGTCAGAATTGTAAGATCTTGAGCTTGTTGGATTCGGCTCGTCGAGACGCTCAATTTTACTATAAACACTTCATATTTGAGAGCTATTTAGGGATTTAACTGATATTACAAAATTTTTAAGAATATTTTAAGAGCTTGATCTCGACCAGTTTCAACTTTGGATCAACCTGCTTTTAACATCAAGATTCGTGCTTCGACTAGTAGTATTTTAAGTGTCATATCAATTTCTCCCTATTTTTGGATGACATTATCTCAATCATCCAAAAATATATATCAAATACTTGAAAATATCAAATTCTTCAATGAAATTTGAGGGTTCATTAACTATACATTTTAAGAGAACAGATCTTCATAGGAGCACAAGATTATGACTACTGCGATGTGGTCGCAGAGGCGCAGTAGGTATGCATGTGAGATTTTGAGGTTACTGGACTCATCAGACGAAGGGCGCCATGAGTGCTTGCCATGAAGCAGGGGAGCGCCACAAGACAGGGCAGTCATGTGCTGCTACATGATCGCGGTGTCAAGGCTACATCATGGTGCTCATGATCATGCGGCCAAGATCATGAGCTGGCCACCGCCTGGTCGTCGACAGCACGACCGCTGAAGGCGCGGTCGGCTGGTCGCAAATGGCCCTGAGGGTCGCAGAATCGGGCGGGGTGATGCGCTGGTCACGCGGCGCCATGAAGCGTCCATGCGTAGTCGCGATCCAGGCCCAAAATGGCGATTTTTGATGGTTTCGGGCAGTTTTTGACAATTTTGAGCGATTTTTGACGATTTTTTATCATTTTGCCCCTATAAGGGGTCTATAAAAAACCCCCTAGGGCCAAGAGAGAAGGCAAACTTCTTCAACGCTCTAGTGCTTCTCTTCTTCTTGAGTGAGGGTCGTTCAGAGGCGATCAAGGTCTGTAGTTCATACGACAAGGCTCCAATTTTCCCTCGAAAGAGGTGTCAAGACCTCATCGGACCGAGGGAGCGATCAAGACATCATACCGGAAATGCTAGTTTTCCCTCCAAAGAGGTGTCAACTGACCTCGTCGGACCACCCGGGTTTGGAGGAGATTAAGACATGTAGTTCATACGGCAAGGCTCCAGTTTTCCCTCGAAAGAGGTGTCAACTGACCTCGTCAGACCGATCGGATTTGGAGGTGATCAAGACCCGTAGTTCATACGGCAAGGCTCCAGTTTTCTCTCAAAAGAGGTGTCAACTGACCTTGTCGGACCGACCGGGTTTGGAGGCGATCAAGACCCGTAGTTCATACGGCGAGGCTCCTGTTTTCCCTCGAAAGAGGCATTAGCTGTCCTTGTCGGATCAACCGGGTTTAGAGGCAATCAAGGCTCGTAGCTCCTACTTCTTCTTGTAGGAAATTGGACTTCTTGAGTCTTCAATGGATGGTTCAGCAGTTGATAACCGCCAAGGTGGCGGAGAAGCATTAGCTAGGAATCATCGTTCGAACCATTCCGAAAGTTTGGCAGGTAATTTCTAAGCATCATTAGAGGGGAGTATCTTCTCTCTCTCTCTCTCTCTCTCTCTCTCTCTCTCTCTCTCTCTCTCTCTCTCTCTCTCTCTCTCTCTTTTCTCATATGTATAATGATCTTTTCCGATCAGAGTAAAAAATTTTATCCCAAGCTATCCGTGAGCGAGAGAGTCGAAAGGATACCAAGTATTGGGGTAAGTAAGCTAAAATTTTCGATTTTTGTCATTTCTTCCTTTTATTTATCATGTATTTTCAGTGGTGATGGCGGAAGAAAACCCATAACGGATCTGACGACATATCATCCACCATCACATCAGATAGTTTAATGGTATTTCGCAAAAAATTTTACTTCCCTAATGAGTTGGTGGTCATTGTTGCTAAAAAGTCTAATCGAGCCCATTCACCTCCGTCAGGATACTTCACTATTTCTGAGATGATTCTTCATGCTGGACTGCGATTCCCTTTGGCTCCCGAGCTGATTGAGATCTTCAAAACATGTGGTGTAGCTTTGTCACAATTTTTATTTTGGGCTTTAGTGGTCATCGTCGGTTTGGTTGTCTTCTTCAGAGAGCATGGTGTTACTTTGAACATCAAATACTTGTGCAGAATGTGTAGATTCACATGTGATACTCAATGACGTATTTTTTATTGGGCTATAAAAATTGGATAGAATTTTTAGCATGGGATCCGTCTAAAAATTGGTCTAATGGATTCTTTTTTGTGAAAAATGAGTAGAGCCTTCCTAAGAGATGGGGAAGATTGAATAACCTTCCAGATCCATTACTGATTGAAGAGAATGAGATATTGGTAACTCTTAATGTTCTTGATGTAGAAAGCTTACAGCATGAGTTGTGTCACATTAGCAAATATATAGTTGAAGATAGAATGTTCAAAGTTGGTCTTTCCATCCAGGCAGGAAGATCTCATTCTTTTCCACTAAAGAGGTCAAGTAAAGGTGATGAAAGGTCTCCTCATATTCATAGGGTTCTTTCAAGAAGCCCACCACAAAATTAAGGTGATGGTAATATTTTTCCCTAAAAAAAAGAAGACATTAAGTGACTACGAGACCACAAGAAGATGTTCGCCCAGATCCGAGAGTTTAGCTGTTTCAACTCATGATGGGGGAGTTCATTTCTCAAAGCCGCACATTCCTGAAGAGGTGTTAAATCACATATGCACTAGGCGTCAACGAGCAGATGAATTGATATGTTATATTCCCTTCTTTTAGATGATTGATTTGAATGTTGGATCAATCTTGAGGGAGTGCGTGATCACAATGGGGTCGACCCCCGGCATATTCGCCGGACTCCAAGCGAAGATGTCTTGATTTCTGCGAAAGAAGTCTATGTATTTTTCCATTTATTCTTTCGAGAGCATGGATCCCACTTGCACTGTTCGTAGTGGTTGGTCATCTGATAATACAACAGAGAGCAAGTCTTCTACGTGCTAAGCTACTTCCTCGAAAATTAAAATCTTTGATGTTGAAGGTCACAGAAGAGCATGGTTGGGCTTGTCTGAGGTAACATGATTGAGCTATCTGTTGATTTTCATAGACCATCCCAACTCTAACAGGGGTTAAAAATTTCATCTTACGATGAGATACTGAAGTGATTGCACCAAAAATTGATTGGAGAGACCTTCTAAAGATAGCGTTATATGCTGAATCTGACTTGACCACCATGAATTGGATTAAATGAGTCACTTGTCGAGAAATTCACCAAGGATAAGGAAGGGTGATTGTTCCTCTACCGCATGGCATTATCAAACCCGTATAATGATCCTGCAGCGGGTTGGAGCTTTTCCCTAACGAGGCCCATGCTAAGAAGTGTGGAGTAAAATAAGATATCAACAGAACTCCCATTGTTAATCAAAATTCTCTTAACATTATAGCATGGGTCACCGATCCCTGCGCTGATGATAAGTGGATCTTGATGAGGAACATGGACTCCTTCTAAGTCTGAGTCATTAAAGGTGATGGAATGATCAAAATGAGACTTCTTTAACTCCAGCTCTTTAGAGATGATAATGAGAACTTGACTAGATAGTATTGGTCTTCCTACGATTATTTCAATTTCTCTAACTGTTTGATGATTATTTTATTGTTTATGTGATGATTATCCTGGTTGCCCCCCAGTTGGAGGTATGTTTGTTTGAGTTGATTGATTCTTCACAAATTGACGTAGATATCCTTGTTGAATGAGCCTCTCAATTTCTTCTTTGAGTTATTTGCATGCCTCGAGTATGTCCACGATGGAAGTAACAATATATTGCTCCGATTTCGAATTTGGTTTCAGGATGCGCCACTTGATATTTTTTTCATCTCGAATAGCCATCAGAAGGTTAACACGATATGTGTTCGCGTGTATTCCTTTTTTTGCGTTCACGCCGCTATATGGGGTCGGAGGGAGATCAGACTACCTTGTTGCTTCTTTTGATAAGACGTCCCATTCCAGGGTGCTTTTATGTTTTCCGTAGATTGCTCAAATTATTTGCGATGGCGCATAGCCTCATCGCCAGAGATTTGTGCTTCCACCGATGAACTAAGTCGATATGAGTGAACCGTGTCTCGTGATTAAGACAGTAAAAGGCTGACGAGTCCTCCAAGGAAAACTCCTCTTAATAGTGTGGTCTACCTGTGTATTTGGCGAGCTTCTAAGGAGAACCTTTAGAAGTATTCTTTAAGTGATTCACCCTCATTCTGACGAATGCCAGAGAGATGGGAGGAATCTTTAATGATCCTCCTGTTTGCAATGAATTGTTCCACAAAAAGTTCGGCCAAAGGTACGGATGGATCCCCTTTGAAGGGAGTAGAACCAAGTGCGAAGCTTGCCTTGAGGGTAACGAAAGACCGACAAAGCAGTCGGGAGCTCGCTGGATATGCATGATAGTCCCAGAATGGTCGATGTGTTCATGTGGGTCACGCCATCATGGAATCGATGCTCAAAAGCTTGAAACCCAGAATAGGATGTTGAAGAATAGCGCCTAAAGGTGAGGATTCCTCATAGCCGCGGTGAGGGGGAAGATGATTTCTGTCTTGAAGATGAAATTTGTCTTGCATTAAGCGTTATAATTCTGCACGTATAACATAACGAGTGGGGTCAACAGGACGAGAATGTATCAAGCTACTAGCAATAATTGGTGGATTAGCGTTGCGACGTGATGGATGAGTAGAACTAGCGGTCGGGAGATCGATCCATCGAAGCGGAGGAACTTCATTGTTAAGGAGATCAGCATTTTGACCTCCTGCGGCTAACGATTGATCTTGGGGGAGGTGTGTTTGCCGTGGCAATGGCCATTGTGTTTCTCTCAAAAGTTATATCATCTCATTTTGAGACTCTTCCATTCGACGGACACAATCTTCTAAAGAGATCCCTGTCGCGCCTTCACCTGCGGTCACGCCTATTGTGGGGAGTGAGGCGTTTACGCCCTTGGTTCAAGGATTGAGTGAGAAGTGGAGCAGGAGGCTCCAGTGTGTATTATTGCGCTATTTACCATAATGCTGGTGTTCACAGAAATTGTGATTGATGGGTTCTGTTCCCACAAACGGCGTCAAATTATTGTGTGCTAGAAAACTAGTTGTGGTAGAGTAAAAGTTTACGTCTTAACTTCTTTGGGGAGTCCAGCACACACACAGGTATTTAAAGAGCAACAGAAAACTAATTTTACGGAAAACCTAAAAGAGGAAAACCACCGCTAGCCCAAAGAAAATCTTCCACTTTGTATGTCTTTTAGAGTACAGGATCTTCCCGATGATGGGATTACAAAATAGTATGTGAGAAGGGAACAACAATCGCTAGTAATACGCCGATACGACGTTAACAACGATGTTGACGACGATGTTACGATGTTGACGCGATGTTGACGACGATATTGACGATGTTGACGACTGTTGACGATGATGGACGGCGATGACCGTGATGGTCGATGATGACCGGCAACAAAGGGTCGACGACGAGAGGATTGCGGCGCGACCGACTACGGTGACCGGGCGGGTTGACAACCAGTGGTGGCAATTGTGTGCTTGGAGGATCTTCAAGCTTTAGGGCTCTCCTCTCTCGTGCTTGGCTCCCCTCATCTGAAGAATGAGGGGCTATTTATAGATTGGAGGAGTAACGTCTCTATATATACATGCAAAATCCGAACCACTCCACTTCATCGAATGTCTTAGAATGATTCCTTTGATCATTTGATGTATTTTAAGCATTTGAATGCTCAAATGAAGTCGGAATTATAAGATCTTGGGCTTGTTGGATTCGGCTCATCGAGACGCTCGATTTGACTATAAACACTTTATATTTGAAGCTATTTAGAGATTTAACTGATATCTCAATGTTTCCAAGGATATTTTAAGAGCTTGATTTAGACCAGTTTCAACTTCGGATCAGTATGCTTTTAACATCAAGATTCGTGCTTCGACTAGTAGTATTTTAAGTGTCATATCAACTTTAAAAAGAAGTATTTTGAGTTCGCCCCACCACATCTAAAATTTGATTGTTTAGGATAATCTAAATTGCTTAAGAAAATATTTTATATGCATTTTACTTCCACTCATATACTTAAAAGAATATTTAATTCTGCTTATTTATTTTACTATGCATTTTGAATGCATCCAAAAAATAGCCCCTAACTAAATTAGAAAATTAAGTTTGCATTAAGAAATTTAAGCACTAAATCAATGATTGAAACATTTTTTTAAAAATCATTGAAGAATTCAAAATAATTGAAACTATTTTTTGCTTGTAATTAATTTAGAATACATTATTTTAGTAATCACTTGTCAATATTGAGATGGCGGTATTATGAAAAAAAAAAATCATTGTTTCATTATTTTAAATAAATACTTTTGGATTAGTAATTTAAAGTGAGAACTAGTTGATGATAGTTAAAAGAACAATAAATATAAGAAAATTATAAGGCTATTATACTTTATATAATGCACTCTTTAGGACCTTCATACAACATATTCATAATCACTCTCTTAAATTTCTCATTTCAATTTTTGCAGATATTGTCTATTCGACGAACTATAATAGAGCGAAGAATGGGTTGACTAAATCAATCTACTCACACACCCAATAGAGCAAAGCTTCAGACTCAGATACGCTCGATAATGATGAACAAAAGTTTAAATAATGATAATAAGAACATCAATTCCCATCAACCTAAATATGTTAATTCATTATAGGAGTATATATCTCCATTAGCATGAGTTCGTCCTATTTAGTTATCAAGCCAATTAACATATGGTCTTCTCTCTTCTTCTTTTTTTCATGATTAAAAATTAATATTAAGAAATAGTAACTTAAGATAAATATTAATGAATATATGATATATTAGAACTAAATAATAATTATTTAATCCAAATCATCAACTTCTCATTGATATTAAACCTTTTATTTATAAAAAAAATGTATATTTCATGTAATTAAAATTAAAAAATTTAATTTATAATTAATACCCCACTTTAAAAATTCTTAATGGCCACCTATCATAATGGATCCTCCATTAATACATCCCACATTTGTTTCACTTTATGCGATCCTCATATCCTTTGGCAATATACATTGTCACGCTCCATTTATATTCTTAGATGTGATTCTCACAAAAAATAAATACATAAATAAAAGTCTTACAAGAAATCATTTCATTAATCACTTGTCAAAAAAATAAAGATATATTCCTCATTCTTGTACAATGAGCTACCAGCCGTTGATTTTAAAAAGTCATAAAAAATGGTCGGTTGGATGATGATATATGATCAAGCGAAGATGGACATCTTAT
Organism: Cymbidium sinense; assembly: GCA_021442155.1. Classification (NCBI taxonomy): domain Eukaryota; kingdom Viridiplantae; phylum Streptophyta; class Magnoliopsida; order Asparagales; family Orchidaceae; genus Cymbidium; species Cymbidium sinense. The sequence goes on from CM038216.1 coordinate 5,369,570, forward strand.
CATAACTGAATTGTGAGAAGATGGCGACAAGCAATAAAGATTTGTCGAAGGAAATGAATGATCGCAGTCGAAGTAGGAACAACTAAACATCCGCATTAATTCATTTTTATGTGTAATAGGGAGATCCTTTCATGCGGGGCCCTCATATAAAAAATCATGCATGTCGATGAACTTTGGGATAAAGTGCGCTGATCACTTACTATATAATCATTAAAATGTTAAATAAATAATATATATATATATATATATATATATATATATATATATATATATATATATATATATATATATATATATATATATATATATATATATATATATATATATATATAATTATAAAGTTAGATGTTACACTCAATTAATACATAATTATTTCTTTCTACTGGAAGGTTTTTTTGCTGCTGCGCCCTCGACGCTTAGAATTTTCTCTTCCTCCTTTTTTGGGTGAAGTCGATGGCTATCGGTTTGGATCTCTCAACTTACTTCTCGTTTTTGCGCTTTGATCTGGAGGTTCGGTTTGTTGGTTCTCTTCTCTTTTGGTTTTTTTTTCGGTTGACCTAGTGGGTTGTTGGTGCGGATTTCCCCTCTGACAATGGATTTAGTGTCTACCTCCTCGTTCCCCCATTTGCCCTCAAACGGGGGTGTTGCGCTACCGTCTCCCCCATTTACCTCTACTGCTTCGTGGGCCTTGTCTTGGAATTGGAAGGCTCTTCTAAACTCCCACAAAGACAATAGCAACTCTCTTTCCCTCTCCTATATACCCTCCTCTGAAAATGAAGTTTGCTTTTCGGAAGATAAACTTGTCGAGGGTCAGAAGGAATGAGAGCTGCCCTTCATTTTTCGGGAATGGTCATGAGATTTCAGACCGATCAAAGAGAACTTCTCAAATATTCCTCTCTAGTTAAATTCCCTAATCTCCCATTATGTTGTTGGAATGAAGAGGGGCTTTCAAAAGTGGCTAGCAAAATAGGGGTCCCTATTGCCGTAGACAACCTTACGGCATCCAAAGCCCTCCACCTTTGCTCGTGTTCGATTGGTTCGCCTCCTCTCTGCTCCCTGACAATATTCCTTTGAATCTTAATGGGATTAAGTTTGATCAAGCAGTTTACTACGACTGGAAACCCAGTGCTTGCTCGAAATGCTCTACCTTCTCCCACGACTTCAAAAGTTGCCCTCTCAATCCTCCTTGCCTTTTATCGAGGGACACATTAGAGGGAAGCCTCCCCGGTCCAATTCAAACCCCTTGAGTACTCTCTTCCACACTCTGAAACATTTCCGCCAATGTCCCAACTTGCTTGGATGACCCGACCGTTTTTCCTCTTTCTATTGATCAAATAGAGCCAAGAATGCTATCCAACACACACACACACACACACACACACATACACACATCCACTACATCCTTAAATGACCTTAACCAGCTTCCTATCCAATCCCACTCCCTTGATGGGGAAGAGCCCGATCCTAATGCCACTGATGAAGTTGAAACTCAATCCATTCCTACGTCATCATACATTATTACTACCCGCTCTGCTGCAACCTCGCCTTCCAAAGCATCCCTCTCCCGTCACTAAGACAGTATTCCAAAAACTCCTGGAAAATCTTACCAGGATAAAGATACCACAAAATCTCCAAACTCTCTTACCTTCCTAGTCCAAAAGACTAAGAAGAAAGGCAAGAACCATTAAATTCTCTTTTATGTCCCTCCCCAAGCTTGGTAGTTGGAATGTGAGAGACCTTCTAGAGGAAGGCCGGACCTATGACTGTTCTCGTATCATCAAGGAAAACCACCTTGATATGCTTTGTCTCCTGGAAACTAAAACTAGCTCTGATTGTATTGATAATCCCATTACCCGTAAAAAGCTTACCATATTCCCCCATGAAGATAGTTGCAATAGCTTTGGTACTTGTTCTGGAGGCAGACTATGGCTAAAATGGAATGCTTGCTCCATCTCCTTTACCCCTACCCTCACCAATGCTCAATTTATTCATGGCATTGTCTACTCCCCCTCTTGCCCTAGATTCTTTGTTACTTGGGTTTATGCCCACAATGATGCTAAGGACAGATTAGAGCTTTGGTCCTTTCTTCGCCATATCTCTGCCTCCATGGCTGAACCTTGGATGATCATTGCGAATTTCAACTGCATTTTATATTCAAATGAGAAATCTAGTGGGAATCTTGTCCCACCTAATCGGCTTACTGATTTTTCAGCTTGTGTTAACGACACTGGAATTTTTGACCTCCCTAGTTTTGGACTTTTTTTCACCTAGTCCAACCTCAGATTGGACAATCCTATCAAAATAAGAATTGACAGAGTTATGTATAATTCCCACTGGCTGGATGCTTTCTCCTCCTCTTCTTACAAAGCACTACCTCCACTTACCTCTGACCACTCACCCTTGGTTATCTCCCCCAACGCTCCTCACCCAAGGAGTCATAGATTTATTTTTAAAAATTATTGGGTTCTTTACCCGAGCTTCAAGGAATATGTCACAAAAACCTGGAATATCTTTGTCAGATAAGATCTTATCATAGTCCTCTTCAAGAAGCTTAGGATGGTCAAAGAATATCTCAAATCTCATAAGCTTGATTCTTTGTCTCTTGAGCAACAAATCAAAAATTTGAAAGATGAACAAGAAACACATATGAAGCTTCTTGAAAATGATCCAACAAATCCTGTTCTTCTCCACAATATGGAGGATATAAATGCTCGCTATGCTGATATTGTCAAGAAAGAAAGTCTTTGGACCAAGCAAAGAGCTAAAATCACATGGCTTACTCATGCTGAAGATGACTTAAAATTCCTTTACTGTTCTATCAAAGAAAGATGGAATGTAAATATGATTAAAGAGCTTTAAACGGATTAGGGAACCATCACTAATCCCCCTGAGATCGTTGCTGAAATTTGTCACTATTACTTTGAGCTCTTCAACAAAACTTGCAACAATGAGGTATCCCTCTCTGATACCCCCATTGGCACCCCTATCATTGCCTCCCAGTTTGATCAGTTGGGCTCTCCCATCTTCGACTCAGAAATTATGGCTGCCCTCAATACTATTAATGAGGATAAATCCCCTGGTTCAGATGGCTTCACTTCTAAGTTCTTCTTGTCCTGTTGGTACATCATTGGTAATCAATTTATGTTGGCAGTCAACCATTTCTTTACTACTAAAAAGCTCCTTGAGGTCTTCAAGCATACCATTATTACCTTAATTCCTAAATCCAAATATGCAAATCATGTGACTTACTTTAGACCAATCTCCCTCTACAACACTTTCTACAAAATCATCGCCAAGGTTCTTGCTAACAGGCTCAAACCTGTCCTTCCCTTCATTATCCATCATGCCCAATTTGCATTCATCAAACATAGGGACATTGCAGATAATTTTCTGTTGCTTATGAAATATGTCTGGAATTTAATAATAGATGCCGGCTCAATCTTTTTTGTGCAAAGATTGACCTCTAAAAAGCCTTTTATAGTGTTAATCGTAACACGATTATTCTTAGGCTTATGCAAAAAAGTTTCCCAAAGATATTTGTGGATTGGGTGGGAGCCTGTATTTTTGACATCCCTTTCTCTATTGTGCTCAATGGACAAATAGAAGATTACTTCAAATCATCCAACAGACTGAGACAAGGGTGCCCCTTGTCACCCTTTCTTTTTACTATCATTATGGATATTTTCTCTTGCATACTAGAAAAGATGGTTTCTGATCAACTTTTTCAGCTGATTACTTCAGGTATTAACTTAATATCTCACCTCCTTTTTGCTAACGACATTTTGGTGGTAGGGGTTGCTGACTCTCATTCGGCTTTATCCCTTAATGAGGCACTAGTTAAGCTCTCAACCCTCACTAGCCTGGAGGTTAATCGTCAGAAATCTCAAATCTGTTTTTCTAAAAACTCTGAAGCCTCTCAATATTGTTGCTCCTTGCTGAACATAAGGCCTGGAAATTTCCCCCTTAAATATCTAGGGCTTCCTTTAGTTGCTGGGCAACTTAAGTATACTCATTGTATGGCTCTCCTTGACAAACTTTCTAGATGGCTAGCTGGTTGGAAATCTAAATGGCTCTCTTATGGTGGGAGACTTCAGCTCATCTGATCCTCTATCAATAGCTATTTAACTTATTGGCTAAGAGCTCTGGTCCTCCCTAAATGCATCATTCAAAAGATCAAATCCCTCACTGCCAATTTTTTTTATCATGGTGAGGTGGTTAAGAAACTTCATCCTATTTCTTAGTATCATACTACCTTGCCTCGGGACAAAGGAGGCACGGGGCTGATTTCCTCTAGAACCCTTAGCATTATTTGTAAAACTAAAATCCTATGGAAAGTGTTGAACAATTCATCCTCCCTAGCATCTTGGACAAGGAACAAATACGGCTTCATCTAGCAAAAAACACTTAAGTCATCTGCATTATGGAGAGAGCTTCAAATATGTGCCTCTAGAGTTAAAGGGAACCTCTTATATTTAGTGGGGGATGGCTCTCTCTTTTCTCTTTTTTATGACCCATGGTGTGAGAGCTCCTCATTACTTGATATTTGTGGCACTGATTGCTTTGATCTACTCAATATGGCCAAAAACTCCACCCTTAATGCTATAATGAGGAATGGTAGCTGGAATATCCCTGTTGCTTTCTCCCAACGATTTCCAGCCTGGTCTCTTTCTATTATGAAGACTGTTATTCACGCAGATATTGATTATATTCTTTGGAATGGAAAAAAAATAGCTAGCTCCAAAGGCATTCTAAAATGTCTTTTTGCACATGTCCCCTTAGTGGATGACTTCAAAGAGATATGGTTCAAGGGGTTTGCTCTAAACTATGCAGTCTTTTGTTAGATGACAAAATTGGGGGGGTCTTAAAACATCGGACTTGCTTAGTATGAGGGGGATCGGCTCTACTCTTTACTGCCCCCTCTATCTTTCTGAAAATGAATCCCACTCCCATTTATTTTTTGGATGTCCCTTTTCTCATAGCATCATTAGAAACCTTTTGTCAAACGGGAGCTTCTTTCTTTTTCAACCTTCGCTTCAATCGGTTCTCACTGCCTCTTCCCTTTTGGACCATTCTACTCTTAAAAGACTTTATTTGCTTATTATTGTTGTGGCTATCTACTCCATATGATGCGAAAGAAATAAGCGGTTCTTTACCAATCTGAAATGATTTGTTGATGCTATTTGTCCTGACATCAAGCTTAGAGTGGCTCTTAAACTCAGTTGATGGGTGCTCAAAGATAATTGGCCATGGCCGGTTAACAAATGGACTAATTATGGCAAACCAAACCTCACTGACAGACCTCCCAAGGACTGGTTACTTTGCTACTCTATTGTTGGATTACTTTACATTGGCATACTTTCTCTTCATGTTTTGCTGTTATTGGAGTGGTTTCTCAATTTTTTGGGGAGAACCCCCATATTTCACTGGTTGGGTTTACTGCTTTATCTTTGAACTGACTTGGTTTTTGCTTTTCCTGGGCTGTTATCGCCTCACTTTGTCTACGGCCTCTGCTGGGTGTTTTTCTTCTGGCTTTGTCTTGGTGCTAAAAACTTCCTTGAATGCTGGGACTCAATTGATTTCTATATGGGCAATGATGAGAACTATACAGTTGGTGTCGTTCCATATCTGCTATTGCAGTCATTTTTGCTCCATCTTGGACATCATGTTTAAACCCGCCTTGTGGTGCAGTCGGTTCTTCTTCACTCCTCCCTTCATATCCCTATGGTCTTCTGGGGTGGCCGTCTCTTCTTCTGTTCATTGTGGCTACTGCTCTGAGTTGCTCTTAGGTCAGTTTTGGTTTTGTTTTGCATCATCGCAAAGCGGCATTATCTCTCTAATGGACCTCCGGCCCTCTTCTGATGGATGGCAACTGTTGTTAATCGTTGGTAGCTTTTGTTCATTGGATAATTGATCTTTATGGGACTACTAGTTGTCCTCATTGTGGTTCTTACTTAGTCCCTGAGCCCATTATTTTTTTCTTCCCTTGTCAATTCTGATTTATAGTATTTTTGTTTATTGCCCTTGGGCAGCTCTTTTATTCTTACAACTGATACGCTGTAATACATTTTTGGAATGATATTGGGCTTTGCCCTCAATTCTCCCAAAAAAAAAATCAATACATAATTATTGATATTGATTATAAAGTATTTTGTATTTAATGTAAAGTAATGTGTATTACTGTGTGTGTGTGTGTGTGTGTGTGTGTGTGTGTAATTTCCATGAAATAATGGATAATATGAAAAGAAGATTTGGTACAAATTTCCATACTTCAAAGTCACTAGCTTCATACAGTACCTCCAGGTTACTCAAAGAAATGAAGACCTAAGAATTTGGAGAAAGTGCACATGAATGAGTAGATGTCCTGAATTAAGTATTGGAGAATATCTATCAACAAGATGTAAGTATGGCATCTTATGTAAGTAATACTATTCAACAGCCCAATACTTCTATAGCTGGGCCTTCTACTCTAACATCATCATCTCAAGATTCACCAACATTTTTACAGCCTAAGAATAAGCTGGTCAACACAAAAAGTACTGTAGAACAAAAGCATAGTACTTGCCCATAAGGACATTTTGTATGGTAGGTTGTGCCCTTTGGATTAAAAAAATGCTCCATAAATATTCCAAAGAAAAATGGGCAACATATTTTAAAAAATCTCCAAATATACATGTGTCTATACAGATGACATTCTAGTATTTTTCAAAACAAAAGAAGAGCACATATCTCATTTATATACCATTAATATGACATTGAAAATTATATTAGTCGAAGCACCAATCTTGGTGTTGAAAGTAAACTAATCTGAAGTTGAAACTGGTCAAGATCAAGTACTTAAAATGCCGTTGAAACTTTGGGATATCAGTTAAATTCTTAAATAGCCTTCAAACATAAAGTGTTTATAGTTAAATCGAGCGTCTCGACGAGCCGGATCTAATAAGCCTAAGATCTCACAATTCTGACTTCATTTGATTATTCAAATACTTAAAATACATCAAATGATCAAAGGAATCATTTTAAGTCATCCAATGAAGTGGAGTGGTTCGGATTTTGCATGTATTTACAGATACGCCACTCCTCCAACCTATAAATAGCCCCTCATTCCTCATATGAGGGGACCTGGAAGTAAGAGAGAGGCGAGAGCTCTAAAGCTTGAAGATCCTCCAAGCACAATCGTGCCACCACTCGACGGTCGCCAACCACCGCCGCCGCTGATCCTCACCGTCGTCAATCTCTGTCGATCTCCATCATGACGACCTTCTTCGTCAGTCGATGTCCCTCGTTATTCACCATCATCTGCTACCACTAGCAATTATTACCACCTGAACGTGACTACATAGTTGTTGTTCCATTCTTATATACAATTCTGTAATCCTGTTATCGAGAAAATTTTATACTCTAAAATAAATACATAGTGGAAGATTCTTATTGGGCTAGGCCCCATGGTTTTTCCCTCTTTTCGAGGTTTTTCATGTAAACGATTTTGGAGTTTTCTTGTTCACTCTTTAAATACCTGTGTGTGTCTATAAAAACTGATTCTCATTATTTCATCTTGTATGGTGACCAAGTTTCCCAACAAGATCAAAATTACCATCGAGGTGGAGCATTTCAAGCTTTTAAGGAGCGTAAGCAAAGAATGAAGATTCATCAAACTTCGTTCTTTCAGATTTTATTGAAAACTGGGGGGCAACTCTTAATCTCAGAAGATCGCCCATGTTAATATGTTAAGCATCTAATCGATTATCATCCCAAGAAATAAGTCAAAGTTAGAGGATATTTCAACATTGAGAAGAGATATAGCTTTGCAAATTATAATTTTCCAAGTATACTCATGGAAAAATAAGACCAAGGTTAAGGAGAAACTTTGGCTACAACCACAAACAAATGTTTTGATTCGACCTCTTCCATACAGGTTAAAGTCATCAAGTAATACTTTAACAAACAACCTTGGATAGGTCAAAAATCCTTAGCGGATTTAATTCGACATCTTCCATACAGGTTAACGTCATCAAGTAATACTTTGACAAACAACCTCAGATAGGTCAAAAATTCTCAGCAGATTTAATTCGACCTCTTCTATACAGGTTAACGTCATCGGGTAACTCCCTGATAAACAACCTCAGATAGGTCAAAAATTCTCAACGGATTCAATTCGACCTCTTCCATACAGGTTAACGTCATCGAGCAAAGACTCTAACAAACAACCTAGGGTAGGTCAAAAGGTCCTTGGTGGACTTCCCATGACCTCTTCCATACAGGTTAACGTCATCAAGTAATACTTTGACAAATAACCTTGGATAGGTCAATAATCCTTAATGGATTCAATTCGACCTCTTCCATACAGGTTAACATCATCGGGTAACATTTTGACAAATAACCTTGGATAGGTAAAAAACTCTTAGCGGATTCAATTCGACCTCTTCCATACAGGTTAATGACATCGGGTAACACTCTGACAAACAACCTCGGATAGGTCAAAAATTCTCAGCGGATTCAATTCGACCTCTTCCATACAGGTTAACATCATCGAGCAAAGACTCTGACAAACAACCTAGGATAGGTCAAAAGGTCCTTGGTGGACTTCCCACGATCTCTTCCTTACAGGTTAACGTCATCGGGTAACACCCTGACAAACAACCTCGGATAGGTCAAAAATCCTCAACAAATTCAATTCGACCTCATCCATACAGGTTAATGTCATCAAGTAATACTTTGACAAACATCCTTGGATAGATCAAAAATTCTCAGTGGATTCAATTTGACATCTTCCATATAGGTTAACGTCATCAAGTAATACTGACAAACAACCCTGGATAGGTCAAAAATCCTTAACGGATTCAATACGACCTCTTCCATACAAGTTAACATCATCGAGCAAAGACTCTAAAAAATAACCTAGGATAGGTCAAAAGGTCCTTGGTGGACTTCCCACGACCTCTTCCTCACAGGTTAATATCATCGGGTAACACTCTGACAAACAACCTCGGATAGGTCAAAAATCCTCAACGGATTCAATTCGACCTCATCCATACAGGTTAACGTCATCAAGTAATACTTTGACAAACAACCTCAGATAGGTCAAAAATCCTCAGTGGGTTCAATTTGACCTCATCCATACAGGTTAACGTCAAGTAATACTTTGACAAACAACCTCGATAGGTACTCGCCAGACTAATTCAACCTCTTCAATATAGGTTATCGATCTGATAAATAACCTGGATAGGTCAAAATCCTCGGCGGATTTCAATTGACCTCTTTCATACAGGTTAACGTCGCCGAGGTAACACACGAAAACGACACCGGATAGGTCAAATCTCATTCCAGTGACCTCTTTCCATACGACTTAGCGTCATCGAGCAAGAAAAGCGATGGGATAGTTCCGAGGTCGCGGTGGACTTCCCACGACCTCTTCCATACAAGTTAACGTAATCAAGTAATACTTTGACAAATAATCTTGGTTAGGTCAAAAATCCTTAGCGGATTTAATTCGATCTATTCCATACAGGTTAATGTCATTGGGCAACACTTTAACAAACAACCTTGGATAGGTCAAAAATTTTTAGAGGATTCCATTCGACCTCTTCCATAGAGGTTAACGCTATTGGGTAACTCCCTGACAAACAACCTCGGATAGGTCAAAAATTCTCAGCGGATTCAATTTGACCTCTTCCATACAGGTTAACATCATCGAGCAAAGACTTTGACAAACAACCTAGGATAGGTCAAAAGGTCTTTGGTGGACTTCCCATGACCTCTTCCTTACAGGTTAACGTCATCGGGTAACACCCTGACAAATAACCTCAGATAAGTCAACAATCCTCAGCGGATTCAATTCAACCTCATCCATACAGGTTAACATCATCAAGTAATACTTTGACAAACAACCTCAGATATGTCAAAATTTTTCAGTGATTCAATTCGACCTCTTCCATACAGGGTAACGTCATTAAGTAATACTTTGACAAATAAGCTTGGATAGGTCAAAAATCCTTAGCGGATTCAATTCGACCTCTTCCATACAAGTTAACATCATCGAGCAAAGACTCTAACAAATAACTTAGGATAGGTCAAAAGGTCCTTGGTGGACTTCCCATGACCTCTTCCTTATAGGTTAACGTCATCGGGGTAACACCCTAACAAACAACCTCAGATAGGTAAAAAATTCTCAGCGGATTCAATTCGACATCATCCATACAGGTTAACGTCATCAAGTAATACTTTGACAAACAACCTCGGATATGTCAAAAATCCTCAGCGGAATCAATTCAACCTCTTCCATACAGGTTAACATCATCGGGTAACACTCTGAGAAACAACCTCGGATAGGTAAAAAATTCTCAGCTGATTTAATTCGACCTCTTCCATCAGTTAACGTCAGTCACACTAAATCACCTCGAATAGGTCAAAGATCTCGTCGGTGCCGCCACCTATCGCCGTCCACCGCACCGTCACCGACCATGGCACATCATGCCGGTCACCGCATCGCGGTCCACCATCATCATGCGGTCATCCCGGCATTCAGCCGATGCGCCCGGCCGCTACAATTGCGATTCTTCTTCCGCTACCCCGTCGGTGCCGACCATCATCGCCGTCCATTCGCCGCCGATGGTCACCGTCGCCGACCATCACCGGCCATATTTGCCTTTTGCCACCATCGTCGCTAGTTATCCTCGCCGACCACCGTCGCCGGTCACCGTCGACCGATACTCCATCGTCGGGCATCGTAGTCCCCCATCTCCGGTTATCGCCGTCGATGATCGCACTTCGGTCGGAGGTGAGGTCGGGTTGACACCTTTTCGAGAAAAATTGGAGCTATGAGCTGCGGGCGCTCCCCGGCGGTCAACCGGCGGCGTTAACGCCTCTTTCGAGGAAAAGCCGAGCTCGTAGTATGAACTACGGGCCTTGATTATCTCCGAATGACCCTCACCCAAGAAGAAGAGAAATACTAGAGCAGTGAAGAAGTGTGTCTTCTCCGCCTAGGGGTTTTATAGACCCAGCAAAATCATCAAAATTGCCAAAAGCGCCGAAAACTACCTTTTCTCCAGCGCCCGTAGCGTAAACGCCATGCGAGCGCAGCGTAACCTCCGCGCATGGCTGTGACCCGCCGACCAGCGCGCACGGCCCGTGACCAGCAGCGGCCCGCCATCCAGCGACCGCCACCATGACTTGCGGGCTCGCGACCATCCATGGGCGCGCCCGCGGGCACGCGTGGTCGCCCGTAAGTTCCCAGATGGGTCCGTAACCCCAAAATCTTGCGTTCGCGTGTATCCGCACACATCCGCGGTCCTGCACCTGCTTCCGTGATCATAACCTTGTGCTCCTATGAATATCTCTTCTCTCAAAATGTATGGTTAATGGACCCATAAATTTTATTGAAGAATTTATTATTTTCAAGTATATGGCATATATATTTTTGGATGATTGAGATAATGTCATCCAAAAATAAACAACCGATATGACCGAAAATTCCACAGCAACAAATCTTGGTGTTGAAAAGTAATCGAAGTTGAAGCGGTGAGATCAAAAAATGTCATTAGAAACTTTGGGATATCAGTTAAATCCCTAAATAGCCCTCAAACATAGAGTGTTTATAATCAAATCGAGCATCTTGACGAGCCGGATCAAACAAGCCCAAGGTTTCACAATTCCGACTTTTTTTGAGCATTCAAATACTTAAAATACATCAAATGATCAAAGGAATTATTTTGAGACGTCCGATGAAGTGGAGTGGTCCGGATTTTGCATGTATTTACAGAGCCGTCACTCTCCTCCCCAAGAGAGAGGAGAGGCTAAAGCTTGAAGATCCTCAAAGACAACGTGCTACCACTTTCGGACGGTCAACCACCATCGCGCCGTCGCAGCCGCCGATCCTCGTAATCATCAATTACTCCCATCATGACGCCCTGTTGGAATCAGCGTCGCTCACTGCTCTGTTCATCTTGCTACCACTACAGCAACTATTAACGTGACTACATGGTTGTTGTTCCATTCTCATATACAATTATGTAATCCCGTTATCGAAAATTTTGTACTCAAACAAATACATAGGATTCTTCTTTGGGCTAGGCCTGTTTTCCCTCTTTTCAGATTTTCCACTAAAGATTCCGGAGTTTTCTTTTTATTCTTTAAATACATATGTGTGTCTTTGGATTTCACAAAAAACAAACTTTCAATCCGATTTTCTAGCAGATCAATCATATTTTTCGATCTTTGAAACACATGTTCTTATCATATCCAAAAAGAAAATGACATTGTGTGTACAACATGTTGAATTCGTAGGAGCTTAAGTGGGAAATCATTAGAACAAAGTCGTTAGTAATATCAATTAAATCATGTAACATCCCTTATGCATCAACTTAATGACTAGAGGGTATGATGCAAGGTTCATGTTAGCTTTGGAATTATGATTCAGATTTTTTTAATTTTATCTTTGTTGGATAATTTTTCACAAGCTCCTTGTGTTTAGCAATGAAGAAAAAACTTTGAAATTAGCGTCCTTTAAAATGTTTGTCTATAAAAATCTTCTTGGTGTTTGTTTCTCCAACAAGGAGAAAATAAAAAAAAATCTGAATCATAATTCCAAAGTCAATCTGAATATTGTATCATAGCCCTTCAGTGATTAAGCTGTTGCATAAGGGTATATATATATATATATATATATATATATATATATATATATATATATATATATATATATATATATATAATGTATAATTTCTATTATTACATAGTTATTATTACATTGTATATATATACCATATTAAGATTGAGAGTAAAAAAAAAAACTTTGTTATAACTTTGAGCTATTTAATTACAAACATTAGCTATGGGCCTCAAATAAAGCTAAAGGAGGTCAGTTGTTGTGAAATATTTTTCATATTTATTTTTAATATTTATTTACATAATACTCATAAAAACAAATTAAAAATATATATTTGAAAATGTATATTTTTTAAAAGGTTAATATTAATCAGATTTTTAATGTTATTATAATATATATATTAAATATGTAAATTAATAAAAATCATGTGATATTATATGCATATGTATATATTAATAAGTTTTTATTCAACTCAAAATATGAAAAAAAAAACAATGAATTTTTTGTTATGGGTGGATTTAAAACCATTATCGAAAGCAGCGAATTTAACTTCACTTCAAGCACGTGATAACAAAACTACATTAAAACATTACGTCAGCTCAACAATTATTTGACAAAATTAATTAAATATATAACCAAAAAAAAGAGAGAATGATTCATTTATATACATATTACAGAATTTTAAAATTTTATATATCAAATACTTATATTTTATTTATAATATAATACATATTAAAATATATTAACATAAATTATTTCATAAACTAATATTAATAACGTTATATAAATTATTTAATTGATGATTATAAATATATCTATATTAATTATTAATTGACGGTATATTTGAATTTTAATTGAGAGCAATAAGACAAAATTTTACAGCCACATAACTAATATTTTATTCGCATTTATTTGAAAAATAAAATATATTTAAAATCATATATATATATATAAAACACAAATTTTTCCAAAAAAAAAAAAACGTAGTGATGGATATTATCGTAAATCTTTGAACTGAATATTTGATTAATTAACCGTACCAATATGATCTAATAATTGTGTTTGTTCTTGGAGTGTGGGCCCTCTGTTGACACGTGGAAGACAGGTTGGCACCAGTCATGCTGTCCCTCCCAAGGAAGGAATCTACGGCCGACAAGTACTCCGTTTCATTGCCCGAGTAAGAAGTCGGGATAATTACTTTCTTTTATATTATTAATAGTCACATTCCCAAACGGAATTAAAAAATAAATAAATTATGGTAATAAATTATGATTATTTTATATAATTATTTATTAATATTTTTAAAGTGATATTACTGCTAAGAAAGAAATTCGTTTGTTTTGATTTTGGCTTTGTCACTGTTTTTAAGTATAAATTTTATATTAATGAGTATCACAAATTTCAACGAATCATAAATTACATAATTAAGTATTTGAATTAGAAGATAGGAATTGATTTTGAGTCATTTAAATATAGTAAATTTATAATTTAGAGAGCATATTTCAATGAAATAAATTTAAAGTTATAATTTTTTTTATAAATATGATTGTAAATTTATTATAAAGAAATTAACTTCTTAAAATACTATTGCGATTGTTACAATATTTTTTGTTTTTTTGAAAAATTATTCAAAAGATTTCTTTGATACACATTTTAATAATTCTAATTCTTAAAAATAAAATTTCACCATAAAAATTTTTAAAAATCATCCACAAAGTTATACTCAAGTACAATTATAATTATTTTTCAAAATCAAAATATTAAGAACAAACATTAGCCCAAACGCACTGTAAAAAGAGTAAAGATCCCTTCCTCTTATAAATTAATGCTTAACAAAACTTTTTTAATTAAGCTTAGATTATAAGTCATATATTAAATTTTATCGATTAACTTACATAAATATTTTTTTAAAAATTAGCCACTTTTTAATTATTTCCTATCACACTTACGCTGGTAATAACAAAATATAAAATATTGATATAATAATAAAAAAAAAAATTTAAAAAATTAATTCATCATTAAATAAGCATTTTAAACATTAAATAATCTAGATTAAACAACAATCTATCATTTTTTCATGAATGAAAATGAAGTGAGGATTAGGTCTGATATGACCCTGAAAATTCCTCTAGTCGAAGCATAAATCTTAATGTAGAAAGCAATCTGATCGTGAATCGAAAATCGGCGTTTATATCAATCGACTCTTAAAATGGAGTGTTTATAGTCGGCGTCTTGAAGAAGAATCTAAGATATCATAATTATTTGAGCATTTAAATACACAAAATACATCATATGATCAAGGGGATCATTTTGAGCCGTCCGATGAAGTGGTGAGTGCAGTTTTGCATTTATTTATAGAGGCCACTCATCCAATCTATAAATACATTCTCATATGAGGGAGGCGAAACAAGAGAGAATAAAGATCCCAAACATAATGTACTCGGTCGTCCAACCACGCCGTTGATCTTCTGTCGTCGATCTCATCCGGTCTTCATGATGATTCTTGATTGTTCCACATTTACGTCTAATTATTCCCCAATTTTCACGATTGCTCATACGGTTCACCATCATGCTACTCAGCTTATTCTGTACGATCGTTGTCTAGTTGTTGTTCCTTTCTCATATACAATTCTGTAATCCCGGTATCAGAAAGATCTTGTACTCTGAAACAAATACATAGTGGAAGATTTTTACTGGGCTAGGCCCCGTGATTTTTCCCTCTCTTTGAGGTTTTCTACGTAAAAATTCTGGAGTTTTCTTGTTCACTCTTTAAATACCTGTGTGTGTGAATTTCTTCGAAATTTAAGCGAAAATTTTTTACTCTGACGGTTTTAGCACGCATGCAGTTTGGCGTATCAGTGAACCGATTCTTATTATTTCATCTTGTATGACAACCAAGTTTCCTAACAAAATCAAAACTACCATCCAGGTGGAGCAATTCAAGCTTTTAAGGAGCACAAGCAAAGAATGAAGATTCATCAAACTTCATTCCTTCAGATTTTGTCAGAAATTGGGGGGCAAATCTTAATCTCAAAATATTATCCAAATCGATATTCTGGACATCTAATCGATTACCATCCCAAGAAACAAGTCAAAGTTGGAGGATATTTTAACATTGAGAAGAGATATAACTTTTCAAATTATAACTTTCCAATCATACTCATGGAAAAACAAGACCAAGGTTAAGGAGCAACTTTGGCTACAACTACAAATGGATGTTTTGATTCGACCTCTTCCATACAGGTTAACATCATCGAGCGAAAACTCTGACAAACAACCTAGGATAGGTCAAAAGGTCCTTTGTGGACTTCCCACGACCTCTTCCACACAGGTTAACGTCACAGGTAACACTATGACAAAAAATCTTGGATAGGTCAAAACTTTGTACCTACTCCACACAGGTTAACGTCATCGAGTAACACTCTGACAAATAACCTCGGATAGGTCAAAGGTCCTTGGTGGATTTCCTACGACCTCTTCCACACAGGTTAGCGTCATCGAGCAAAGACTCTAACAAACAATCTCGCATAGGTCAAAGGTCCTTGGTGGACTTCCTACGACCTCTTCCACACAGGTTAACATCATCGAGCAAAGACTCTAATAAACAATCTCGGATAGGTCAAAAATCCTCAATAGATTCAATTTGACCTCTTCCATACAAGTTAACGTCATCAAGTCACACTCTGACAAACAACCTCGGATAGATCAAATATCCTCAGTGGATTCAATTCAACCTCTTTCATACAGGTTAACGTCATCGAGCAAAGACTCTGACAAACAACCTAGGATAGGTCAAAAGGTCCTTGGTGGACTTCTCACGGCCTCTTCCACATAGGTTAATGTCATCGGGTAACACCCTCACAAACAACCTCGGATAGGTCAAGAATCCTGAGCGGATTCAATTCAACCTCTTCCATGCAGGTTAACATAATCGGGTAACACCCTGACAAATAATCTCGGATGGGTCAAAAATTCTCAGCGGATTCAATTCAACCTCTTCCATACATATTAAGGTCATCGAGTAACACACTGACAAACAACCTCAGATAGGTCAAAGACCCCCGTCGGCCGCCGTCGACCATCGCCGATAATTTCTTGGTTACCATCATTCGCATCTACATACCGCGTCGATTGCAGTCACTAAAGTCACCGGTTGCCGCTGCCGCACCCCGTCGGCCGCCACCACGATGGCGGTCGCCAGCGCTGCGTCGCCGGTTCTTCCTGCATTGTCGCGGTAATTTTGTCGGTCACCACCATGTCGCCGTCATCCCGCCGATTCTGGCGCCCGGTCATGCCGTCACTGGTCGCCGATTCATTGTCGACCACCCGTCGGTACCGCCACCGTCGGTCATCGCGCCGACCATCGTCGGCAATCTCCAGCCGGTCACCACCATCGTCGCTAGTTATCCTCCCGACCAGCATCGCGGGTCGCCGCCGACCATTGTCGCCGCCACCATCGGCGTCGCGTCGACCCGATCTCGGTTATCGTCTCCCTCGTCTCCGGACGGTCGACAATTAATTGGCGCCTCTTTCGAGGAAAAGTAAACTACGTATGTATGCGGGCCTTGATCCTCGAACCGGACGTCACGAGTGGCGCCTCTTTCAGGGAAAAGCGTAGCGGCGTATGTCGCAGAGACCTCGCTCCAAACCGGACGGTCCGGAGTCTGATGCCTCTTTCAAGGAAAATTATAAAGTAAACCGACGTATGCAGTGAGCCATGATCGCTTGAGCGGACGGTCAGGCAGTACAATTGACGCCTCTTTCGAGGGAAAGCGCTGGCGTATGTCTGCGGGCGCTTGATCGCCTCCGACGGTCGGCGAGTAGTTCGCTCTTCGAGGAAAATTGTGAACCGACGTTATGCGGACTGGCCGCCTCAACGACTTCTCTCAAGAATAAGAGAAGGTGCCTTCTCCCTTGGCCCTAAGGGGGTTTTTATAAACCCCCTATAAGGACAAAAAGGTAAAAAATTAAAGAGAAACCGTCTAAAACCGTCAAAAACCGCAAAAATTCACTCAAAATCGTCAAAAATGGGCGAAAACGGATCGAAACGGACAAAAAAAACTCTCTTAGGCTCCTTCGACCCGTGGCGTGCTGGCTCAGCGTGGCCATTCAGCGCCGATGCCCGCCCGCGACCACCCGTAGCCTGTGACCAGCCGTCATATTCCGTGACCCAGCCCGCTCGCTCCTGCGTCGCCCAGCCTCGGCACCCTTCCCACCCTCCGCCGACCGCGTGGTTTCGGACACTTCTGACATAGGCAGGCCCGCGCCCTTAGCGTGCATGAGCGTAGCTCCAGAGCCGGTGAGAATAGGTCAGTAACCTCAAAATTTTGTGCTCGCTTTTACCTCCATATACATTTCGTAGTCATAATTTTTTCTTACAGAAGATCTGTTCTCTCAAAATATGTGGTTAATGGACTGATTTAGTTGAAGAATTTACTATTTTGAAGTACTTGGCACATATATTTTTTGATGATTGAGATAATATCATCTAAAATAGAGCAAGCGATATGATCTGAAAATTTCTCTAGTCGAACGCAATTAAGCCGTCGATGTGAATCAAGATCACAGAGATCAGCGTTTATTATCGACTCTTAAATATGGAGTGTTTATAGTCAAATCGGCGTCTTGTGACGAATCTAACAAGTCCAAGATATCATAATTCCGACATCATTTGAGCATTTAAATACACAAAATACATCATATGATCAAGGGGATCATTTTGAGCCGTTCGATGAAGTGGAGTGGTACGGGTTTTTCTATTTATTTACAGAGATAACACTCCTCCAATCTATAAATAGCCTCTCATTACTCATATGAGGGGGGCCCAAGCAAGAGAGAGGTGAGAGCTCTAAAGATCCTTCAAGCATCGTCGTCGCCACTTTCGTGTCGCCAGTTGATCCTTTGCCGTCGTCGATCTCCGGGGTCTCCATCATGAATTCAGGTGATTGTTCGCGTGTTTCTTGTTGATTGTTCCTGCATTTTTTGCGGTAATTATTCACATTTCTAGGTGATTGCTCACACGATTCCGCTATTTACTACTACAGCATTTGCGTACTCGTTGTCACTCATCTCTGATTCGTAATCCGTTGTCGGAAGATCTTGTACTGAAATAGATACATAGTGGAAGATTTTCTTGAAAGATCGCGTAGTTTTTTCTCTCTTGAGATTTTTAGTAAAATTCAGTTTTCTTTATTCTCTTTAAATCGCTATTATGTCTTTGATTTATGATGAAGTTAAGGAAAACTTTTACTATCTATGTGATTTTTTAGCACACAACAAGGTCAAATTTATTCATTTATATATCAAGCTTTAACTAGTTCATGAAAATGACTATCTAAATAAATAAATATTAACAAGACTTGTATAAATAAATATTGAATCACTCCTTGAATTAATATACCATATTACTTGCAACCCTTTTGGACTTATAATATTAAATTTATATTTTAATTTATTTGAATATGGATTTAAAACTATACATTAAAAATATTTCGCTTAAATTATATATATATATATATATATATATATATATATATATATATATATATATATATCATCTAAATTTTTCTTACTTCATATTGATTTATAAGATTTTTTTAGTAATTTTTCAAATAAAAATTATTTTGTAGTTTGTACAAATAAGATTATTATAAATGCAGCTAATATCTCACTGTCAATTGATCTATTAATGATTAAAAATTGGCTAAATCTCACTGTTCGAAATAAATTTAAGTAATTGATTGACAATAACTAGACTTACGATCTCAACTATAGAGGATATGGGCACAAATTGTTCTGTATGCACAAATGACGCGTGTCATTAGACCATCATTGCCGGATAGTGGGCCCTATATGGGTGGGATTCGGGTGAACAATAAATCAATGCAGATTATAAATATTTAAAAGATAATTAATTACATATAAATTACAGTAATTTCAAAATAAACCTCATCAATAATAAAGTATAAAGAGATACTAACTCCCTATAATGTTTCTCCTTCCCTATAGTTAGCGCCATTATTACTGTTAAAAAGTCGCATAGTTTGGATTAAAGACTAAATTGTGAGATATCTATAATATTTAAATTGTTAATATTATATCAAAATATTACTTGTTGAGTGCTAGAAAACTAGCTTTGATAGAGTGAAAGTTTACGCATTAGCTTTATTATGAAATCCAACACACACATAGGTATTTAAAGAGTGAACAAGAAAACTCCAGAATTTTTACGTGAAAACCCGAAAAAAAGGGAAAAACTACGACTAGTAAAATCTTTCACTATGTATCATTTGAGTACAAAATATTCCGATAGCGGGATTACGGGATGCATATGAGAGAGAACTATATAGTCGCGTTAGTGGTAATAGTTCTTGTGGTAGCGAGATGATGGTGAAAGCGAGGCGTGGCGATGAAGGTCGTCGTGATGGAGGCCGTGAGATTGATGTGGCGAGGATCACTGGCGGTGGTTGGACCGTCAGTGGTGGCAAGATTATGCTTGGAGAATCTTGAGCTTTGAGCTCTCTTCTCTGCGACTCATATGAAGGATGAGGTATTTATAGATTGGAGGAGTGGCGTCTCAGAATACATGCAAAATCAACCTCCTCTCTCCATCGGACGGCTCATGATGATTCCCTTGATCATATGATATATTTTGTGTATTTGAATGCTCAAATGATGTCGGAATTATGAGATCTTGGGCTTTTTTTTTTTTTTTGGTAACGGGTGTCCACCCCTAATCCCACCCACTATGTGGCGTGTGACTTCGAGCATGACTAATCCGAGGCGAGCACGGCAACCCGCAGTGCCCTCCATTTCTTTTCACTGTTAGGTGCACCACTCGAAGGGGAATCAAGCGGATTGGGTACTCAATCGCCTCTCACCTAAGAGGCGGTGGGTTCTTGGGCTTGTTAGATCCGGCTCGTCGAGACGCTCGATTTGACTATAAACACTCCATGTTTAAGAGTCGATTTGATAATAATCGTTTGATCTCGGTTAGTCTTGATTGATCGATTCTTTCGATATCAAGATTATTGCGTCTTTAACCATTCGCGGTGAGTAAAGTTTACCTGCTTTGGAGAGTCCAAAGCCAGTATTTAAAGCGAACAAGAAAACTCAATTTTACGTGGAAAACCTCAAAAGAGGGAAAAACCGAGCCTAGATAAAAAATCCACTATGTATCTTTGAGTACAAGATCTTCCGATCGGGATTACAGATTGTATATGAGAAGAACGATTCTTAGTAATAGACAATGTTGGCAGCGATGTGGACGATGTTGGCGTCGTTTGTCGAAGTTGGCAACGATGTTTGGCGATGATCGGCGATAGTTATCGGTAATGACTTAATGATGTCGACGATGGCGGATGTGGCGGTGATGGCGGCGGGCGGAGGTTGAGGACCGTCAGTGGCGGCGATTATGGAGGATCTTTAGATCTCTCTCCTCTCTCTTGCCCTCCTTCTCCTTCACTTTTTCCTCCCGAATGAGAATATGGGTGGAGGAGTGGCGTCTGTAAATACATATAAAATCAACCACTCCTCTCCACGGCTCATGATGATCCCTGATCATATGATGTATTTTGTGCATTTGAATGCTCAAATGATGTCGAATTATATCTTGGGCTTGTTAGATTCTCGTCGATTTCGGTTGACTCCACTCCGTTTAAGAGTCGATTGATAATAAGCGATTAGTCTTGATTTAAATAGCTTCTTTTACAAGCGATTCGTTTTAGAGGAATTTTGGTCATATCGGTTGCCCATTTTGGATGATATTATCTCAATCATCAAAATATGTCATGTACTTCAAAATAGCAAATTCTTCGAAATGCAATTCATTAACACATTTTGAGAGAAACAGATCTTTATGTAAATACAAGATTATGACTATAAGGCGATCAGGGCAATCGCATAAGTATCGTGGGTCGATTTCGAGGTTCTGGACCCATCCGGTGCGGCTGGAGCTCATGGGCTCCATGGCGCCGCAGCTACAGACGCATAGTCCACCCATGATCCAGCGCGTGTAAGCCGCATGGCGATGCCTCACGGGGTCACGACGGCGGAAAACCATCGTCGCGGTTCGCGGAGCGAAGTCGGCTGAGTCGTCAGCGGTGGTGCTAACTGGCATCCGGTCCGCAGCCAGCGCGGCGTGAGGAGCGCCCATGTACGTTCGAGGCGTTGCGCCAGCGGCCACTCTGAGGCGTGCGGCCCGGTTCTGCAGAGCGGCGGTGCGACTGGACAGCCGCAGATTAGAATGATTCACGACGCAGTTCACCATGGTGAAGCGACCGTGGGCCGGGAGCAAAGCTGATGTGCTAGAAAAGTCTTGATAGAGTAAAGTTTCTTAAAACCTTTGGAGTCACACCGAGGAAAGCGAAAAAAAACTCAATTTTACGAAAACCTCAAAAAAAACCCGCTGCGAAAAAGCTTCCACTATCTGTTTTCAGTACAAGATCTTCCGTCTCGGGATTACAGATTATGAAACGGAACAATTCTTAATAATAAACATGTTGGCAATGTTGACGCGATGTTGATGTCGAAGTTCGTCGAAGTTGTGATGATGACGATGGCCGACGATAGTTATCGGTAATGATGACTAACAATGGCGATGGCGAGGATCGGCGGCGGCCGGGTGGTTGGCAGCCGTCAGTGGCGACGATTGGGCTTGGAGGATCTTTTGAGCTCTCTCCTCTCTTGCTTGCCTCTTTCTCCTTCACTTACGGCGAACGAGGCTATTTATAGATCGGGAAATGCGCTCTCAGAATACATTCAAAATCAAATCCACCTCTCCATCTGACGGCTCATGATGATCCCCTCATATGATATGATGATTTTGTGTATTTGAATGCTCAAATGATGTTGGAATTATGATATCTTGGGCTTGTTAGATTCGCTCACAAGACGCCGATTTATTAATATAAACACCCATGCTAAGAATCGATTGATAATAAACGCCGATCTCGCCATTTTGATTACGATTTTACTTTCTAGATCAAGATTCTGCCGACTAGAAGAATTTTCAGGGTCATATCAAAGATATAGAATTTTCAGGATCATATCATTAATATTCTTTTTTTTTTTTAAATAAAATGTTTTTTATGTGAATATAAACTTATATTTATTTTTAAAACCTAGCGAACTATAGGCCAATGGGGAAGAAGCTGGTTGGGTGAATCCCAACAAAAGTGCATTTTTCCTTGACAGGAAAACCGTCAAAAACAAATACGAGATGTCTCTGCTGGTAGTATTAAAGAGTTCATACGAAGGAGAGAGAGAGAGAGATTCTTGGATTGATGCTGACATGAACCTAGCTTCAGACCCTAAGCTATCACCAAACTGTGAAGGCAATAGGATACGACCAGAGATACGAAGTCAGTTTCAAGTGTCACATTGGCCATTCTAATTTCAAAGGCACGAAGCCATAGGAAGAAAAAGAGGAGAGCGCAAAGTATACGCAGGAGAGAGAGAGAGAGAGAGAGCAAAAGCAGGCGGCGTTGCATCCAAGGAGAGTCACTATTTCAGCAGTGGCTCGCCCCAAATCCCACAAAGCAAATGTAAGCAGATAAAAAGGAGCGAGAAGATAATGCAGATCTTTAAAAAGCAAGCAGGTGACTAAAGTACTTAAAGTGGGATGCTGGTGTTATTTTAGAAGTAATATTTAAGATTATATATATATAATCTTAAATATTAGCATCAAAATTTTAAAATAAATTATACCTTTTATGAATATTAAATATATATAATATTAAATATTATATATATATGAATAATTATATATATATATACATATATAATATATATATATATATATATATATATATATATATATAAAACTTTCAAAAAAGAAAAGAAAAAAAAGGCTAAAACATAATGCCGGGAGAATTCAGCTGCTTAAGCATTCCATATGGAATATAATCATTCTATTGAACCGGAACTATATTCCATTCTAATACTATCTTCTAAAAAAATGAACGCGCCTACCCCGACATAGTGGAGTAGTCTATTGAGCAAGAGGTAGTAGCATTGGAGAGAAGGATGAATGTGTTGGAATATATTTTTTTTTCCAATGGGTATCTATCCAACACTTCACTTATCTTGTGGGTAGGGATATCATTGTGACTAATCTCAAGAGTTCAGCCATTCATCACCACATGTTAGCCCCACTTACTTTTCTCACCCAGGTATAGATGCCTCCATCGAAGAGGATTGGAACTTTCCTGCCTACCACCAAATTGAGCTAAGAGACGGTGAGTATGTATTGGTATAGTTGATTAACGTCAAATGAGAGGTCTAGATGAGTGATGATGAGATATTGAAGAGAGCTTGTGACGTATAGAAATAATATGAGATTGTTAAACGGTATGGTAGAGATTTTGTTAATAGAGGATTTGGGAGGGGTGTGAGTGAGAAGAGAGTCAGTGTTGTATTATTTTAGATTAATGATCATAAAAAAAAAATCCAACGATGATGAAAAAAGCCATTGATAAAAGAGAGATAATATTTAAAACTTTAAATAGGTAACCAACAAGACTACCCATGCGGCAAAATAGATAAGTTCTACACATTTGTAAGTATGGATTTTAGAAAAGGGAGTCTTATGACTTTTCATGTAATTACAAGTGTTGAAAAAATGGATGTAAAGGAAAAAAAAAGGTTTGTGTTGAGATGCGATAGTGTAGAGATTGTGGTTGAGTTAAGGTGATCAAGAAGCTTGTGCGAGAGAGTAACAATGATAGATTTTATCAAGAGGGTTATTGGAGCTCGTCGTGGATTGCTAAAGAATATAGCCAAAGGATTTAGAAATTAAATAGCATTAATTGTCTTAATAAATTCAACTATTGAACAAGTATAACCTCACAATAATACTATTTGGCCCAAATGAGCCTTGTTGCCCCATTTTAAGCAAGCTTCTTGCCTGATGATTTCATATAATTTGGTCATTTGGGTGAATTAAACCCAATTCAAAAGTCAATGTTTCCTTAATGGCTTAATTGAACCACCATACGAAATGTGGTTGAACCTATAGCCAAAGGTGGTTGGCCAATGCTTATTCATACCAAGGAAATCTCAAGGAAGCTCAATGTCCATTTGATTGAACCAATTTGGTGTTTAAAGCCAATTTGGCATAATTGATGCTTCTAAGTTCAATTGGATTCAGATGATTTAATATATTGGTCAAATGATCATGTATGGATGTATTCTACAAAGGAAAATCCCACCATGATCTTAAAATTATAATAACTTATTCAAATTGAAGGTTAACGGTGGCTTGGTAAAATTGACCCTTTAATGATTCATTTGGGTTCATTTGAGTCAAACCATAATCTTATTGGGCAATTAGTTGATACATAGAGACAATTAAAATCTAAATTTTTTTACAAATCTCAAGAATATTTTGTAGAAAATTTAGGGTTCATTGATTATGAATATTTTGTAGAAATTTAGGGCTTATTGATTATGTCTTCATGGTTGATGTGGGACCCTGTTACAGTAATATAATCTTGAAGAGATTTACTTTCAAAGAGGTATTGAGTTATGATTTAATTTTTTTATAATGCGATAAGATTCTTTTTTGGGGTGGAAGGCATGAGAATAATTTGAGAGCTATAATCACCTTTTTTAAGATTTGGCACATATAGAAGTAGGTATTGAGATTTAGAAAGTAGGGAAGAACATGGGTTGTGATGGAGTATAATGTAGCTATGAGATTTTGATAAATGAGTTTCCAAGAGACGTATTGTGAATTTTGGAAGAACGAACCTGCTTTGTTTTGTATTAGTTTTGAAAGACAGGTTGTGGTGCCATCCACAGAGGAAAACTTCAAACCCATTGCCCCTAAAGATTTCGAAAATCTAAGACCTTCATATGAGATAGTTTTCAGTAGAGTTGGCTGTGACAATGTGCTTAACAGTTCAGGAAGGTGGGGATGGAGATTTCATTAGAGGTGAGAATGCCGAGATTTTCATTGTTGGCTTCATACATGGTGGAGGCTTAAGAGAGATCCATGCAAGAAGAAAAGTTTTAAGAGTTGGAGAGTTGTTGAGCAGTCACTCTGATGCCATAACTTGCTTTCACTCATTAGATAAAATGATTGACTATGTATTTCACTATAGATCAACAAAGTAAAAGATTTAACTGTTTTTATATACAAGAGAGCATAATGAATGAATGATACTGCAATTGGTTCTTTTAAGGAGACAGTGAAGATCAGAGGGTCTACAGATGTGATGAGTCTTACAGAGATGATGGTTGGTTCATTATTCTTACTGTTAAGACGTATGAGTTCATTATTACTCTATTCCTATTGGCGAAGATAACTATCTCTCCCTCTTCAATGACCCCCGTTCACAATAAGTCTATGCTTCAACTATTTAGATAGCATGTTCTTCTCTATCTTAACTACAGGGAGACTCCCCCCTGCTCAGAGTTATTAATAGTAGCAATTGGCGTATTCCTCTACACCCCAGATAATAATATCATATACAGCATTAAAATGGCATATGTATCTTCTTTGATTTCTAATCCCTCTCAGTGATATAAAAAAACAGATCTTCACAACTATCTCCAGAGCTCAGTTGGGATATAAATGCATTTAGCATAAGTATTATGACTCCCAGTTCTGTGTTTTTGATTGATTTGCCTATCAGTGGTCTTAAAACCTCCGATGCATTGTTGAGGCATAATATACTCAATATATTTTGAAGGCTTTTGTTGTACTCTTGGAGGCTGAATTTTTTTAGGTGTCCTGAGTCTCAGCTTTCTGCGTTCGCCAGTTTTGAGGATAATGATGATTAGAAGCTCAACGCTCATTTCTTTAGATGGCATTCCCCATCAGTCTATTGCTTGGGCTGCATCTCTCCCATGTAACCACGTCCAATGACAAGCTTCTTCTGTTGGGGAATCGCTGCCTGATCCTAATGGCTACTCATTGCCTTGCTCCTAAACCTGTTTCATTTCTATTTTCTTTTCACCTTGATGAGGCCATAATGTACGTCTTTTGTTTTGACTAAGTTTATTTCCACTTATTATTTTTGTATGCATGTTCTTTTATTTATTTAAAATTTAGATCTTCATCACCACCCCACCCATCCCGCCGCCCCAACAACAACAACAACAACAACAACAACAAGCCTTAATCCCACTAGGTTTACATGAATCCTCCGTCCATTGTGTCCTATTATGTCAAACTCATCTATTCAAGAATACTAAGATCATTTTTTATACATCTTAACCAAGTCTTTTAGGTCTACCTCTTTTCTTAACAGGCAAATCTAATGCATCTACTCTCTTCATCGAATGCCGACGCTTTATGTAAAACCATCTGGCTCTCCAATCTTATCTACTAGTTTACTAAACTTTTTTAACATACTCATTTTGCATTCTATCTCGAGTAAAGCCACTCATCCACCTAAGCATCCTCATCTCAGAATACTTAACTTAGTCTTAGCTTTCTCTTTTGGCCAACATTCAATAAGTCATTGCGGTCTTACCACCATCTTATAAAATTTTCCTTAAATTTAAGTGGAACTTTCTATCACATAATAGCCGATGCATTCCTCCACTTCAACCATAACGAATTCTACTAATAACATCTCCATCTATTTCACCATCATTTTGAACAATAGAGCCTAAATATCAATCGCCACTCTTAATGACTTGATCACCTAAAGTCACAACACTATCACTAAAACTTCTACAACTAAAATTACACTCCATATATGCTTTAGATCTACTTAAACAAAAACCTTTAGACTCTAAAGTTGACCTCCATAATTCAAGTTTCTGTTGGACTCCCTCTCTAGTCTTATCAACAAGAAGAATGTCATCAGTAAAAAGCATACACCAAGGTACATCTTCTTGTAAATGCCTCGTAAGAACATCCATAACTAAAGTAAAAAAGATAAGGGCTTAATGTTGATCCTTGATGTAATCCAATTGAAATAGGAAAATATTTTGTCAATCCTCCTTGTGTTTGGACACAAGTACTCTAGTATACATATCCTTAATGACTTGAATATAACCAATATTAACTCTTTTGTTTCTAGACTCTCCAAAGAACATCTTTTGAGACTTTATCATAAGTTTTTTCTAAATCAATAAATATCATATGTAGATCCTTCTTACTTTCTCTATGCTTCTCTATTAAACCTCTTAACAAATGTATAGCATCCATAGTAGATCTACTGACATGCCATTCATTGGTCCGTCATCAAATATAATTTTTATTTTTTTTTGGTGTTATTAACACACAAGAACACAAAAAATTATGCCAAGAAAAACCTAACACAACTGTATGTGCTTGCATGAATTTGTGTTAGTCTTTGTGGAGGTGGGCATGGAGAAATGGAACTTGACGCAATCTGATCTGAGAGGCAAAGAGGAAGAAAATGAGAACAAAATAAATGAAGAAAAAATTTCACCACTTTGAAATATAAAAAAAAATACAATACTATGTCTTAAATATATGATCTGCTTATATCCTAGAACTGAAATAGTAACAGTAAATGAATTTAATTAAGATAATTGAGAGCTACTTAAGTATATTAAAAAAATTATAAAAATAAATGTAAGACAATATTACAATAAAGCCTCTTCCACTTCAAAAAAACTTGACTCAAGTTCTAAGATCTCATTATCACACACGTTCAAAAGTACTCAAATAAATATAGGCCAAACTAGCAAGGACAAAGAAGATACCAACAACAATGATTCGGGTTCAAATAAAAAATAACCAGTATTTAATGCTAGCACTATGAATGACCAACTCTTAATCTAATTTACAACTTTGTATCGAGTCCTTAGAAATGTAAGAACATTCATATGGTGGGCTGCTTCCCCAGAACAGAATTTCACCATTGATGTCACAAGAGGACAAAAGATCCATTTTCTTAGGATAAAAAATCAATAATGTTATGAGAGAATTGTGACCTATATATATTTAGTTTATAGCTAGGTGCATGCCATAGTGATATAGTTGCATGAGAGAAGATCTTGACAATTGCATTATCTCTAGTCCAAAATATAAATTAGTGATGATAAAAGATTAATTTTTTTCCCATACTGCACCATGTCTTAATAGTATCTATATTTCAGTCATCTTCTTCTCATGGCTAACACCAGCTAAGGACTTTCCATCTGAGAAGAAATCACAACAAACAACTTTGTTAAAGTTTGTTTGGGTAAAGCCAACGTTATTGAAAGAAACAATTTGCTCTATGGGATCTTCGTTAAAAGTAGCAAATAACTCTATTGTCCTTCCATTATCATGAGAGATATAAGATTCTTCATTTTGATCCAAAGATACAATGTCTCCGAAATACTCCGGCTCAGTTGCTGCCACTGGGGTTGTTATTGCTTCAGTTTCATTTACTGAGCCACATGTATGGGTGGTGATCCAAGAACAAAATTTGCTGACTTTTGTGCTGAAATTTTTGAGCTTGATACATGAAAGCTCAGCAGCATGACGCTGAAGGATCCAAGTTTAAGAGTAACAACTATCTCACATTTTAAACCTTTGAAAGAATAAATCCCTATTAGGTTCAACTCAATTTTTTCCAGGATGTGTCATCTCACTTTCATTTCTTCAACCCTAGATCATGGTAGTTAACATTGGCAGATGTTGATACAGAAGACAAAAGCAGGGAAAAATCACAAAAGGCTAGGAATGATTTTGTCAAGTATTAGATGAGTCAAGTGTAGATTTATCTTCCGCCAAAAAAAGCTCATCTTCCATAGATTTCATGGTTTCAAGAGCTTCAATTAACCTATTAGAATTTGAAGGGTATCAACTTTTACTTCCTCTAGCTCCTGTTTTAAATAAGCATTAACATCTTGAGAGGGATTCTTTGGATCACAAAAAATATTCTCAACATCCAGAGTTCCTTGTGGTGTATTGTTTTCATTAAGAGCCTTCTTAAAAGTTATTTCATTCTCAATTGAAGCACCGCTACTAAGAAGAAAAAATAGATTATGTTTGTTGGTTGAAGAGGTGAAATCAACACATTTATTGTTGAAATATACATTAAAGTATCATCAGCATAATCAAATTGTTTTCTTATTTCTACAGACAATTAACATGGCATCTCCCGAAAGATTCACTTCATTTTCTTTGGAAATAAACAAATCTGGTATAGTTGAAGATGGTAGTACTTCTATGTTCAAGGCTAAGTCCATCTCATCAGGTATTATTGCATCGACAATAGAAACTTGAACCTCACTGAATAATTTCATAAATTCTAATTCACACCGACCAATCTCTTTTTTTTTTTTTTTGGGTACTTGAAATTCATTAAAATGAATTTGTTCCCTCATTTTAAGGTCTTCAACTTCCAACAAAACGAGAGACTCCTTAAGTTGCTTGTTTTCCTTCTCCACGGCTCTCAATCTCGCTTTACTTCATTTGAAATGTAATTCTTTGCTAATGTCATCTTGTCCATGCCAAAATCTCGATTCTCCACAACAATAATGTTGCCTGTTTTTAGTAAGATTGCCAAATGTGCCAGTGTGGTCGTCTGGCAAGAAACGTAATTGTTTGGTTGCTCCTATCACAACCCATTAAAACTTGATCAAAACCCTCAATCTAGGGCATTGATCATTTGAACGTGAGTGATAAGGGAACTCTCAAGCTATGACTAGCTTCGATCGTCGTCCCAAGCCAAGATGTTGTTGCCTTCCATCTTAGTCACCATCAATCTGATGCCAGACTAATGTAGCGTCCGATCAAAGAAGCAAGAAGAAGAAGAAGATGCAAACAAAAGAAACGAAAAAAAAATTTTCACTATTTTGAAATATCAGAACAATACAATATTGCATCTTACCTCTATGGTCATCTTACTTCCTAAAAAAGAAATAGTAAGAGCAAATGAACTTAACTAAGATAACTGAGATCTACTTAAATATATTAATAAAATATAAAATTACAAGAAAGTCCTTGCATCAGAACTTTCAAACCTAAATACTACATGAACTGACAATTGTCACTAACAAAAAGGACCAAACTTGTCTTATTTTCTTAGCACACAATAAAGAGGTTTTCTTAAATAGAAAAGAATACATATTTGAGGGATTAAGTGATATAATTTATATGCAATCACAATCTCAATCACATATATAATCAAATCAAACCCTTTGCAATCTCTTTGCTCCAGCTATTATGAAATGGACAACTAACTCTCAGTGCTCTTCTATCTTCTTCAACTCCTTCATATTGGTGGTGTCTACCCTGCATACAGAGACATCACATTACTAAGACCCATCATAACTCAAAAACTTGTATGATAATCCATCTATTGTACAGAATATTTCCATAAAAATCAATTAAGTTGCATGAAATTGGAAAAAAAAATGCATTTTGAAACAATAAATTTCTTAAATTTATTATTTGATTAGGTAAAGTTAGATATCAGTATTGATTTTATGCTTCATAGATCCTCTCTAAATTCACTCACAAATGATTTTATTTTCACATAATAAAATAAATGAATACAAATATTCATCTCAAAAAAATTCTCTATATATTAAAATTAAATGACCACTAAGGGAAACATCTTGTTGATGTACAATTAAATCCCACTATATGTCAACATACGTAACGACATGGTCTAGTCATTTTGCTATTTGTTCAATCATGGTTCTCAAGCATGAATTCACTATCATGTAACAAGTTGTTTTCTTCAATTAACTTTTCCAACCAAGAAAGTTGTTCTTGCAAATAGTACTTCTGGGGGTATGAGCACGCAATTTGCGGTTGTAGGCATGGAGACAATTTTTAGTTCTATTTATTTTTGTTAACTGAGTTAATTCAATGAAATGTCATGTATAAACAAATATAGTTGCTATTCTAATCCTTTCTATTCCTAAGTTGCTGTCCTCATACATCCTAAGTAGCCATTTATTATGTTCAGTCATTATCGTTTTAGCATTTTCAGCTTTTAGAAAAGAGGGAGGCCTTGCCACATGTGTGTTGCATTTTCAAAGTTAACCTCCTTTTGCCTCCCTTCAAGACAAGACTTCTACCAACCAAATAATTAAAAATAAAAATAGGACCATACAATCTTTTCAACCAATACAATCCTCCTCAACCATTATTATTGTTATGTCCCCGAAATAGAAATAGCAAAAAAAAAAGAGCAAACTTTATGAAAAGAATATATATGCAGTACACATTAATACTTAATGTTATGCTTCTAATGAAAGTATACGAAGATTTATATCAAATCTAATTGAACAAAATCGACTGCAATGAATTTAGCTTTTGATACTAATCTAAGTAAACTCGGTAAAATTTCTAAACCTCCTATAGACGAATCCCTGTATCATCACAATAAAGTCTATATCTTTAATCAATAAGGTAATATATAAAATCCACTATTAATAGTGAACACAATCTCATCATTGTTGTAATATAGGTTTAACATAGACCAACCACTAGATCCATGGCTACTGATAGGCATTGATTCTCATACATTTTATTGCATTTTATTATGTTCTCATGTTGTTTTCATTTAGAATGTTATTTACAATATAAAAAAATATAATATAATATGAGCTAAAATTTTTATCCAAATGAGGTCTACAATAGAACATCATCCAAGTGAGGTCCACAGTGCTACTTCACCTTTAAAGAGTTGTTCAATCTTCCAAAAACTTCATTCAATGAAATTAAAAGTTGTAGTTATATAAACAAAAATAATGGCCAAGTTGTATTTAATATAATTTGACTATTCTTCTAATTTTGCCTATCGTCTCCTTATATGCGATGCATATAAATATTATAAGAAATATAAAGAAAAGGCATTGAAGTGAAATAAAAATATTTTGGAGAAGTCTTGCCTTCCTTCTCAAAAAAGGTATGGTGGCAAACCCCTTATCCCTGATTTGGTGACCAAGGAGATTCTTCTCAAAATCCTTGCTTTTCACAAAAGCACTAATTCCCATCATCTCTTAGCATATAGACCCCTTTTAAGCTCCAAACAAAATCGGCCAACTACAAATCAGCCGAAACCTCATTATCCCTAGGTACATCATAGCTTCCTTTAGCTTTCCACCTTCTAAAAGCCTTTCAAGCCCTAAATCATTTCTATTAGATTCCCCTATATCCCCTTAAACTAAATAAAAATAATCAATATCAAACTCCACCTCATACAACACCATACCCATAACATCAATCATTTAGGATACAACAACAACAACAAGCCTTAATCCCACTAGGTGGAAGGATAAATTGCATAAAATTATATAGCAAGGGAATATATATGAGCTCACAAGAAAGAGGTGGAATAAAAGTAGAATCTAAGAAAATGGTCATATAATCATAAAATAAGATCAAATTAGACAAAACAACTACTAAATATATACCAAAATTTTCTATAATTTTCACTTATAACCATTAGGTCTAATGTGTTACACAATTTTAAATGGTCTCATCTTACTCAATTTCTTAGAGGCTCTAAAAGAAAGCATTTCTAGATTAAGATATTTCATTACCTTCTTACGAGGTTTAAATTCCACATACATCATGTTCATATTGGCAATAACTTGTATTTATCATAATTTGTTGCTATTGTTTGCAAATACACTCATATAGTTCATGCATTTGTTGTACAAATGATTGAGCAAATGTGTTATGCCTAAATGTTATTATTAGCCAAATAAGTAATAATGATTCAACGATAAAAGATAAGTACCCATATATAAATAAATATCCTTAATCATGTTCTATTCATTAGCAAAGGTAAGTCATTATTTAAGTATTAATTAATTTCACTGAAATCCTTAGATGTGGCATGCTCATATTCCGTATAATCAAAATCATAAAACTTAACATGCATGTATGATATATAAACATAAACTTTACTTAGAACATAGTCAATCCTAGTAACTGTTAAATGATTAAAGAATATTTCTGCAAAAATTAAACTCATCTGGCATATCTATGTCCCAACTTCTTTTAAAACTCAAGGTATAATACAATTTTTTTAGGTAACAAATAATGCCTCTAATATTGAAAAGCTTGCACAACAGAATTCATTATCATAGCTTGCATGTTTCTATTATTCTTCTTGGCTCAAAACTCTAATGCCTACTTTAGACACATCATAAGAAACATTAAATACCTTTAAAAATTCAAATGATTTAAGTATATATGCATTTATAAGCCTCTCTTTGATTTAAATTAAAGCACAATTAATAGATTTAAATACATTTAAACTCTCCTTTTTCTACGATTTATCACTGAAATCATAATAGTAATAAAAACTAATTAGTTGTCTATAAAAAGTATTCTACTCATTAAAACCTTGAATATAGTATATAACAAATTTTGACCAAAAAATTACTTCTAACCTTCAAAATCAATAGGAAATCCATCACTAGAAATAACAAAACCTAAGAAAATCACAGATGAAGTCACAAAGCAACATTTTTTTCAAATTCAAATGTAATTCCCACTTTGGAAAATATCAAGATGCACAAAATGATCATCATATATATATATATATATATATATATATATATATATATATATATATATATATATATATATATATTTATATATATTAAAATAAAATCAAAGTGAATAAAAAATTTTCAATTAATGATTGCAAAATATGGTTCATTATCCTCATAAAAGTGCTATGTCAATTAGTTATGCTAAACACATTACTAATTATCATATAATCCCTCCTTAGTTTTTAAACAAATTTTCACTCATTACCACCCCACATTCTAACTTAATGAAATCAACTATTCAACTTTGGAAAATATTATAGCATCATTTATGACATCCAAAATGTCAATCAAACAAGATATATAAAATCTATAATCAAAGGTGATTATAATGATAAATTTAGTGTCTATACACATACTCCAAATATCATCTTTCTTAGGTTTAACCAAAGCAATGCAGCTCAAGAACTCATGCTTTCCCCAATAATTCTTCTTGTGTAATTCATCAGCTCATCTCTTTAGTTCAACATGATCAATTAATTTTATTTTAGAAAATCTCAAATATCATTCATCAAAAGATAGATTCAAAGAAGTTACCAACATCAAATAACTAAACAATTTATGGTCAATTTTATCATTATAAGAAGACACATCAACTTTTCTAATTATATCATTCATCCACATCAAAATTTTAACTCCTATGATTTCCATAAATATCATCATTAAAACTCTGAATTATCTATCAAGATGATTCCCTAATATCCTGATATAATTAACATTCATATAAATTGGTTTATCATTATAATGGAAATACACTTCAAGCTCAAATGCATGAACTTAATAAGTTTTAAAATAATCAACCCTTATTTCAACTAGACTAATAGTAATAAAAACTAATTAGTTGTCTATAAAAAGTATTCAACTCATTAAAACCTTAAATATAGTATATAACAAAATTTGACCAACGAATTACTGCTAACCTTCAAAATCAATAGGAAATCCATCACTAGAAATAACAAAACCTAGGAAAATCACAGATGAAGTCACAAAGCAACATTTTTTTCAAATTCAAATGTAATTCCCACTTTGGAAAATATCAAGATGCACAAAATAATCATCATATATATATATATTTGTTATATATTAAAATAAAATCAAAGTGAATAAAAAAATTCAATTAATGGTTGCAAAATATGGTTCATTATCCTCATAAAAGTGCTATGTCAATTAGTTATGCTAAACACATTACTAATTATCATATAATCCCTCCTTAGTTTTTAAACAATTTTTCACTCATTACCACCCCACATTCTAACTTAATGATATCAACTATTCAACTTTTAGAAAATATTATAGCATCATTTATGACATCCAAAATGTCAATCAAACAAGATATATATAATCTATAATCAAAGGTGATTATAATGATAAATTTATTGTCTATACACATACTCCAAATATCATCTTTCTTAAGTTTAACCAAAGCAATGCAACTCAAGAACTCATGCTTTCCCCAATAATTCTTCTTGCGTAATTCATCAGCTCATCTCTTCAGTTCAACATGATCAATTAACTTTATTTTAGCAAATCTCAAATATCATTCATCAAAGATAGATTCAAAGAAGTTATCAACATCTAATAACCAAACAATTTATGGTCAATTTTATCATTATACGAAGACACATCAACTTTTCTAATTATATCATTCATCCACATCAAAATTCTAACTCCTATGATTTCCATAAATATCATCATTAAAACTCTGAATTATCTATCAAGATGATTCCCTAATATCCTGATATAATTAACATTCAAATAAATGGTTTATCATTATAATGGAAATACACTTCAAGCTCAAATGCATGAACTTAATAAGTTTTAAAATAATCAACCCTTATTTCAACTAGACTAATAGTAATAAAAACTAATTAGTTGTCTATAAAAAGTATTCAACTCATTAAAACCTTGAATATAGTATACAACAAAATCTGACCAAAGAATTACTTCTAACCTTCAAAATCAATAGGAAATCCATCACTAGAAATAACAAAACCTAGGAAAATCACAGATGAAGCCACAAAGCAACATTTTTTTCAAATTCAAATGTAATTCCCACTTTGGAAAATATCAAGATGCACAAAATAATCATATATATATATATATTTGTTATATATTAAAATAAAATCAATGTGAATAAAAAAATTCAATTAATGGTTGCAAAATTTGGTTCAATATCCTCATAATGTGCTATGTCAATTAGTTATTACTAATTATCATATAATCCCTCCGTAGTTTTTAAACAATTTTTCACACATTACCACCCCACATTCTAACTTAATGATATCAACTATTCATCTTTTAGAAAATTTTATAGCATCATTTATGACATCCAAAATGTCAATCAAACAAGATATATAAAATCTATCATCAAAGGTGATTATAATGATAAATTTATTGTCTATACACATACTCCAAATATCATCTTTCTTAGGTTTAACCAAAGCAATGCAACTCAAGAACTCATGCTTTCACCAATAATTCTTCTTGCGTAATTCATCAGCTCACCTCTTCAGTTCAACATGATCAATTAATTTTATTTTAGCAAATCTCAAATATCATTCATCAAAGATAGATTCAAAGAAGTTATCAACATCGATATTCATTCTCTCTAATATTCCATGCAAATTAAAGCCATGATGATTATTTGTATTTGGAGATTGGATCACGGTGCTAAGTCCGCCATTCTCTTTAAAGCCAAAGAGATGGAGGACTAATCATTATTGAGCTTATTGGGTTCAACAGGTCCAAGAGATGGAGTATCTTGGCATTAAGGCGGCTAAGCTCTACAAGCATGATTTCTCGATCCTGGTCAAAGGATGGCACAGGGAACTCGACACCTCTCTTATGCGGGCCTACCCTTATCTCCTACTCTTATACAGTTGGTTTATCAACTACACATACAACTATTCCCTTGAATGTGAGATCGTATGTAGATCCTTCTTGTGGGACAAGAGTCCAACTAAGAGGGGCATACACTATGTCAAGGGGTAATATTTGCTTGCCTATTAAGCATGGGGACTTGGTTTCACTCACCCCAACACAGTGGCCCTCTCAACTAGGTTGGCTTATTTTGCAGCCCACTTCTTTACTTCAGCATTGCTATGGGGAAGATATTTGGAGTGGGAGCTTGAAGGGGACTCCAAAACTTGGGTCATTCTCGGTGGGGCTCAAGTCTTGAACCCTCATTCATTTGGAAGACATTAAAGTTGATTTTGGACAACATATGGTTATTTATTGTTACAGAACCGACTTTCTTAGATAATAGGATCGATGGCAAGCTCATCCATGGGGACATGGGATATTACACAACTTGAGCGGTTTGGCAGGATCTTGTGGAGCACATTACCAAGGTGGAGCTTCATTCAGACTTAGATGAACAGAAGCTTATCCACCTCTGGGAAAGCGTTGGCTGACTCGGCCTTTGATGCCTCTTCCCCGCAGCTAGCCACTCACATAAGGTTCATTTTGCACACGAGAGAAGTTCTTTTGGTGGCGATCTTGAAGAATGCTCCTTACCAAACCAGCTCCACTCTCAGTCTTGTTGGGAGACTCATTGCCAAATACAAGACTGGATCATATCCTCACCACCTCTCTTACTTCTCATTGATCTTGTCCTCTGGGAGTTAACCTCCCTTATTTTGTCTGATCTATTTACTTTTGAGCGGAAAGTCACATGGCTTGGGAAGAGTTTATGACATGATATATCAAGTTTGGAAGGAATGCAAACACATAGCACAACATGGGACCAAGGTCATTCTGCTAGTATTTTGCGTTCACTAATGCATCTACCTACATTTTAGCAATGGGAACTCCAAAACTGTCTCTCCCTGGACTCCCTAGGATGGCTAAAGGTGAATGTAGATGGTACTCTCTCTCCTCCGGATTGGGCATTGGAGTTGTTTTGGGATGGTCGTGACTTCATCAACTCAATCTCTTAAGTGCTCATGAGATAGCCATGCTTGCCATTTGTAGACCTGGATGTATGAGTACAAGGGCATCATATTGGAGGGACAACATTAGTGTTGTCAATTTCCTTAGAAAACCATCAGACTTTCTCTCTTCTCGGCAGCTCAGGACTTGGGTTTTCTCCTAGCCTTCTCCACCGTCTGTTCTCACACATTTCGGACTTGGTGTATCGTGCTCGCTTGGCCGAAGCACTTTCTTTAGATGTTACCACTTTACCTTCTGTTTTTTGTTTCATTATTTGAGGATGATAAGAAGCATGTTGCTTCTATCTAGCTCTTTGTTTTAGGCTCCCTAGCCTTTGCTAGTTTTTGTACTACTTTTTATTATTAAATGCAATATGCAATTTTCGGAAAGAAGTTATCAACATCTAATAATCAAACAATTTATGGTCAATTTTATCATTATAAGAAGACACATCAACTTTTCTAATTATATCATTCATCCACATTAAAATTTTAACTCCTATGATTCCATAAATATCATCATTAAAACTCTGAATTGTCTATCAAGATGATTCCCTAATATCCTGATATAATTAACATTCAAATAAATTGGTTTATCATTATAATGGAAATACACTTCAAGCTCAAATGCATGAACTTAATAAGTTTTAAAATAATCAACCCTTATTTCAACTAGACTAATGTCCCTAATTTAATTTTGCGAATTCCATCCCTTTCAGAATTTACCCTATTAGGCCTAATTCTAACATGTTGACTCAACGTAATGCTCTAATACTAATTTAATGAAGGATGACTTAATGTTAGGTATTCTAATGCAACTAATATGAAGGTAAAATTTATCCTAAAGATATTTTTCTTCACTAATCAAGTATTTCAAAAACTTATTTTTTATTAGAAACAAGCGATACTAGAGTTTAAATCAAATTAATAATGAATGATTAAAAACATTCGAGAATTTCAATAAAAAATTAAAACAATATTAAATTAACAAACAATTAAATTAGTTTTCATAAATAAGATTTTTATGTTAGTTTTGTAAAATAATCAAGAGCACAAAAAAAAGTTACTAACTAATTGTGTACATAAAATAAAATAAGGAACAAGTCTTGTACAAAGAGATGATTTCAAGCAAGATTAGATAGTCAAATTTATGTCACACTTGACAATGCATCCAACTTACATTCATAAGATTAAACTAGGAGAAGAAATTTATTCAAACCAAAGATTATAAATCATGACTCATTTCACTTTATGCACTCCACCAAACCTAAGCTAATATATAAATTTAAGTTTAAACTACTTTTATCGAATGCAAAATTCACAATTTAATTTTAAATCTCCTACTCAACCAAACCAAACCTATACACTCGCCATCGACACAGGAAAACTCTCAAAAGGTGCAGAACATTGTTCTAATCATTCAATAAATTCAAGTACATCATATGATTATTAGAAGTAATACTAAACAAAATAAAATGTAGATTAGCAATTAAACTACATTACAAACTTACGTTGTTCCATAGAGGACTATCTTCTGAATCTTTGAGATGTCATTACCACCTTGATTGTCTTCAATAAAAATTGTCAAGCTGATAAAATTTCAATAAAACGTGATGGAATTGTGTTATGATTTCAATATAACAGCATTTCTTTAGATGAAGGAAAGAAAATTATTAAGTGATTTACAGATCTGCATACCTACGAACATTCTGAAATTTTACATACTTCACATTAATAGGCTTTGCCTGTAAAAGAAAATAAGATTGATGAATTTTACCGATAAAGCATATAGAAATGAAGAGCACTCAAACAAATGCATAGAATTCTAAAAACACGATTTCAATTTTTTTTTTTTTTTTTTTTTTTTTTTAAGAACCAGAAAGCAATAGAGAGTTGTGTGTAAATGAAAAAGTCTACCTTCAAATCATCCTGCGAAAGAATTAGTGAGTCACTAGGCGGGTAGTCGTTGACATTACTGCAAAAAATTTATAAATTGAAGTTATTATCTGGAACACAATAAGTGAGTATTCCAGGAAGCATTATGGGGAATAGCGTAAATCAGATATGGTAAATATTACCTAAATCCCATGTTCTCTCTGTTGGTAAAGAGTTTCAGTGACCTTGGACCTTTAAAAAAAAATAAAGAAGTAAAGCTCATCGCTTCAACTGATTCTAAATCATGAACTTACAAGGTTACAATCTGCGTAAATCTGTTTGAAGTGGGTAAATTTTCTGAGGCAAAAATGAGAGAATATAACCTTAGTAATAC
Organism: Cymbidium sinense; assembly: GCA_021442155.1. Taxonomy (NCBI): domain Eukaryota; kingdom Viridiplantae; phylum Streptophyta; class Magnoliopsida; order Asparagales; family Orchidaceae; genus Cymbidium; species Cymbidium sinense. Next base: position 5,409,864 of record CM038216.1, read on the forward strand.
GGCAATGAATTGACCGCATTAAGTTCTCCAATTGATGACCTTTGCATATGTAGAATTTAAAGTATTTTACCTTATTTGACCTAACAATTATTGTGCCCACGTTTTCGCTTGCTACCAGATATCAATAACAATGGACAAAGGAATAGAAAACATCATTATTCTATTTATATAAGGAGTGCGAGGCCTACCCTTTCTCGATCTATTTTCTTATTCCTAAACATCTTAAATAGCGCAATAATCTGCATGCTTAAATACAAAGCGGTCCCAATAAACAAATAAATTTCCATCATAAATTTGACATTGAATCAAATACCCCTGTATTAGCCGCTAGTATCAGCTGACAACTTCTGAGGCACAACAAGTATCCTTAAAGAGAATGAATATATTGAACAACGCATTCATATCTAACTATGCATGTGGACCTTCCATCCCTCGCATCGAACAAAAACGAAACCGCACAAGTTTACTTCGGTATTCCATTTCGAGCTAAAGTGTTCATAAAACAGCTCTTTTAATGAATCTATGACTTTCTATCCTTAACAGTTATAGGCAAAGTCGGTCCGCAAACAATTCACATGCTTCGAGTTTAAGGCTTACATCCCAGTAAATCTAAAATTTTAGGATGCGAGCATTACCTTCCTCTTCCGGGCCCTTGATCACGACCGAATGTAGTTTAACCACCTGGGTAAAGGGGATATAGATGAGAAGTTGTTCGTCAGAGTCACTCTCAAGGTGAAGCCCATCGTCATCCCGATAACCCTAGAAACCATAAAACTGGTGTCACGATCTTGTCAAATTTGAAAAGGCAATGAGAAAATTGCAAGGGTGTGGTTCGAGATTCCAAAGATCACCTGCTTAAGGGCGTTATCGATAACGTGGGAGGAGCTCTGGTTGAGACATTCGACTTCCCTCCAATCGATGAAATCTACGAGGTCGACCTATGGAGAAAGGGTTGAGAAATGGTGTGGGATAATACAGAGAGGGGATTAAGGGGTGCGATGCCGACCTGGCTTCGATGCATCCCGGAGGCCATGGCGATGGCTGCGGCGACTGCGAGGAAAGAGAGCGAGGGTCAAAGAGGCTACAGCAACAAGTAGCGTTGAACGTGCCGACAGAATTCTAGCGAACCAACTACGAAGAAACCCTCCGCGACCGCGTTTTGAACAAGCCGTCCTGGTCCTATATATAGAAAAATGACGGGCAGGGCACGTGGTTCGCTCATGGAGGACGACGACGAACGGTCAGAGTGAATCAAAATATATCCGAAGAATTAAAAATAACTATATATGGATATCCAACACTATGATAGGACATGTGTTGGATATCCTATAATTTTTAATTATATATAAAAATCAATTGTAATAATAAGTTTATAATTTATAAATCATAGACATATATACTTTAATTTGGAGTAATGACATATAAAATTATAATTTTGTTAATATAAAGATCTCATGAAATAGAATGATATATCAATAAAAATTTTAATAGTATGATACTATTAAATAAGGTATGAATTTTTAATCTTCTATATGAAGGTCATAGTATGAGCATCCAATTGATAAAAAAAAATGAAGATTTACATACATATCACATAATTCTTATGTATTTACATATCTAACATAAATTTTAATTATATATATATAATATCCTAATATTTAATATCACATCAAAATATCATCTTCATCATTTTTTTAAAGTAAAATGTACATTTTTAAGCATAAGAAAGTATTAAATAAGTAAATATTTGACTTTAAGTATTAGATATGTAAATACATAAGAAATATATAGTATGTATGTAAATTTCTCTCTCTCTCTCTCTCTCTCTCTCTCTCTCTCTCTCTCTCTATATATATATATATATATATATATATATACTCTTCCATTCCATTGAACTTACATACTGAAATGTTATTTTTATACATGAAAAAAATATTAATTTTCTCTTATTTTTGTTATGGCGAAATTTCACTAGTTGAAGCACGAATCTTGATATCAAAAGCAATATAATCTTAAGTCGAAATTGGACCAGATCAAGCACTTAAAATATCATTGGAAACTTTGGGATATCAATTGAATCCATAAATAGTTTATAAATATTGAGTGTTTATGATCAAATCGACATCTTGGCAAGGATCTAGCCAAGATCTCTTGATTAACTTGTTTGAGCATTCAAATATTTAAAATACAGATGATCAAGGGAATCATTTTGAGTCGTCCGATGGAGTGATTTGGATTTTGCATGTATTTACATAAACATTATCCCTCTAATCTATAAATAGTCCATCATTATTCACATGAGGAGAGCCCAAGCTAAAGAGAAGAGAGAACTCTAAGGCTTGAAGATCCTCCAAGCATAATCGTGCTACCACTCGTTGGTCACCGCTATCGATCCGCTCGCCATCCGCTGTCGACCATCGCATTCATTCTGCGACCATGTCGCGATCCGCAGTCACCTTCACCAGTCTCCGTTGTCGACCATTGCCGACCGTCGCCGTCAGCCACCCCCATCAATCATCGTCATCATCGACCATCGTCGTTGGTCACCGTAGTCGACTACCGATGGCCATCGTCGCATCTCCGCATCACCGCCGATCGCCGTTGTTATCGCCATCACCACAACTATTACGGCTAACCACTTCTTGCATTGTTACGATATGGATTCTCATTATCGATTTCTCTACAATTAATGCGGTTATCGAGAAAACTTTGTACTCAAAATAGATATAGTAGAAGATTTTTGTGAGCCATTTTTCCCACTCTTGGGTTTTCACGTAAAATCACGTTTATGTTCACTCTTCAAATATGTGTGTGTGTTGGATTTCACTATAGGGTTAAGGCGTAAACTTTTATTCTACCATAATTAGTTTTCTAGCACGCAACAGTTTGACACCGTCTATGAGAAGCAAACCCCACAATCGCAATCTCTGTGAACATCTGCATTATGGCCAATAAGCGCAATACTCGCAATAATAGAGCCTCCCGCTCCAACTCTCATCATTCCCAAATATAATCCTTGAAACAAGGATGCCAAGTTTCTACCCCACTTCCCCCTGATAGGCATGACCCTATCGGTGAAGGTGCAACATAAATCTCTATAGAAGATTGTGTTTGCTAAATGGAAGAGTCTCAAAATGAGATAATCTGACTTTTATGAGAAACTCGGCAGCCACTACTACCGCAAATGCATCTCCCCCAAGATCGATCGTTAGTCATGGAAGGTCAAAATGTTAATACGGGGCCTTCTCGCCATCACGCTAAAGTTCCTTCACTTTTAGACTATAATGATGACCTCCTTGACACTGTTAGTTCTACTCATCTATCACTTGCAGCTCGACCAATTGCTAATTCACCGATTATTGCCGGTAGCTTGGCACATTCTCGTCCTGTTGATTCCACACGTTATGTTATATGTGTGAAATTACAATGCTTAGTGCGAGAAAAATTTTAGTTTAAAAATGAAAATCATCTTCCCTCTCATCATGGCTATCAGGAGTCTTCACCTTTGAGTGAAGCTATTCTTCAACATATTATTTTCGTAGGGTTCAAGCTTCCGAGCATCGACTACTATGATGGGGTAATTGACCCATATGAACACATTGACCATTACAGGACCATCATGCATATCCAATGAGCTCTAGACACCTTTACTTTGTCGTCTTTCCGGTCACCCTCGACGGGCTCACAGGTCTACTCCATTCGAGGGATCCATCCATACCTTTGAACTTCGTCAAGATTTTGTAAACAGTTCATTGCAAACCGATTGGATCATTAAAGATTCCTCTCATCTCTCATTAGTCAAAATGAGGGTGAATCATTTAAGGAGTACTTCGAGGTTCTCCTTAGAGGCTATGATACACAGGTAGGCTAATTATTAATATGAGTTTTCCTTGGAGGGCTCCGTCCTGGGCCTTTCTACTCGTCACTAATGCGAGATATGGTCTGCTCATATGCCGACTTGGTTCATCATATAGAAGCATAATTTTTTGCCGATGAGGCTATTAATGCCTATTGTAAATATTTGAACAATCCATAGAAAAATGTAAGAGTACCCCAGGGAACACAGATCAATAATCTCATCAAAAGAAGCAACAAGACAGTCGTGATCTCCCTCCACGGCTCTCACATCAATGACGTGAACCACGATCAGAAAAGGGATACACATCACTGAACATATCTCGTGTTAACGTCTTGATGGCCATTCGAGATGAAGAGATCATTAAGTGGTCACATCCACTGAAACCAAATTTAAAAAAATCGAAGCAATCACTTTCATCAAAGTCTGGGCATACCTCAAAACAACTCAAAGAAGAAATCGAGGCTCAATCAACAAGGATATCTACGTCGATTTGTGCAGAATCAATAAACTCAAGCAAACATAACTTCGACTGGGGGGAAACCAGGACAATCATCACAAAAATAATAAAATAGTCGCCAAATAGTTGGAGAAATTGAAACAATTGTTGGAGGACCACTACTATATAATCAAGTCCTCATTGCCACATCCGAAGAGCTTGAGTTAAATAAATCTCGTATTAATCATTCCATCACTTTTAATGACTTGGACTTAGAAGGAGTCCAAATTCCGCAATAAGATCCACTTTTCATTAGTGTAGGGATCGGTAACTCATATTATAATGTTAAGAGAATTTTGATTGATAACGGGAGTTATGTCGATGTCTTATTTTACACCACATTTTTTAACATGAGCTTGGTTATGGAAAAGTTACAACCTGCTGTAGAACCATTATATGGGTTTGATAATCACCCTGTGTGAGTGGAGGGGGCAATCACCCTTCCTGTTATCCTTAGAGAATTTCCTAGACAAGTGACTCATTCAATTCAATTCATGGTGGTCAAGTCAGATTCACGTATAACACTATCTTCAAAAGGCCCCTCCAATCATTTTTTTGTGATGTTACTTTGGTATCTCATCTTAAGATGAAATTTTCAACCCTCGTTGGGATTGGTGTGGTCTATGGAAATCAATAAATAACACAATCATGTTACCTTAAATAAGCTCAACCACGCCCTTCAGTGACCTTCAATATCGAGAATTTTAATTTTTGAGATGAAAATGTACCCTAGAGAGCTTCGCCTATAGAAGACTTGCTCCATGTTTCATTGTCAAATGACCAACCTTTAAGAACAATGCAAGTCAGATCTCTGCTCTCGGACGAACAGAGGGTAAAATACATAGACTTCTTGCCCAAAAATCAAGACATATGTGTTTGGAGGTTGACATATATGCCTGGGATCGACCCCAATGTGATCATGCACTCCCTCAAGATTGATCCAACATTCAAACTGATCATCCAAAAGAAGCAGAGTTTTGCACCCGATCACCTCCAAGCTCTTAAACAAGAAGTTAACAAGCTCTTAAAAGAGGGATTCATATGAGAAGTATATTGCCCTACATGGTTAGCAAATGTTGTCATGGTTAAGAAAGCAAGTGAAACTTGAAGTTTGTGTATTGATTACACTGATCTCAACAAAGCTTGGCCAAAAGAGAGTTTTTTCCTCCTCCGAATTGATCAATTGGTTGATGCTACGTCTGAGCATCAAATGCTCAATTTTTTGGATGCTTACTCAGGTTACAATCAAATAAAAATGGACTCAACGAATGAGAAAGTCACATCATTTCAAACATATAAAGGTTTATATTGTTACCAAGTTATGTCGTTTGGGTTAAAAAATGCTGGTGCTACCTATCAACGTCTTATGAATAAGATTTTTAAAGAGCTCTTATGACACACAATAGAGGTATATGTGGATGACATGTTAGTAAAAAGTTTGGAAGAATTACAATATATTTCTGACTTAAAAATATGCTTTAACCTTCTTCAACGTTATAATATGCGACTTAACCCGACCAAGTGTGTTTTTGGGATTACGTCGGGAAAATTTCTTGGGTTCATGGTCACCCACCGCGGAATTGAAGCTAATCCTGAGAAAATTAGAGCGCTTAGAGATATGACTCCTCCAAAGAATATCAAAGAAGTTCAACGCTTGAATGGGCAAATTACTTCCTTATCTCACTTCTTAGCCCGTTCTGGAGATAAATACTTGTCATTATTTAAAATACTAAAGGGAACTAAAAATAATAATTTTCAATAGACTAATGAATGTCAAGCTGCTTTTGAGCAACTAAAAGAATATTTAGCATCTCCACCCTTGCTATTCAAATCTATCCAAGGAGAGATGTTATATTTATATCTTGCAATCTCTTCCCACGCAATAAGCTCAGTTTTACTCCGAGAAGAAAATGCAATACAACGACTAAATTACTATGTCAGCAAAATTCTCTCTAATATTAAAAGTCATTATCCACTCGTGACAAATAAGATGACTTTGGCTTTAGTTTTCTCAAAGACAAAAAATTATGCTCCAAGCTCACACCATCGGTGTTTACACTCATTTACCATTGATGGTCATTCTACAAAAGCCATAGGCATCTAGAAGGTTAATCAAATGATCCGTAGAATTGGGAGAGTTTGATATTCATTTTCTACCCATGCCAGACATAAAGTCTCAAGTACTCACAGACTTTATAGTGGAATGCAATGTCCCAACTCTAAATGAGCTATCTATTACACCCCTTTCATCTCCTCAATGGAGCTTCAGGAAATACTGGTACCGAAGTATGAATCTTACTTATTTCCCCCCAACAGGATACTTTAGAGTATGGACTTCGCCTAAAATTTCTTGCAACTAATAATATGGTTGAATATGAGACTCTCATCGTAGGGTTGAGACTTGTCATTGATTGTGAAGCTCAAAACTTAATGATCAACACTGACTCTCAGCTTATCGCAGCCCAGGTTGAGAGAAACTTTAATGCTTATAATCCTCAACTAACACAATACCTCAGCTTGGTGAGATCACTTCTTGCCCATATCAAGACACATCAAATCATTCACATACTAGAGAAGAATGCGAAGCCGATGCTCTCGCCTTTCACTACCGCTACTTGGAGATCTATTTAAGAGAAGGCATGTTGAGGAAATATATTTTTCCAATATCCAAGGGTCATGGGTAATACAAGTAATTAATGAGATGAAGGAACCTTCGTGGATGGACCGCATCCTATCCTTTCTATAAGAAGGAACCCTTCCCAAAGACCCAACTACAACTTGTCTCCAAAGACAAGATGTAAACTTTATTATTATCGGAGGTGAACTATATAAATGAGTTTTTTTTGGGTCATACCTTAAATGCCTCTCACCATCAGAGGTCGATTATGCATAAGAAAGGTTCATTCTTGTATGTGAAGAACACCTAAGAGGAAGGACGCTGGCCCTTAAAATTATAAGACAAGGGTTTTATTGGCCTACGATGAGGCAAGACGCATTGGATTTCACAAAAAATGAGTTGTTGTCAGCTAACCTCTCATACACCACATACGAGCTCTCATCCCTTCAAAGCGCGTGACATTTTGCTCAATGGGAATTGATATCATGAGACCTTTTCCATAGCGTCAGGGCAACAAAGTTTATCATTTTAACTGTTGATTACTTCACTAAATGAGTGGAGGCTGAACCACTCGCTAAAATCACAGAGGCAAACACTAAATAATTTGTTTGAAAAAATATAATATGTCGATTCAATCTTCCTGCAAAGATCATCACTTACAATAGAACACAGTTTACTGGAAAAGTCTTTATGTCTTTTTATAAAGATCTTCATATTTAGCTGATGCATACGGTTATAGCCCATCCTCAAACTAATAGATATACTAAAGCTACCAACAGGACTATACTCAAAGGATTAAAAGCGCATCTCGAGAAGGCTAGGGGCAATAAATTGAAGAGCTTTTTAATGTTCTTTGGGCTTACCGCACTATATCGCGAACTCCGACTAGTGAGACACCTATTATACCAGTAGATATCGGGATTCCAAGTCCAAGAGTTCAATCATTCAATCATAATAGTAATGAAGAAAAACTCCAACATAACTTGAACCTACTCCTCGAAACTCGTGACATGGCCCTACTTTAGATTTCTTCCTACCACCAAATAGTAGCTCGTGACTTCAATAGAAGAGTGAAATCCCACCCCATCTCTGTCGGTGACTTGGTCCTGCGAAGTCTTGAAGTTGCGGGCAAAGGCCCTCAATGTAATAAGCTCTCCCCTCTTTGGGATGGCCTCGAACTTAGAACACGGAGAATCTCTGAAAGTATTATCAGTAGTTCCTACTACATAGTTACTGCAACTTTCATTTTGTCTCGTTTATCATTTTCTATTCAACACATATCTTTGTTAAAATTATCTTATGATTGTATCACCGATCTTATCAAAGTAATAAATTTATGGCATTTTCTTTTAAGCTTGTTCCTTCATTTAATCCATACAGGTAAGAAGTCAAGTAACACTTAGACTAATACCTAGGATAGGTCAAAAAGTCCTTGATGGATATTCCACAGCCTCTTTCATACAGGTAAGAAGTTAAGTAATACTTTGACTAATACCTAGGATAGGTCAAAAGGTCCTTGGTGGATATTCCACAGCCTCTTCCATACAGGTAAGACGTCAAGTAACACTTTGACTAATATCTATGATAGGTCAAAAAGTCATTGGTGGACTTCTCACAACCTCTTTCGTATAGGGTAGTGTCGTTGAATAATATTTCGTCCAAACACCTCGGATAAGTCAAAATAAAATGAGAGCAAATCACCCAAAAATTTTAGTTTACTAATGTCATTAATAACTCTAAATGATGATATAAGAAAGAATCAAAATTATGGATACAAAATAATAATAATAAATAACAATACATGATGAAAGGGAAAAAATACATCCTCAAGTGATACTATATGATATCAATGTCCTCCTTACCGTTGGAATATGCTCCTTAAACTCACTCTCAACTCCTCCATCTCCTGAATCTGGCGAAGGGTCTTCAAATACTTGGCTAGGGGACACATTCTTAATACTAGCTCCAATTTGCGATGTACTAAGCGGATTTCTTTAGAATCCTCGAATGAAGCATTCCTCCAAACATTAGCGCTCCAAGTCTGTCACTTCAACATCAAGAATATGATTACGAGCTTCTTGGATATGATCCTCGATAGTATTGTGATAAGCTAGGGAGTTCTTAAAGTCTTCCACTACCTTCAAGGAGACTTCATTTGCTTTCGCTTCTGACATTATAAGCTCGTTCTCAAAAAGATGATCATGTAATGCTTTCTTCTCCAGTTCAAGAGCTCTCTTATTAGTAATGTCTTGAGTCTTTTCTTCTCTCGAGTCTCGCCTCACCTCAATCGCCTCATCACGAGACGCTCCATCTCCCGAGCGTTGGATAGAAAGAGAAGTTGACATGTTCTATTTATTCTACACCGGTTAACGATCTAGAGCTGTCACTTCTTTAGCCTCAGCACTCATCTTTTGCTCATACTCATCTTGCAAGTATTTTACCTACACAAATTTAGTATTCCACTCGTCTAGAGCGACACCCAAATGAGCCATAAGTCCTAATGTTTGGGCTACCTACAATAAAAAAATCATAAATATTACATCAAAGAAAAAAAGAAAGAAGAAAAGAAAGAGAAAGAGAAGATAACATACTAATTTGTTTGCTCGTTGACGTCCAGTGCATATGTGCTTTAACACCTCTTTAGGAATATGCGGCTTCGAGAGATGAATCCTCCCATTATGAGTTGAGATAGCTAAACTCTCAGAGGCCAACTAGGAGCGAACATCTTTTTCGTAAATATTTGACGTAGTTACTTTGGCACATGTCTTCTTTTTCTTTAAAGAAGACACATTATTGTTACCATGATTTTGTAATGGGCTTCTTGAAAGAATCCTGTGAATATGAGGAAACCTTTCATCACCTTTACTTGATATCTTCAGTGGAAGAGCATGAGATCTCCCTACTTGAATGGAAAGACCAATCTTGAACATTTTATCTTCAATTATATACTTCCCAATGTGACATAAATCATGTTGCAAGGTTCCTACATCAGGAATATTAAGAGTTATCAAGATTTCATTCTCTTCAATCAGTAATAGATCTAGAAGGTCATTCAATCTTCTCCATCTCTCAGGGAGGCTCCACTCATTTTTCACAAAAAAGAACCCATTAGACTAATTTCTAGATGGATCCCGTGCTGAAAATTCTATCGAATTCTTTATAACTCGATAAGAAACATGTCTCTGAGCATCACATGTGAATCTACACATTCAACACAAGTATTTGATGTTCAAAGTTACACCACGCTCTCTAAAGAAGGCAATCAAACCAACGATGATAACTAAAGCTCGAAATAAAAATTATGACAAAGCTACACCGCATATTTTAAAGATATCAATCAATTTAGGAGCCAAAAGAATCACAATCCCGCACGAAGAACCATTTTAGAAATAGTAAAGCATCTTGGCGGAGGAGAACATGCTCGATCAGACTTTTTGGCAACAATAGCCACCAACTCATTGGGGAAATAAAATTTTTTGTGGAGCACCATTAAATTATAAGTTGCAATAGTGGATGATATATCGTCTGTAGCTGTCACGTTATTGGTTTTCTTCCAGCCATCATCCCGCAAAAATACATAATAAATATGAAATAAAAAAGAAGAGAGAAAGACAAATGTTTGAGAATCGTGTGAAGCAACTTACTCACCCCAATACTTGGGCATATTCTTTATTGACTTTGTTGCTCACGGACAGTTTTGGATAAAATTTTTTGCCTACGATATGACGAAAAATATATGCATACATATGAGATCAAAAAAAAAAAGTTATTTCTCTCTAATGATACTCCGAAATTACCTACCGATTTTCTAAGTTTTTTAAGGGATGGTTCCTAATTGACGCTTCCCCGCCACCTTGGCTGTTGTCAACTGTTGAACCATCCATTGGGGTTTCAATAAATTCAATTTCCTACAAGATGAAGTAGAAAATACAAGCTTTGATCGCCTTTAAACCCGGTCAGTCCGACGAGGACAGTTGACGCCTCTCTCGAGGGAAAATCGAAGTCTCACCGAATGAACTACGGGCCTTGATCGTCTCCAAACTTGGTCGGTCCAACGAGGATAATTGATGTCTCTCTCTCGAAAACCGAGCCTCCATGAGTTACGGTCTTGATCGCCTTCAAACCCGACCGACGAGGATAGTGACGCTCTCTCGAGGAAAATCGAGCTGTATGAACTACGGGTCTTGATCACCTCCAAACCCGGTTGGTCCGACGAGGATAGTTGATGCCTTTCTCGAGAAAAAACTGGAGTCTTGTCGTATGAACTACAAGTATTGATCACCTCCAAACCCGGCAGGTCTGACAAGGATAGTTGACGCCTCTCTCGAGGGAAAACCGGAGCCCCGCCATATGAACTACGGGCCTTGATCGCCTCCAAACTTGGTCGGTCCGACGAGGACAGTTGACGCCTCTCGAGATAAAATCGAAGCCTCACCGTATGAGCTACGGGTCTTGATCAGCAAAGTGAATGACCTTCTTTTAAGAAGAAAGTCAGAGCTTCACTAACAAAAAAGAAAAAGAAAAATATTATTACCCTAGCCCTTAAACTTCTGCTAGATAATTTCTCATCAAACGCAGAATAACACTAGAGCATATGGAGTTGTGTCTCTTTATTTGACCCTAGGATTTTATAGACCTACTATAAGGGCAAAAAGGGAATAAATAAATAAAAATGAAAAGAAACATAAAAAATGAAAAAAAAAAACTAAAAAAAATGCTCATTGGTGTTGGTACACGCAGCGTAGACCGGCGGATCATACCATGGTGCTGCCCAAGACCCACACCCCATGGCGGCGCGACGCCATGCTGGTGAGAGCATAAGATCCAGTGGGCCCGGTGGCTGAGCCTCATGCCATGAGCACCGACACACCCTCATGCCCTACACCCTCCTCGCGTGATCATAGCGTGCACCCATGAAGATCTATTCTCTCAAACTATTTGTGACGCAAATGTCAATAAACCTGTAAATTTTATTGAAGAATTTGTTATTTTTAATTATTTTGTATATATTTTTGGATAATAGAGATAATGTCATCCAAAAAAAGAAGACATGAAAAATTTCACTAATAAGAAATCTTGATGTCAAAAGCAATCGATCCTAAATAAACTGAGCGAGATCAAGCTCTTAAAATATTATTGAAAATTTTGAGATATCAGTTGAATCCCTAAATAGTTCTTAAATATGGAGTGTTTATAATCAAATTGAATATCTTGATGAGTCGGATCAAGCAAGATCTCTTGATTGACTTCATTTGAGCATTCAAATACTTAAAATACATCGATGATCAAGGAATCATTTTGAGCCGTCTCGATTGAGTGGTTTGGATTTTGCATGTATTTACGTAAATATCATCCCTCGACTATAAATAACCTCATTCTCACATGGGAGAGCCCAAGCTAAAGAGAAGAGAGCTCTAATGCTTGAAGATCCTCCAAGCATAATCATGCCACCACTGACCTGCCATCGCTACGGCCGCTGACACCGGCCCGGCTATCGCTGCATTACCGCCGGCCATGCCGTGCCGCCATCACTGCTGATCTCATCCTTGACTCGCTTGTCAACGCCGACCACTGCCGCTGACATCGTTGCGCACCGAACCACCGTGGCTACCTTGCCGCCACTACCATCGACCGCTGCATCAACACTGCTGCGGCCATTGCCGCTGACCACTGCTGCATTGCGGTCGCCATTGCTACCCATCAATCATCTTCATTATCGAGCACTGACCACATATCATGGTTATCACGCTGCGCCGCCATTATCATCCGCTACCATCTATTCATAATCACTACCGTGTTGCACTGATTGGATTCCATTGGCCTTCTCATATTCAATTTATAATCCCATTATTGAAAACTTCCGCTGAGCATTATGTAAGATTTTACCCTGATCGATTTTTTTTCCTCTCGTGATTTTTTTCATGTAAAAATCTTTATTATTCACTCTTCAAATATCTACTTTATTATATAATTAAGACGTAAACTTTTATCCTACCGCAACTGATTTTTTAGCATGCAACAATTATATTTTTATATCTACTAGTTTACATAACCTTTTAACTATAATTTACTCTATTTTTAATGAGAGATGACATCAAAAGCATTTTGTGGATCCAATTTTATCAATTTTTACAAAAAAGATTGTCAATAAAGCATTAAAAATAAAACTTTCTCTTAAATATCAAGATACATCATTAGCTCTTACTAATCAAAATTATTTAATATATGCTAAATATCATCATGAAATCATATATTTATTTTTGAATTTACTGAGTATTAAAATGATAATTATTAAGGAAAATAAAGCTACTTATTTTAGAAGCATTTACAAGCATATCACATAATTCTTATATATTTATATATTTAATATCTAAACTTTTATATTTATATAAATAGCTCTCAAATTTTAATTGATCTGATTAATAAAAAGAATCACAAAAAGAATTCAAGATAGAATTATTTTATAATTGTTTGAAAAAAATTCACGACTATTTTTTGTTTTACAAAATATAAAAAAGAATCTTATCTATACTTATAATCAAAATTATTTAATAAGCATAAATAGATCATTTATTTTTTATTTGAATTAGATTTAATTAAATACACGAAATTTTTTAGATTTAAATACACTAATTTTATTTATAACCAAATAAAATGTCAAATATAAAATTAATATACCAAATTAATATTACATCAAAAATAATATAAATATTAAAATTTTAAAAGAAGATTTATATACATACCACACAAATCTTATGTATTTACATATCTATTGCCTAAAATTAGATATTTACTTATCTATCATTTTCTTATGCTTTAAAATATACATTTCACTTTTAAAAAGTGAGTGATGATGATATTTTTAATGTGATATTGAAGATTGTGATATTATATATGTAAAAGTTAAAATTTAGATGTTAGATATGTAAATACATGAATTGTGTGGTATGTATGTAAATCCTTCAATTTTAGAATAAAATGTATATTTTGATGTATAAAACAATTATTTATTTATAAATATTAAAATTTAAATATTAGATATATAAATTCATAAAAATTGTATGTTATGTATGTAAAGCTCTATTTATTTTATTAATAAGTAACATAAATGATTGATGATCAAATTATTTTTAAAAGAATTCATTAACGTCACTCAATATTAGAAATGAATAATTTTGAGTTTGTAAATAAAATAATATCTTAATAATTATCTAAATTACAGGAGAAATGTCCAATCCTTTATTTATTTATTTTATTAATAAAGTCTGAGCCATAAGCTACCTACTCTCACCCTCATGAGGCTTTCCTAATCTTCGCCTGCTCATTCCCAACCAATACCTTACACTTCAGCTATACCGCTTTCTCTCTCCAACCATGGCGGCGGCGGGCGACGGCGACGATGTCCATTCTTCCTTCTACCTCCAAATCTCAACTCATTCGTCGCCGCCGTTCCATTCGCTGTCTTTCGTCCCCCACTCCAACCCCGCCGGCGACCGTACTATCGCAGGATGACCTTAAGAAGCTTTCTGCCGTGAAGGCCGTTGAATATGTTAAGAGCGGCATGGTGCTCGGCCTCGGCACTGGTTCCACTGCTGCCTTTGTTGTCTCCGAGATCGGGGCCCTTTTATCCGCTGGGAAACTCAGTGACATCGTGGGCGTTCCAACCTCTAAGCGCACATTTGAGCAGGCAACGTCGTTGGGCATCCCGTTGTCAACCCTCGATGAACACCCACAGTTGGATCTCGCTATAGATGGGGCCGATGAGGTCAGTTGCTGGTATCCAGGCCTTTGATCGCTCTAGATGCAATTTGGAAATTTTTTTTTTTTAATATTCAAATTTGTTTAAGCTTTTTCCAGTTACTTGATTCATTGAATATAAATATAATTGAAAATTTTATCTGTTATTGACTTAGAGATTAAGTTCGAATCACATCACATGTTTATCCAACTCCATCTATATGTATCATAGGTATGAAGGGAGCAAGACAGAGAAATGGGGAACTTTTTTTCCTTAAGTTTAAATTTGAGCTAGAAACAACAACAGCTACGTGGGGACGGCTTCATGAATCCTTCTTCTTCATAGTGTCAAATTCTTATTTAATTCTAATAAAATAATGTCATTTTTTATACTTCTTAAACCAAGCCTTTTCAGGTTGATCTCTACTTTTCTTAGCATAATTTGAATATAATAATCTACTCTTCTATTTAAGTCATTGGACGGCTGACGTTTTATGTGAGCAAACCATGTAAGGCGATTCCCTCTATCTTATCTGCCAACGAAGCTACTCCAACCTTTTCACGCATATATTCGTTCTCAATTTTTCTTTAAGTATAAAGTCACTCATCCATTTCAGCATCCTCATCTATGCAAACTTAACTTAAAAATTTATCCTTCTTTTTTATTGGCTAACATTCAGAGCCATAAATCATTATAGGTCTCACTAACATCTTATAAAATTTTCTCTTAAGTCTAAGTGAAACTTGACTATCACATAATAGGTTTAATGCATTCCTCCACTTCAACCGTCCAACTTGAATTCTACTAATAACATCCCCATCTATTTCACCATCACTTTGAACAATAGATCCAAGATATCTAAAGCATTCACTCCTTTTAATGACTTTGGTCATCCATTGTCACAAACTCACCACTAGATCTTCTACAGTTAAAATTACACTCCATGTATTCGATTCTAGATCAACTCAAATGAAAGCCTTTAGACTCTAAGGTTGATCTCCATAATTTAAGTTTATCTTGAAATCTTTCTCTAGCCTTATCAACAAGAATAATATTATCAGCAAAGAGCAAACACCAAAGTACATCTTCTTGTAAATGTATAGTAAGAACATCCATAATTGAAGCCAAAACATATGGGATGAATATAAAAAAATGTCATTTAGGATGATATGTATTGAATTGTACTTTTTTTTTTGCCAAGGATAGCTAAAGTACAAAATTATACGTCATAGGATTGTCTTAATCATTTGATTATAACTTTTTTGAAGATTGAATTAGGCTGGCAAAGTTGAGTTTCAAACTCTCAGCACTTTGTTCTTATCCATGAATCCATGTGCTCTTCTCCTGTGGACTATAGGCCCAACCCATTTCCATCCGATATATTCTTTTAAGTGCCTTCAAAAAGGAAGCTTTCCTCTCTATCCTCAGCCATTTCTGGTTAAGAAGGTGTGCAACACTGTACTTTCTAGAAGAATAGTGTGTTCATTGGCAGATGATAAAGTAGTTAAGTTATGTGCTTATTGTTTCTTTTTCTTCCGAACAGGGGGTTGAAATTAAGAACACTTTATACACAAGGGCTTAAAAGGATTTTCTGATTGTTGATCATGGTTTGTCTTTTAAAATGGTGTTAAATTCAATGTTATTTGTGGAGTCACAACAAAATTTTATTTGAAGTATTTAGAGGGAAAAAAGAGAGATAAATGATCCAGCGAATGATCTATTTGATTGATTAGTTTATTTAAGATTCTAGGGACAATGTCTTAGAACATAAGCAGGATAGGGGTTTTGTAAAAAAACACATGATGAGGTCATATGGAACAATGTGCTCTCTATTCGATTCGTGACACCTATTTATAGGCAAAGATTAAACCCAATGCTGCGGGATGGGCTACAAAAATAAAAACGTAAAAAAATGTGATTTTTCTTAGTGAAGCCATCATTCTAACAAACTCTCTGGGTTGCTAGTTGTCCTCTAGGTAAGAATTGTGTGCAAGTACAAGCAGAGGGTAAGTGCTTTGATGAGTTCTCTTAATGAGAATCCTTAGTGATTTTTGGCAAGAATCTCTGGTGCCCTAGATGAGTATGAGTTATTCGGAAGGTTTTGTCAGGCTTGTAATTTCTAGTGTCTCTTGAGTGAGTTTATTTTATGAGTTACTGGATATTAGCTAGTCTTAGACACTTGCCAAGCCTCAATCATAGGTAAGGACTCAAAAGTCTTAAACCACTTCTAGGCTTGACAAGTTACACTGGTTTATAGTCAAAATGAATTTTATAATCTAATTTGAGCTTAAAGAATGATTTAATGAACCTGCTTTGTTAACATGGGTGTGTAATGTTGATTGAGTTTGTGGCAGGGAAGATACACAACTCAGTATTTGTGCCAACTCATTGCTAAATATTGCTTATACTTTGAACAAATGTAGCTGAACTCTAGGCTTTGGGGTTGGGAATAGATGTTCTGATTGAGGGAATATTGAACTGATCATTTCGTATGTTGATTTCTTTATAATTTAAAATTGTGATGCATATGGATTATTGCACAATTGAAATGTTATTTTTTTAAATGATTTATCCTATGGTGCTTTGAGGGATTAAAAGTTGACATTCTCTTGGTTATAGAATACCTTATGGTTAAGCTCACTTAGACTCGGATAAATGAAATTTAGTATTAAAACTACTTGGCTATTGAAGATCTGACTATGAGATCTGACTGCACTAATTCATAAGTTTTATCAGAAGTTACAGTATCATTTGTATTATTAAATTTTTTTCTCATCAATCCACATTTTGATTGTGATTGCTCACTTCATCAGCAGGAATTCTTTAACTAAACTTATGCTTCGCATACAGCATTTCAATACTTAATTATAATCTTCACTCAAGTAGTCAAAACAGTTCTTATGCGACCAATTCTGTACCCGTCAACTGAGCAGCTGATGAATTACACATGGCTGAAAGAAAAAATAATATTTTATTAATTTATTGTGTTCCATCAATCTAGCCTCGATTATAAATATTTTTTCTATTGATGCTTTATACTTTTAAGTCTGGCTTTGTCGAAACATTGAAGTTTTATGAAGATTTGTGCTAACTAGAAATGCAAATCTTGGCGAGAATGAATGATGAAGGTCTGAGGACACCAAAGTAGTAAGGCAGCTTTCAACTGCTTCATATATCCAGTGAAGGTATTTAATGGCTTAGTTGACTTCTACAAGGCAGAAGGTTTACGCATCTGTCTTTATATCCGCTATTACTTTTGATGAATCTTAGTCGGGGTAATGTTATTCTAGCAATTGTGAAACTAAATTCCAAATTAAAAGGTGACTACCTTATTTACATAGCTTTTTGAAAATGGTTTTGGAATCCCAAGATGTTTAGAAAAATAGCTGAGTTCCTAAAAATGGTAGTTTAGGTAGTTCACCAGATAAGTGTTCTTTTGTTTTGTTAACCTTTTTTAAATCTAAACTAATCTATTCTAATTAATTAATTAATTAACAAGAAACAACATATTAGAGCACAAGGCAACAATATCCAGATAAGTCTAATTATTAATATGAGGAAGTTATGCTATTTCTGTAGATTAAAGTTGTCTGATAGACATATGTGATACCTATTTGTGCGATGGAATCACCTGCGCCTATATTACTTATCACATACAAGTTAAGATTGTCCTAAATATTTATTTGGTTTTTTAAAGTGCTCAAAAGTAGGTGACATTGTTGTTCCTGATTATCGTTTACGAAGTGGTCAACACCCTTGCATTGGAGGTGATGACCAAAGTACTAAAAATGACGCTAAATTGTCAGTTGATTTGTAAAAAACTAGGCTAAGTTAAAGTTATTTGTGGTTGAATAATAAAATTTAATTCAGATATAAATAATTTAGATTTAAATCTTACATTAATGTTATATATTATATGTATTTAGTCAACAATTAAAATAGTTTAACATCTAGTAATTAGTTATAAATATGAATTCAATATAATTAAAATTGAAACCAAATTTAAGAATAATGACATACATTATGTAATAGTAAATTATTAAATAAAATAGCATTACTTTTTGTGGGCTCCAAAAATTCGCCACCGACCTCTCTCGATAATTTTATTGAATTGAATAGAGTGATTTGAAAGTGTCGATGTAATTTTCAGAAGACAGATGGAATAGTAGATAAGATACTACCCAGAGATTTCGTCCTCATTTGGTGAGGACTTTAGATTTGGTTTCGTTTCAGGCAGCTATAGTTAATTACCTCTCTCAATAGTGAGAGAGAAACTTTTCGATAAAAGGTCGTTAGATATTAATATCATAGTGTATAGTAGCAGCATGTAGAGTTTTAGATTTAAGATTATGAAATTTATCATTTCAGATTAAAGCTGATGGTTGGGGGGATGATGACGTGCGTCATCTGATTTAAATCCACTAGGCTATTTGTCCGTACTTAGTCGAGGAGGTGAATTCAACCTATAAGGATCCTCGTATTACGCTGTTATGTCGTCAAGAAATCCTTAGACATAGGGTGGTGTTTGTCAAGGAGATAATCTTAAATTCTGTGACAGAGAAAATTTCCTATCAAGTATACCTACATGATTCCAACTCAAAGGCGAGCATCAAGAAGATACTGATCGTGGATCATTAATATAATGGATGACCGGCCAAACTCGTCAGGGGTCATAACTCTTCTTATCCGTTAATGCGTAGTCGAAAGGACAGACGCTCACTCATAAGAGATTGATTGAGAGTGAATATAGCGACTTAATTTAATTGGCTCTTTTGGGAGTCTTAATTAATCTCCACAACTGGGAAGGTGGATAGATTGAGTTTGATTTAAGTTTTTAATAATAGAGTTTTATTTAAGCAATTTCAGATTGATATTTAATTTAAGTTGAAATATTGATTAATTTGAATATGTTTAAGAGTTTTAGATTATTAAAGTTTAGGCTAACAAAATTAGATCTAATCATGAGTTCTCGGATATTTTATTGATTTGAAACTATTATAGATTTTAAGTTTTTTTAACGGATCAGTCTTAAGCGGGAAGCAACTCGAACGTCCTGAATTTAAGCATTCGTAGTGTGTCATCTGAGGTATAGTTTAAATTTTTTGTTTGAATTATGAGATTGATTTTATATTTTTTATTTTCCAACTGCTTTTAATGCGACTTTTTAGGCATTAAAATTACGGCGAAATCTATGTCCAGAACACGTCGCAGTGTTTATAGTTTTAATTTCATTTAATGAAATCATTGATTTTGAAAATCATAATAATTAAATTCCTTAATTTTGATTAAAGGAAGTCATGATTTATGTAGATTTTGATTTAGTATCAGCCTTACCTGAGGGTTATAGATTCGGTGGCGAAGAAGATATTTTGATTTAGATTGTAGTTTAAAACATTACTTGCACTTAGTTTAGTTATTGGGTTTTTGTAATTTTCCCAACTTGATTATGTTCAATTTACATCACTTTTGATAAGTTATGTCGATTTGATTTATTCTTTGGGACTTATCTTTATTAGCTAGTAATCATCTGTGTTAGGTATAAAGTTATTAAACTCAATTTGGATTCATCAGACTTTAAGTTTATTGTAAGTTTGTTATGAGTTTAACATTAGTCTCCCAATCTCAATTAGAGTTTGTTTAGTTTGAGGAATTTGAGAAAAGAGAACTCACTCATTACTTCAATTTAAGTATATGAGAATCCATTAGAGTTTGTGAGTTTAATATTAGCACTTACATTTTAAATGAGTGTTCCATTCTTTACAAAATTTTCTTTAAAGACTCCCCTCTATTTTTGTTTGACGCTTTTAGTTTAAAATTAACAAATTTTCTCTTCGTTCTTAAGTCGGTTCATTTCTCTATTTTTTTAAGTCAAAAGATTTGGTAAACCTCCGATCCCATGTGAGTATTGGGGTTGTATTGCTTCTTACTTTTGCGTAGTGTGATATCAATATCTCGGTTTTCATCTTGTGCCTCGAGCCTTGAGGTTTTCAAACTTGAAAGAATACAACATCTGATATATATTCATCCCCTATTTTCTAAGTCTAGAAATTAGGCGAAATTTCGGAATTTCGTCCCAGGAGATACATTTAATGAGTGTTACTCGGTACTCAGGTTGAGCTTCATGATCTACACATTTTCATTTTGGCCTTCGAGTCGCTGGCCGAAACACAAGCGTGTATGTATATTCACATTCACGATCCCACATTCGACGTATTTTTTGGCGCTCGAAAGGAACAAGGTTGGTATCGATTGAATGTAAGGCAAGAAATGCGACGCAGGGAATCGAAAGAAGAATTCGCCTTTTGACGACGATGTTCCCGCTGAAGCGAAGTGGGAGGAAGCGAAAATCGACACCGAAATCGAAGAATTTTCCGATATTCTTCTCGGTGGCGAAAATTGAAAGTTCTGAGGGAGTGATGTCGAAATCGAAGAATTTCTTGACAATGTTCTTCCCCCGATTGCGGTGAAGCGAAATTGGCCTAAATGAGGAATCTGTGGAAGAAATAAATTAAGCCTGAATGATATTTCGGTTCAAGTGAAGTAAAGATGAGCTGGGAAGAAGAAATTTGGCGGTTTAACTAAATGGAAAAAGCAGGTAGCGGTGTATACTTGGGGATCTTTATGGAACCAGGTTCTGTGAAATGGAGGAATAACGCGGGCATTTATGCGAAATGGAGGAAAGCGGCTGTAGCGGATGTCGGAGGGCTGGCGGAGGTGATTCTGGCAGCCAGGGGCTGGTGCTTCTGGGTCTGGCGGATCGGAGTCTTTCTGCCTGCGAGTGGCTTCGGGCGGGAAGCGACGACGAGAAACCTGCGGCGCTGACCGCTTCGATATTCGTTGATTGTAATTGAGTGAGTAGCGATTTGATGATTGACGTTTAACGACGTAATCAATTTAGGAGTCGTTTGGATTATGTTGGTGCCTCTTTCTCGCCGATATCGTGCATGGCGTTAACCCGGCGATCGCCAGTTTGTCGTATTTATATCCCGAATTTGATGTTCGAGCGCCGACGGCGTTCCGCGTCGGAGGTCATTTCTACCATTTTGATGATGTAGTGCATTTATTTCGCGGCGTTTATTTCGATTATTCGACATTAGCGCGCATCGAATTGGCCGCGATCTCATTTGATAGTTTTCGATGTTTTGAAGCTAACGCGATCAATTTCGGATGTGTTGGACGTCGTCGCCGCTTTCCTGGCGTCGACATAATAGCTTCGGCTTAATCGATGGATCGATTTGCAATATTTATATTATTTTGACGTTACGAGCAAGCCGGTGGTTTGTTGATTGGAGTCGTGTTTCGTCATTTTCGGTGACGACATTTTGATCCCCGTTGTGCCTTCGAAATAGACTTAAACACTCGACTTATAACACGTATGTGGAGGTCAACACTTTTTTATTTGAATTAAACTTTAGAAGTAGTGACATGTAATGTGATAGTTAAGTATAAAAAATTAGTTATTTTTTTCAAAGTCAAAATTAAATCGTGTGTATTCAAAAGTTTATGTAATGCCTCGCATGTTGTGATAGTAAGTGTTAAATAAAATATTTGAAGTTCTCAAAATTATAATTGTGTAATTTATTATATTATTATAGTTATTAAATATTTTTTAATATTCCACTGTAATAATGTTTTTTTTATGAGGAGAGCATCTTCAACCTCCAAAATAGAGAGCATTCATATCTAGAATATGTATGTATCTTACTTGTGCATAAAATAACTCTACTATTTGAAGTGAAGAATCCCATTGCCTCTCCTTTAATTTTTGAAGAAGTTTATTGATTATTCATATCAAATGTATTGCATTTATGATGTCTAGTAACATTCCTTATAATGCTCAACAAAGATCATTCATAATTTTTAAATTTATATTGTAAGATGTAAAATGAAAATAAAGTCAAAAAGATCATTACACATGCTCCATCAGCTTTACCTTTTTAACTTGATGAATTTTCTTTTTTAATAACTTCCTCTAAAATAATTCAAATAGAGAGAACTCAAATTGTATCAGCAACACACTTTAAGTTCCCCATTTGATTTTGTCTCTTACTAATCTTTAATTCATCAATTGCAATACTTTTTGCAATTTTAGTTGCTTGATAAATTTTGAATTGATGATATCTTTTACAAGAAAAAAAAATTAAATTGATTACATGAGTCAAATAGGTGAAGAATTACTAAAAATAAAGTATATATTATATATACATATATTAATATAATTATGGTATCTATATAAAATTTAAGAATGATATATAGACTAATATTAAGAAAAAAATATGATTAATAATTACTCTTAAGATATTATTGATAGTAAATTATAATTATGTTATGTGTTTTAAGTATGTGGTGGCAAAATTTTCAATATAATATATAATATTGAAGGTTTAACTCTAAATTTAGCAGTGGTGAACGCCACTCAACTTATCTCTTGATTTCACCACTTATTAATATACAAGGTGTTTGCTACAAGGATGCTAGACATCTTTGGTTTTGGTAGTGTTAGATTGCAATTGACCATTAGAAGCCGTAATGAGTTAATCCCCAGGCCACATCAATGTATTTCTTATTTTGATTGATACATTGCCTTAGTCTACTGGCCCGACATTATTCTATGCTTAACTTCATTCTTCTATACTGGCATTAGAGCTAAATGATCCTCTGCATGATAAGCATGTAGGGATATTAATCAAAAGAAACATTTTTCATTTTTTTCTGCTTTTGTATTAGGGAATGAGGGTTTAGTTGTCTACTATTATTGATACGTATGTATTTCTATAATTTGTATCTGATACAGTGAGGATTGAGTGAATAGAATTGATCTGAGCTAATTGTGGATGGGATCCGGGTTTAGGTGTCAGTGGCTTAGTTTAATGCGGTGAGTTAACTGAGTGACTCAACCTGAGTCGAGGAAGAGAAAGGGTTTTGAGCTTGGATCTGGATCTAGCGTCTTTAGTTGGATTGGAGAGATGAGTCCCTCTTTTTCTTGCTTGAGCCGATTTCGCGTTTGTTTAATTGGATGTGTGATCTTGATCATTTCTCGCTTTGAGGATTGTGGATTACGTGTAAATGTGATCATCTTTAGGCGATGAACGTTGATGAGCTTTAGTGGAAATCTGAGATATGATGATCCGGGATTGAATTGATGGATTGAATCAGACTCATTTTATTCATTGCGTTTGATCTTTGAGTGGTAGGTTCGAGGGAAAGCGAGATGGAGAAATTTATTTCGGAGATTCTTTGGCGATGGTTGATCCTGAAGATCCAGTAAATGTTCTGGAAGGCGAAGCAGGCGAGAAAGGAGCTCATGTTCTCGTTAAGATTCCGTCTCCGTGAGAAATATGGAGAGGAAGGAGAAGATGGACGGAGAGAGAAGGAGAGGTAGAAGTGGGAGTTCTTGAGATAATTCTTCAACCTTTCTTTGATTTCCTCATCTCTATTTATAGATTTGGTTTCTTCTGAATATATTTCCTGATCTCGAACTAATTTATTTTCGTTTAGCTTTTTCATGGTATTCGATTATTTCGATCTCATCTATTAGTCTTATTATCTTTGCTTGGCAGAGTTAGGTTTCTTGATCTGCCGTCTTATTTAGATTGTCTGTGATTATTGATATCTTCTTGGTTTTATTCTTGTAATCACTCTGTGAATGTTTACTTTGTGATATATTTATCTTTTATTTCGGTAATCGGCGTAATCTGAAAAAATTGTAAAAGCTTATTTTATTTATTTACCTATTGATTTATTCTTTATTTATTGGATCTTCTTCTTTTTTGTTATAATGGTTTTGGGAGTGTTTGAAGTTTTTAGGGTTTGGGGATTCTTTTGTCATGATGGCTTGGAGATATGTGTTCATATCAATTATCGTGATAAAATCTCATAAATTTGTATGTTTTCTTGTGTTATCTTAGTTAAGTCTCATTGTTGGTATCTAAAACTTGGGCAGGTGGATCCAGATCTTAATCTTGTTAAGGCGAGAGCTCTTCTTCGCGAGAAGATGGTTGAAGCTGCGTCCGACAGGTTCATCGTCGTCGTCGATGAGACGAAACTCGTGACCGGGTTGGGCGGCAGTGGGCTGGCGATGCCTGTAGAAGTGGTGCAGTTCTGTTGGAAATATAATCTAACAAGGCTGCAGGAACTGTTCAAGGAAGAAGGTGTTGAAGCAAAGCTCAGATTTGATCCAGATGGGAAGCCTTACATCACCGATAACTCGAACTATATCATCGATCTGTACTTCAAAACTCCGATCGTCGATGCTACTGATGCTGGAAAGGAGATCTCATCATTTGAAGGAGTAGTCGAGCATGGGTTGTTTTTAGACATGGCTTCTGCAGTTATTATTGCTGGAAAGGAAGGAGTCAGCATCAAAACCAAGTGAGTTAATTATTTGCTTGGAACATAAGAGAGGAAATTTCTAAATCAAGCTGCACTTTACTTGTGATTATTCTCTGAAGATGTAGTTCATTGTGTTTGTTATATGTGACTTCATTTGGTTTTTAAAGTGTACATGTTTCCTGAAAGTAATGGATGAATTCCTTTTGCTTGGATAGTTTAATAAATAAAGGGTGAGGCTGTATTTGAAATGAGATTTGATATATTAAATAGCTTTTTTCTATATCATGTTGAAGTTTTTATAACCATTCTCAGATTTGAGTTTTTTTTTCTTCTTTTTATGATTTTCTTAGGGGTGTAAAAGAGACGAACATGACCGAGTTAGGGATCTGTTCAACTTGTTCATTACTATCGAAGCTAATATGAATGAGTGCTAGTTTAGTTTGTTAATAAGTGTTTTTTTTTCATTCAAGTTAATAAGGTGAGACTTTATTATGATGTATACGAGATTTGAATCTAAGGCTTCGTTTGGGAGGGTTTTTTTAGTGCGATTTGTGTTTGAAAAGCTGAATTTGATTTGATATTGTTTGAATATGTAAAGCTCTTGTAATTTGTCATTTGAAACTCGTTTTTTAAATGTTTCAAAAGAAAATAGTTTTGAAATACTTTTAAAGAACTTTTGAATCAAAAAACTTAAAGCTAGACTTTGATAATAGCTTTCAAAAATTTTTGCCGAGCTTGATGTGAACCAAATACTAATAACAAAGTCTATTGATGATAATCAAATTCATCAATGATATTTTGGATTGTGGCTATAAAAATATTTATAATATTCATAGCATAGAATTCTTAAATATTCATGATACTTCAAATATAAATTTTCTATGATATAGCTTATGTTTTTTTAATTGTTAAATGCACAAGCAAAATAAACTTTGTCATATATACATTTATATTTTAGAAGATTTATATACATATCACATAATTCTTATCCATTTACATATCTAACACTTATAATTAGATATTTTCTTCTCTAATATTTTTTTTGTGCTTAAAAAGGTGTATTTTATTTTTAAAAAGTGAGCGATGATATTTTTGATGAGATATTGAATATTAGGATGTTATATAAATATAAATTAAAATTTAGGTGTTATATATGTAAATATATAAGAATTGTGTGACATGTATGTAAATCCCTCTTATATATTTTTAGTATCTATACATATTAAGCTTTTATCTAATGGAATATGTAGGCTCTTTTGTTTAAGTAAAGGAGTTGATAATTTTTGTTCAAATTTGTTTATTTATGAATGTGAGCTATTCAATAATTTAATAAATAATTTATGAAAAGTCATTAAATGTTCATTTAATGATGATTTATTTTTTATTCGATTACTTTTTTTTTTGTCTCGCAACGATTTTTTTAATGTTTGATAGAAAAGTATCTATATAATTAAAAGTATACTTATTCTTAAAAATATATAAAAAGAATTAGACGTGTAGATTAAATTTTTTTTTCTCAAGAATTGAATTTTATCAGACAACTTAAACAATATTTAAGAATTATATCAATTTTGATTAAAGTTTATTAATCCAATTCTACATAATAATGAGACTATATATTTAAATAATTAACATCAATCATATAATTAGTTGAATTCCATTATAACTCAAATTTGTTAAAATTATTAATAAATTAATTTTATTAATATTGTAAAATTCGTATCATATTCAAGTTTAGTTGGAACTTGAAAAAAAAAAAAACTTCATTTACAAGCCCATTTTATAAATTGAGAAATTTACATACATAGCACACAATTCTTATGTATTTATATATCTAACACTTAAAGTTTGATATTTACAAATATAACACTTTTCTATGCTTTAAAAGGTGATTTTTTTCAAAAATTAAGAAAAGTATTATTTTGTTGTAATAATAAAGATTTAGATGCTATATATATAAATATTTATGTTTGGATATTAGATATGTAAATATATAAGAATTATGTGTTTATATAAATGCCCCTTATAAATTCTATCACATTCTCTCTCTCCTTAGTTTCTCTCTCTCACTCCTTAGTTGCACATTAAAGATTGTTGTGTTGTGTGGAGCATCAAACGAAGTATTTCTCTTCCATCCATATAAGAGCAACTTTGAAAAACTTATTTTATATTTATATTTTTTTAATATTATCTTTATAATATATTTATTTAATATTTTTTAAAATATATAAAATAATTTTTTGAGTATTTTGAGTATTTTTTAAAATAATTATCACTAAAAAATATATTTTACTTTAACTCAAAATAAATAAATAAAAGTGATTACAAAGTGCTTTTTAATGTGCAAAGAGGCTCTTATCTGATGACCCCGTCATTGCTCCTTGGCCTCAAATAAAAATATAAAGAAAAATTTATATATATACTACATAATTAAATTATATATTTATATATTTAATATTTTAATTTTAATTTTTACATATATAACATCTCAATTTTTAATATCATATTAAAAATATCATCATTGTTTAATTTGAAAAAACAAAATATATCTTTTTAAATATAATAAAATTTTAGATAATTAAATATTTAATTTTAAATATTAAATATGTAAATAAATAAAAATTATATGATGTATTTTTAAATCTTCAAAATATAAAACCACTTGGAAAGCAAAGCCTGGGCCGCAGAGCACGCCTAAGCAAAAGCTGCCTGGTGGAGCGTTGTAACCGACGCTGCCACCACCATAGCCAGTCTCCACTGGACTTTACATTGATTTTATTTTATTACTAATTAATCCTAAAAAAATGAATATTTTACATTTATTTCCAATCAAATGCTGAAATAATTTTAAAACACTTCATTTTAATCATACTGCAATTTTTTAGTATGCAATTTTTTTTTCATCAAATTATTTCTCTTCATAATAGCATTAGCACAAGAACACTGCATGTTTTTCAAATACTTACTCTCAATTAAAAAACATTTTTATTTTTAGAAATTATTTAACATATTTTCATATTTTCTTTCAAAAATCCAACTTATTTTTAAAAATACTTAAAATAGTTTATAAGTATTCTTAACATTTTAAGAAAATCATCACCACATCTCACAACCTCTAGTGATCACTATCATGATGCTATCATAATCATTATCATATAAATCAATTTATTTAATATTAATAAAACTAAATATATATATATATATTATTTAAATCAAAATATAAATAAAATTAAAATAGAAATGATCCCAAGTGCCCTTTAATAAATCATCAGTTGTTTCCTCATTAAGGCATATCACCATAGTAGCTATCGGAAGGCTTCTGAAACAAAACAATCCAGGAATATTAAAATAAAATGATCCCAAGTGCCCTTTAATAAATCATCAGTTGTTTCCTCATTAAGGCATATCACCATAGTAGCTATCAGAAGGCTTCTGAAACAAAACAATCCAGGAATAAAACAAAGGGAGACAAAGATTGTTAAAATTTACTACCTTCAATAACTGTAAGTCATTAAGCCCTCTTCCAGTTAAGTCCAAAACTAGAACATGCAGGTCCATTAAGAGCAGTTTACAAGCTGTGAACTACACCTAATCCATCTAAAATGGAGAGAACACTTTTGTACAGTAAATGAAGAGCATCACTCATCACAGCAATGAACTACAATAAGCTAAACACTGAACCATAGCAGCTACAGCTACTAATAAAGCCTATTCATCAGCCTCACAACAAAAAAACTGAGGGGTGGGGGAAAAATTTTTCTTGAGGATCCTAAGAAGAAACAGTGTTTCATAGTGCTGTCTCCTTGAAGCTCTTTGTCAACCATATAGCAGTCTCCCTCGGCGAAGCCTTTCCAGGTCCAAAAGGCTTCAGTAGTATGCCCAGCTCCTCAATCCTCTCCTGCAGCAGTTGTGCGCTGAACTCCAGCAAACCTTCCAAAGCCTCCGCCCGTTGCTGGTAAGATGATGTGTCAAAGCGGCGCTGACGGGACTCCGACGATCCCCGGCTCGACGCGTCCACGGCGGCGGCGGGATTTCTTTCCGAAGAGTCGCTGAGAAGGTCTCCGTCGGTTCGAAAGATTTGAACGGTGCATTTATCCTTGGTGATCGAGCGATCGCCGCAGGGAGGAGTGGAAGAGGAGCCATGAACTGACGACGAGATCTTGTGGAGAGAAAAGAGGGGATCTTCGGATGAAGCGAGCGGGAATTCGGCCATCTTGTCGATCCGAGGAGCATTGACTGAAACGTCTGGAGATTGCACTCTTTTAAGTATGCTAGCATTGCGTCTGTGAGGCGTTTCGAATGAAGGCAATGGCAGAGATGCCCTCCTACTGAATCTACTTGTTCGATCTGCTGGTGTTC
Organism: Cymbidium sinense; assembly: GCA_021442155.1. Taxonomy (NCBI): domain Eukaryota; kingdom Viridiplantae; phylum Streptophyta; class Magnoliopsida; order Asparagales; family Orchidaceae; genus Cymbidium; species Cymbidium sinense. Next base: position 5,439,265 of record CM038216.1, read on the forward strand.
TTATGTAAGCCTGCGCAGAATGATTTAATGTGATAAAAATATAAAAATCACCACTTTTTTTTCCTGAAATAAGATGACTGGAACAGCTCAATGTCATTTATCAAACAGTATATAAGAAATTTAAATATGAGAAAGCTACAGATCAAGTAACTTTGGTATCATTTTCTGGTAATTATGAGCCTCTGTTTGCACTGTACGTGAAGCAAATTGAATTACGTTGCTCTAGATTTTGTTTAAGAGGTAAGAGGAGTACCATTTCACGGTTTGATACACTGTGTATAGTTTTTGTCGGCTCCTCATGCTTTCTTGGAGTAACAAAAGCTCTGCCTGGAGTATACTTAGGAGTCCTGGCAAGAATTGGCTTATCACCATTCATTTTTCCTCGGCGCAACTGACCTATATGATTGCTACCAACTGACGATTCCTTAATCTTTTGTTTCAAATATTCCGTGTGATCTTTAATGCTTTTCGTCGAGCTTATGGAATCTCGCTCAGCTGTGGTTCGGTTGGGCTTCACAATCCTTTCATTGCCATAGGATTGTCTTTTATCCTTCTCCCTTTCCTTGCAAAGAAAATCATCTTCATCATCAGAAAATCTAATTTTCTTTACAAGGTTGCTTGTTGCATGATGGATGGGAAGAGAATTGCGAGTCGAGCTGTTTTTCAAATGTACTTGGAGCACATAGGGCTGAAGGTGAGGGTGTTTGAGTAGTTCTGCAGCCTGGAAAATTGTATTTTACACAATTAAACAATCATTATTTCCATTTTCTTCTGCTTGTTAACATGATATTAAAGTAACATGGTAGCAGTTAAGTAGCAGCACAGTAAAAGGGTAGAAACACAGCATGAGCACGCACACTTGGCCTATGTTCTGGGCTTTTCCTTAGCATGCTTTTAATAAGTCCTCTACTGAACAAATGAATAAGAAAATATTAGACAGACCATTCCTACAAAGAACATAGTCTATAAACACGAAAAATGAATACAAGAGAAGCACTTACAATGGGCCAGAATAAGTACTCGGAAGAGGGGCTATGTTCGACTTGTTTATTTTGTTTATCAGCCCTTGCATATCCTGCATTTTAGCAAAGCGAGATTTTTTGTCTTATAGGAAGAAAGAACGCTAGGAAGTTAATTGAGTTTCTTTGTCAAATTGAGCATACTTTTAGCAAATATGATAATTCATCAACTAGTTCAATATGGCATGGTTATTAAATGCATGGACATGCGTAAATGTAAAAAATACATAATTTGTTCTAGCATTCTGAATGAAGAACATGGCTTATTTAATAAAAACCAAAAAATAATTTCATTTTAATTAAAAAATGTTTTTGAAATGACAAAATAAGGTCTATTAAGTACTTTTCATAAATATATGAATACCATATGTAGCGTATAAAATGAGTATTTTTCTGAATCTTTGAAACTTAAAGAAAAAGGAAATATTTTTGAAATATGTGAATTTACAAACATTATTTCAAATGTAAAAAAGCATTCAGAATAGAAATTCGAGCACAGAAATGATGTTTCACAAACATTTTTCTCAATGTAAAGCAAATCATAAAAAATATAAGAGAAAAATCTTCAGATTTACTTCGCTATGAACCTAAAATTTGCTATGATCAGATTAATGCAATCATGATGCAGGAACAAATTTTCTCCAAAGACCAATTTTGTAAGAAATGCAAACATAATTTTTTTTTAAATCCTATGAAAAAATGAGGGAGGGCTTTGCTTATCATTGCTGGAATGCAATGATCATATCAACCTATGTCCATTATCAAGAAATTAGACCACAAAGTGCTTGAAAGTTAAGAGAAATGTTGGTTTTAGGATTTGAATAAATAAATTTGTCAATATAAGCACAAAATTTAAAATAGATTGCTTAAGCATAATTATTAAGTATTCTTTTGTTGTTGAATAAAACTAGGTTAAAAATTTTGTTACAAAATTTATTATTTTGCATTACCTTCGAAACAAAATATTGAACCTTATTTAGATTTAAATTCAACTGCTTAAACCCTTCTAAATAGTAACCAAATTAGAGGAGTTGAGATCGCAAGCTTCTATTCCAAGATGAAGGAATAATTGAGCCAAAGAATGGAAAGAAATGTGAGATATAGAAAACTACCATGATTGATATTGTCTTATGGGTTATTTGGTTGCAAGTATTGTGAGTATAAAATAAAAAAGCAGGAATTTTGATTTTTTTTTTTTTTTTGGGGTTTCATTTTAAGTAAATCAAATACAAAGCATTTGTGTAGAGGAATTAGAATACTCAAGAATTTTTATTTTTGATGAATTTAGAGTGTGCCTAAATTAGGCAAATTCCAAATGCAAGAAAAACACATTACCTACAACCTCAACTACAATCACAGCTTGCCACTTGCTGCTCACTATCATTATTGACCCACCCCTACTAAGTACCAAAAACCCTACCTATTGCTACCCATTATCCTCAACCATCATAGCTCGCCATGTTGCAATTCATTTGAAATATATTACTACTACTACTACTACAACAACAACAACATGCCTTTATTCCACTAATGAAATGTATTATAACAAACAAAAAATATTTTTATACATTTAATGTGCATTTAAACAAATAACTCATGCATTTTTAAAATGTATACATTCCAAATACTCTAAATCTCTAAAAAGCATGCTCTTTAGACATATCCAACCATAAAGCCATTTATGGCAAAAATAAGAAAATTATCTGCAGCTCATTTGTTTCAGATAATAGAAAATCATGCAATGCAAACAAGTGCAGGAATTAACACTCTTATTTCATGGACATCCATATACTACAATTTTGAGGATCATCTGAGTTGAGATTTCTCGGTATTATTTAAATTTGTATGTTTATTATCTTTCATCTCTCTTATGTGATTTGCTCCTATATTTAGCCAAGAAAATTGGGGCTTCCCTTATTTTTGTAAGATTATTTGTGCTTGGCTTTGAGAAGAAAGATTTTATATGCCCTTTTAATCTGTACACCTATGTAGATTCGCTATAGTTGAGTGGATCCTCTTTTTTCCCATGGACATAAGCTATTGTTTTAGCCAAACCAAATAAAGCTTGGCACTCTTAATGCCATATGCTATGCTATTATTTTGTGTCTATCGTCTCTATTCTACTTAAGCACTTTCACATAAAAAATAGGTTCGACGCTATCAACTTGTATCATAACCAATGGGTTTCGGAGGGTTTCCACCTTGGTACAACAAAGTTCCAAAAAGGATGACTCCCACAACGGCTTCATGTAATCGACTTATCTATGTAATACTCAACAATATTGAGAAGTGTTATTTGAAAAGTAATGGACAACATAAAATACCCTTATATGAGGAGAAGATTTCTTAAAATAAGTGACAGTTTTGATGTTCTCACACATCGGAAGTGCAGCTTTACTAGTGCTTATCCTCACCTATAGCTTAAATTTTTGGGTAAGAAATCGGTTTGATGGTTGAGATCTCAAGGCCTAACATTGTTCGACTTCTGATTCAAACCCCACAACAATCATATTCGAATAAACTCCATACATAGTTTAATGTAGCATTTATGATATGCAGCTTACTTTACATTGATGAACATGTAAGAGAACAAGGATTAAGAAAAGAATAATTTCTGTTACTTCTGGAAAATATAATTATGAGATGCTTCAACTTACAAAAGCTTTGAAAGCAGGCTTCAGAGCAGTCATTTCATAAATGCAACATCCTGGAGAATTATAAAATAAAATATAAAAAATTAAATGCCAGTAATATTTTAATAAATTCTGGCACAGGTCACAAAGATTACCTAAAGACCATATATCAGACTTGGAACCATAAGGTATATCTGCGAGAAGCTCCGGGCACATATAGCTGGGAGTTCCAACAACCTGCAAAATCAATATAAACAGGATAACCAAATGTACTTAGATAAAAAGAAAAAAAAAAGGAAAAAAAAAAAAAAGCAATGAAATTAGAATGAAAATTTCAGGGCAGTGCTCACAGATGATGCTAAGTCATCTGAATTCAACATTTTAAAGGCCAAAGTCACCTGCAGTGTGCAGCAAATAGGATAACTTCTTACTTAAATGTTATTTAGAAATTTCAGAAATTAGCTTCAATTAAACAACTTACCTAGACGAATACTTTGATCTTTTGCCAGGAAAATATTAGAACACTGGATCAATAACAAATCATTAGCATAATCTTTTGTGCAGACTACACCCAACTCTCAAACTAGTGTTCATTTAAGCATTACCCACCTTGACATCACGGTGAAGAATATGGTTCACATGCAAGTAATCAAGAGCCATAAGTAATTGCACAAGCCACCTACAGAGCTTCTGCAGACATGATATAAACAAGACTAAGAAAAAAAAAAGCAAATAAATTATATTCTGACAAGAACACTAAATGATTTTTAAGGTTAATTTAGCATTATTTTCAAATTAAACGACCTCTTCGGGGAAAAGGCGTCCGTTGGCCTTTTTTATGGCTTCAGCCCTGCCAAAAACAAGTTCAAAAATTGACTTCAGAACATTGGCAATGATTCAGTTTTACTTGAATACATTTTGAGCCAGTAGAGACTTACATGTCGCCACCTTCGCAATAACCTATGATAATACAAACATAACATCCCTGGATTTAAAAAAAAAGCATAAATTACTTTTATCATACAAGCAATGGACATTGAGATGAGCTTCAATTTAGTAAATCTTTGAGTATGCATCTTAACAAGAAGAGAAGATAAAAATTCGTCGACTTAGTCCTGTAAGTGAACAGCAGGAAAATCCTGATAAAGAACCAGTAAAGGGACAACACCAGCTGCCATGGGACGGCATATGCTGTGTCTAAGGGCTTGTTTGGGATCAATTTGTATTGTGTTTTTTATTTTTGTTTTTATGTTATTTTTAAAAAACATGTTTGTTTATAGCTCTATGGAACTAGTCAATCAAAAACATAAGGAAGGTTATAGCAATCTTGGATCAATGATGACAAATACAAGAAACATGGACTATTGACATCAACATCATGTTGGTACGACAAATAAAATAATTGGGAAAACAAAATGAAAGAAGGCTCAAAGATAAAAACAACACAAAAAGGATCAAGGAATTTCAATGAAGTTTAATATCGGAAATTTATTAATATGCCAAATACTACCAATCATGTTTGAAATCTAGTAGGGTAATAAATGAAGAATGATTCCCCACAATGCCAATACACTGACTTTTACGATAATGAAGGCATGCCCCAGACCTTTTCAACCCAAGAATCCTTGTATTCCACAATGAATGGATTACGCACTTTAGAAATAAGCTCCATCTGCAGAAACAATGAAATTCTGAGTACCATAGTCAGTGTATAAAATGCAGCAACAGAGATCAGCAAAGGTTACAAGATATCTAAAAGGTAATCAAATCATCTACAAGAACTGCTTTAGTAAGAAGCTAACAATGAAAAAAAAAACAAAACAAATGCCTAGCAATCAAGAAAAATAACCATTTAAGCACGATTTGATGTAATGAATTCAGAAAAATAACATTTATGATCAATGGTTTTAAGTTTTAACACACTTAGAAATTTGTCCAGTTATCAACTAATCTGGCCAAAATAGAGTGCATAGGATCATCTCATTATTGTGTAACAAGTGGTTACTACCAATCCCAAACAAAACAACTGTTCACAATAATAACAAAGATTTTACCTCTTGGTGTGCAGACCTGCGGCACCGATCCGTCTGCCGAGCAAGCCTTATCTTTTTCAAGACATATCTGAGAAAATCAAGAAGAAAAACATCAAAAAAAAAAAAAAAAAAAAACTCCAAAGCTAAAGCAACGCTATGGATGAAGAGGAAGCCAAGTACAAGTCACTGCCTCTCTTTACTTACTTTTTCTTTTCCACTTTGTGCTTCACGAGAAGAGCGGAGCCAAATGCGCCTTTGCCAATCTGCTCCAAAACTTCGTATTGCTCCATCTTACGATCAACACTTAGCTTCACCTATTTCAAACTTATGAAGCTTTCCCTCTCCTACTCCAAGGTACAAACCCCAAAATCACACTTAGATAACGGAAAGTTTAAATGTATTAACGCAGTTAACACATCAGTTACATGCCACTTGTTGAATGCATTCGTGTTCACCATTAACAACTAGTTACGAATTTCCACCAATTGCTTCAATGAAAAAAACAGGCCAGAAAAGTCGGATCCACGTTGCCGAAAATAATAAGGGAAAAGAAAAAAAATAAAGCCCAGTAAAGTCCGTCCCTACTTCATGTCAATGAAAGCCAAAGGATCCCAGGGAAAAAAAAAATCAAAAAGAACCAGTTCAATCGCCAATCAGCGAAAGCAGAATATCAATATGCTGTTAAAATAAAGATACCCACCACCACTCGAAGAAAAACAAATGAAATAAACCATATAAGTTCGCAGCTCTTAATAAATCGTAAATTAGTAACAGAACCAGACGAGAAACGCAGTTTCTGATACAAATGCGTTTCGAATCGGGCTCCAAACTCAAAATGCAAGTCGAAACTGCTTCATATGAAACCAAAGCCCACATACATTACTTTAAAAGAGAAGTCAGCAAGCCGCAGAAGCCTCACCGGATCCAAACTCACGGCAGAACAGAGATCTCCGATCTTACTAGATCACTGATACCACGCCGACCATAAGAAGCGGAGCAGCCAGAAGTCGCAGCTCTACTCTCATAGCCTCTCCAAGCAGGGAACAAGAACAAGAAGAAGCGAGACCAGCGCCGCAATCGAGGCGGCAACAAGCTCAAAAGGAGGAGGACAAGGCTGGAGATTCGAAGTTCGAATGCCTGAGAAAGAGGAAAATGAGGGCTAAAAAAGAGCGCTAGCGAGAACTATGTAGTGAGAGAAAGTGAGAGCGGTCAGTTTCGCTACCTTTTTGTTTCTTACGAATTATTAAAGTCGGATTAAAAAATCGAATTAATTAAAAATAGGTGAAATATTAAAAATATGAAATGGATGAAATATTAATTCAAGATACACTAAAAAATTTTCAATTTTATTAAATTTGAAATATTTAAAATATATCTAACATATAAATAATTTCAATTTTATACTAAATTTGTATAAAAATAAATTTAAAAATGGGTCACAAACACATACCTTTACCTATATAAGAAAATCCAATGAGTATCGATATTATGAAAGGCGTTTTCAAATATGCCATATGAGCTTTTCATCTTTTCTTGAGATGGTTTAGAGGAAATGATCACTTTATAAGTCGTACTTATAAGAGTTGCTTCTAAAGTCAGTCGGTTTATTATGCCGACAAAGAGTTTCATTGTTATCATACAATATAGGATACGTTCATCTTTGCTTCCAGCTCTTTATCTGTGACCTTTAAGTGGTTTAAAAAAGGAGGCACTTCGTCAAGTCTATCCATTGTACTCAAATCTTCCTCATTCATTATCGTAGTTATTACATTGATAATAATAAGGACTAGTTTCAAAAATTTCTCCTTTATTTTTAGAATAGTGTCTTTTTTTTGATGTAGGCAATATCTTTCACAACTGTCATCTCTTTAGCCACATAACAATCAATCACATTCTTTACTTGATCCCCCTCTCTAAGTCTATTCGTTCTGACCTCAACTTGTTCATTAAAATATTTTAGACGTTTATCCCAGTCATTCGTTACATCATTGTTGTTTAGAGCAATAATCTACCAGTAAAATCTTCTTGTCGTAAGATGACTTTTGCTACAGCCTCATCCTCTCGCTTGCTAGCTTGTATTTTCGCTTTCTCATTGCATTGATAGGCTCCTTTTCTAGGTAAATAACTCTGACTCAACCCTTCTCTTTCATTATTTCTTCTTAGATTATTGAAAGAAAATACAAGAAAAAGAATGAGGGATTGGTCTAGTGCTCAACTAACAATTTCCCTCACCACTCTAAGCCATATTAATCAAGTTTTTGGGGTAAAAGGAGAAGGTAATGCTCATTTTTTACACTAGATGAAGACTATTCACATGATGATATTGAGCCTAATATTGTATTATTGGATGATGAACGACTGTAAGAAGATCCACCATGAATTATCTTTTCAAATAAAGACATATGAACAAGTCTAAAATTCTATTCTATTCTAGTCCAATTATTAAGTATAGTTGATAGTCTTATTAAGAATCCCAAATGTAATATTTTGTATATGAACACATCAATTATCTGAGACCCTATCTGTTCAATCATAAATTTTACATTCTCAACATCACGAGCTCACAATTATAGTGACGCCCTTCAGATGATATGACATCTTTGGATAAAATATTTTTTTAGCAATTGATTGCTTTGGGAGAGATCTATAATAAAGGGGGAGATGTTTCAAGCTTATAACATGAAATAATAGATTTATGATATACAACTGAATTACTTATATTAGTGTATTTATTTTAGATTTCGTTTTTTGATTTTGGATCTTAAAATCAAAAAAGTATTCTCTCTTCTGAAAAGTTTAGGTTCACTGTTTGAATAAAAATTATTTTTTATAATTTAAATTGATCCGAATTTAATTTTAAAAATGACCAAAAGCCCCAATCTCATTTTCAGAGAAAAAACAAAATATGCAGTAGAGTAGAGAGGGCGGGGGGCATTTATGACATTTCTTTTTCTGAACATGGAGTAAAGGAGTTCTACTTTCTTTTAAACCGATAAAAGAGTTTTCTAAACGCAGGTTAAGAAAGCATCTTATTCAAACAATAAATAAATATTAATTTTCACGATTTTAAAATCAAAATACACTAAAAAAGCTTAGCCAAACTAAGCCTTAGTCTTCATAGCTTATATTGTCTGTCATTTCCTCCAAATAATAATATTTTTATTCAACATTAAAATTAAAAAATTGCACCTAAACTTTAATTTGGATTTGACCTTATTGGGAATTAATTTTATTCAGTGTTTTATATTTTTTTATATTTGTATTATTTTTAAAAATATATTTATTTGATGTATTTTTAATTTTTAAAAATAATAAAAATAAATTTTTAATATTTTGAACATTTTTGAAATTTACTATCATCTAGCTGCACTGACGCCACTACATCGTCAATTATTATCTCATCCTGACATAAATATAAGATCATATTTTTAAGATATCAAATAAATTTTATTTTAAATTAAAATATAAATAAAATAATATTAAAATAAGAAAATTTTTTCCTTACCGATTCAGTTTTGATTTTTCACGTTTGAACTCCTCGTCGATTTCGTTCGGTTCAACGCGATATAATTGGAGTCAAATTGACCGACGATAACTTCTTAATAACCCCCTTGTACTTCTATTAATTTGCACTCGCATTGTAAATTTCATATTGTTTTTGTAAACTTCCGCTCCGCGTACCCAACCGCGAGAACGTGCTACAGATCGACCGGGCCAGCTCATTACCCCCCTCCAACCATCGTTCCATGAATGGGTCCCACCTTCTTAGGTCTACGTGAACCGATGGTGATTCGTGGTCCGGCAACGTTAAAGGGACCGTCCACAATATATCGCCTCGATCAGCTGCGAACTGGAGCGGGAAAACTGCGTGGTATGATGTCACGCGGATAATCTTTGACGAAATATCGTTACGGCGTGACGGAGTGGTAAGGTCACCGCATTAATAAATCGCAAGTGGAATTACTGGATAAGTTCAGGATATCAAGTATCAAGTGCATTCAGGTTTGGCGCCCACTTTGCGAGACAAGGAAGCATCGGTGGCAGCGATGCAAGTGAGGTACATTATACACATTAACATTGTTTACAATGACTTAAATATAAATAATTTTAAAAAATATATATAATTTTTATATTAATTTTTTTGGGAAAAATATGTGAGATTTAATCTAGTCAAAACAATATTAATTATGAGCAATGTTTACCAAAATTTAAAAAGAAGCGTGATGAAATCTAGGAGTGGAGACTGCCATAGCTAGGAATGATAGAATCTAAGAAAATAATTAGTGTATTATATAGCATTAAGCTTTTAGTAAAAATTTAAGAGTGATGACTACCCCTCCCAATCAGCCCTACTCCATCGATTATGAGAATGAAGTGAGACTATAAAATATAAATTTTATATAATTAAAGAAGATAATAATATGACATATAAAAATTGCTTATCCATTATGTTTAATATGAAAGTACTATAGATGCTTGAAAATAATTAAGGATGACGATAAGCCCTTATCAAGAGAAATTATTATGTGGGGAGTCTAAATGTCATATGGCGAGTGTTAAATGTAGAGTCAAATTTCACATATTTTCTTTTCTTTTTGTCAAAATTAGGTAGCCACTAAAATTGAATTGTTTCACACTTGAAATTCAAAATTGGTGGCTAGATGATCAATTAAAATTATTTATTTTCCAAACCTACTCCCTTCACCTTACCCTATAAAAGGGAAAGAGAATCTATGGGAGGAGGCATCCCAAAATTGGTATCTTCTCCTAAGCTCATTGTTAGAGAGAAATATAGTGAGATCCACAGCAGTGGGTGGATAGCAAGGCAAACCACGTAAATCTTTTTGTGTTTTTTTTTCTGTGTGAGATTGTGCTCTTTACTTCTCTCTCTCTCTCTCTCTCTCTCTCTCTCTCCTCCTCCTCCTCCTCTCTTCAACTCCCAACAACTGGTATTAGAGCTAGATCTTGCTAAAAAGAGAAGAAGATGGCTGATGAGGGAAGGTTCGAATTGATAAGTTCGATGGCAAAGACTTTAGTTTCTGGAAGATGTAGATAGATTATTATTTGTACCAGAAGAAGCTGCATGAACCTCTTCTAGGTCAGAAGCCAAAGAAGATGAGCCAAGAAGAGTGGGAGTTGCTAGATCGCCATGCACTAGGTGTGATTCGTTTGACGTTGGCGAGAAATGTTGCTTTAACACTATCAAGGGGAAGATGACGACCGAATTGATGAAAGCTCTATCCAATATATACGAGAAACCATCAGCATCAAATAAGGTATTTTTAATGCATCATTTCTTTAATTTAAAAATGAGAAAATGTGTATCTAATGCTGACCACATCAAAGAGTTCAATGTGATTACGACTAAATTGAGCTCCATAGATATTACATTTGATGATAAGATCAAAACACTGATCTTGTTGTTGTCTCTACCGGAGAGTTGGTCTACAATGGTGACTGCAGTAAGTAGTTCATCGGGTAGCACCAAATTAAAGCTAAATGATGCCCGAGACTTAATTCTAAGTGAGGATATTCGTAGAAGATTGTCCGAAGAATGTTCTATCTCATGTTCTATTCTTAACATTGAGTGTAGAGAGAAGGGCCATAGTAGAAGGCAGAATCAAGAAAGATTAAAGTCTAAAGGCAAGTCCAAGAATTATAAAGATATTGTCTGTTTGAATTGTAAAAAAAAAGGATATTTCTCAACTCAGTGCAAAACACCTAAAAAAAAAAGAATTAGCAACAAGATGAGGAGTCCAAAAACTCGCTAATTGAAGATGACTCTGAAGCACTAGTATGTTGTGTTGAGAGTCCCATTGAGTCTTGGATTCTTGATTGAGTTGCCATTTAATTCTACCTCTTGCCGTGAATTGGTATCTAACTATACTGTAAGAAAATTTGGTAAAGTCTATCTTGCAGATGATGTCGCTAGAGATTATCGAAAAAGGAGAAGTCTAGATCAAAATTAAAGTAGAGGAAAGTAGGTCTTATAGGAGGTAAAACATGTTTTAAGCCTCAAGAGAAACTTAATATCATGACCCAAATTGAAAATTGTGGATACACCACAATATTTAGTGATGGATCGTAGAAGGTATCTAAAAGAACATTGGTAATTGCTAGAGGCAAGAAACTAGGAACATTGTACATGACCTCAAAAGGTAAAGACTTAGTGGTCGTTGCTGATAGTGAGAGCTCAATATTATGGCATCAAAGACTTGGACACATGAGCAAGAAGGGAATGAAGATCATGGCATCAATAAGAAAGCTTTCAGAACTAAAATCTGTGAACTTGGAGCTGTGCGAGAATTGTGTTCTTGACAAGCAGAAAAAAGATTAATTCTTTGAAAAACTCAAGGACTTCTAAATCTGAAAAGCTTGACTTAGTACACTATGATATTTGGGGACCAGCTCCGGTTTGATCCCTTGGTGGCCTATTGTATTACATCACATTCATTGATGACTCAACAAGGAAGCTATGCGTTTTATTTAAAAAAAATAAATCTAATATATTTATTACTTTCAAGAAGTGGAAACTCAAATGAAAGTCAAGTGTTTGAAATCTAACAATGATGGCTAGTATGATAGTAGTGAATTTAAGGCTTATTACTCAGAACATAGAATTTGTATGTTGAAAACTGTTCCAGGAATGCCAGAACAGAATAGTGTTGCCGAAAGAATGAATAGAACTCTGAACGAGCATGGTAGGAGTATGAAATTGCATTCTGGCTTGCTTAAGACATTTTGGGCGGATGAAGTCAACAGAGCAGCCTACTTAATCAATAGAGGACCATTCGTTCCATTGGATTTTAAAATCTCTAAGGAAGAGTAGAGTGAAAAAGAGGTACGACTTTCACATTTAAAAGTTTTTGATTGTATTTCATATGTGCACATTGATTCTGAATCCAAGATAAGCTTGATGCAAAAGTAAAGAAGTGTTACTTCATTAGATATGACTCAGACTATATCGATTATGGGATGACTAAAATAAAAAAGTCATAAGGGCCAAAGATATAACATTTAATAAACACAAGCTATATAAGGATATATCAGAACTAGCTACGAAGCATGAAGAGAAGCATGAAGAAGTTATTCTTGATGATATCAGTATTGAAAATACTGATAAAATTCGAAGGTTCAAGTATTGATCCAAAAGCTCCTATATAATAGGCTCACGAGTCTTCTACTCCTATAACATTGAGGAGATCTACTAGACAATCCAAGCCCATGCAAAGGTATTCTCTATCTGTATATCATATATTTTTTGATGATAATGGGGAGCTAGAGCACTACTTTGAGGCATTGCAGGCGGGAGATTCAATACAGTGGGAGAAAGTCATGAAAGAAGAGATGAACTCTCTAGAGAAGAATATAATCTAGACATTAGACCTATTACCAAAAAGGCAATAAAGTATTACAGAATAAGTGGGTGTATAGAGTGAAAGAAAAGTCTGATAGGAACAAAAGATATAAAGCTAGATTGGTGGTCAAAGGATTTCAACAACTACACGAGATTGATTACACAGAGGTGTTCTCATCAGTGGTAAAGATGACTACCATCATAATGGTCTTAAGTATCGTTGCAGTTGAAGACTTATATCTGAAATAGCTAGATGTAAAGACTACTTTTTTTATGGAGATCTTGAGGAAGAGATCTATATGGAACAGCGAGAATAGTTTGTTGTTCAAGGAAAAGAAAATTTAATGTGCAAGCTTCAAAAGAGCTTATATGGGCTGAAGTAGACACCAAGACAATGATATTAAAAATTTGAAGATTTCATGTGCAAGAATAGGTCACTAGATGTGAGATGGATCATTGCTGCTTTATCAAGAAGTTAAACGAGTCTTATATTATTTTATTGCTTTATGTTGATGATATGTTGGTTGTAGGAGCAAACATAATAGAAATTAACAAGTTAAAAAAGCAACTATCAAATGAATTTGAAATGAAAGACTTGGAAGTAGCAAAGCAAATCCTTAACATGAGAATTACTCGGGATAAATCTAAAAAGACCTTGGAGTTATCCCAAGAGAAGTACATCCAGAAGGTTCTGAATCGATTCAATGTTCAGAATGCGAAGCTAAGAGAGACTCCCTTGGTAGTCATTTCAGGCTATCTAAAAAGCAGTCACCAAAATCGGATGAAGAGCGGGAGCGTATGGAGAAGGTACCACATGCATCTGCAATTGATAGTTTAATGTATACTAGGGTATGTACAATATCTAATATAGCTCATGCAGTAGGAGTTGTGAGCAGATTTATGTCTAACATAGAGAGATGGATTGAGAAGCGTGAAGTGCTAAGATACTTAAAAGGTACTTCAAATATAGCTCTTTACTTTATAAAAAAATGAACTAATTCTACAGGGATATTTAGATGCTGACTTGGGAAGAGATTTAGATGGTCGCAAGAGCACATCAGGTTATGGTTCACACTTAGAGAAACTGTAATTAGTTTGATGTCTAGATTGCATAAGAGTGTCTCACATCCACCACTAAAGTCGAGTATATGACAGTTTCAGAAGCAGGTAAAGAGATGACATGTCTGAAAATTTTTTTACTAGAATTAGAAAAAGAGCAAACTAGTAGCACCCTCTTCAGTGATAGTTAGAGCGCAATCCACCTAGCAAAGAATCTAGTTTTTCATGCAAGGACAAAACACATACAACTATGATATCATCATATTAGATGACTAATTGATGATATAACTCTAAATTGGAGAATATTCATGGAACAAAGAATTGCAGATATGTTGACAAGGTGGTAACCATCTCAAAACTGAAGTTATGCATGACCTCAGTTGGCCTCCATAAATCATGATGATGGAGACACCACACTAGGAGCATTGGTGGATGTGCATGATAGAGCATAATGAGATAAGTGTTTAAACATAATGTATTTTTGACTCCAAGTGGGAGATTGTTAAATGTGGAGTCAAATTCCACACACACACACACACACACATATATATATATATATATATTTGTCAAAGTTAGGTAGCCACCAAAATTAAATTTTTTCACACTTAAAATTCAAAACTGGTGGCTAGATGGTCAATTAAAATTATTTTTCCTCCAAACTTACCCCCTTCATCTTAGCCTATAAAATATGAAAAATCTATGGGAGGAGGCATCCCAAAATTTGCATCTTCTTCTAAGCTCATTGTAAGAGAGAAATATAGTGAGATCTAGTGGTGGGTGGGCGTGAAGAGGCAAACCACGTAAATCTTTTGTGTTCTTTTTAGTGTGTGTGATTGTTCTCTTTTTCCCTCTTTTCTCCTCTCTTCAACGTCAAATAGCGAGTACACAATAAATGTAGATAATCTGGATTGTGCACATGTGATGTATATTATGTACACATACTGTGTACTCATCATGTAGTGCAATGCTATGAGAGTCTGAACATCGTGTTCCGTCCGGACTTTGCATGTAGTAATTTCTCCCTCATCAAGGTCTGTTAAAGATTATTCACAATAGTTTATCTACTATCCAAATAGCTTTTAGTTGAATTGAAAATATTTATTTATTTTGAAAATGATATAATAATCTTCATTTGAAATGTGTTAAAATAATCCTTGACTTTAAGGACAAGCTCATATCACATCATCTCAATATTAGGAGTATGATTATACAATATTAATCTCATGAGGACTAAGTTGACTCACATGAATTAAGGCTGATAATGATAGTGATTCGATGCTAGCATAAAATCACTATTGTAATGCTTTTGATCAATGAGCCAAATATAATATTTTATGAATCTCGATGTTACAAGTTTAACGAAGCAATAAATAATAAATTTATAATTCTATGAAAATTAATCTTTCAAAATTTATTTTTTCATTTTTTATATGTGAATTTGCCTATTGTAGTATAGTCATTTGCTTGAATTCCTTCAAAAAACTTATAAAAATGAGGTTTGATAGAGATCACATAGGCTCCATGAACTACATTGTAACTAGCAAAGAAATTCTTGTGTTTATTGCTAATCTTTTTAGTAACACCTAAACTCCCTTCTTATGAAAATCAAAATTTAATTGATTGCTTATTATTATTTAATTTTTAATATTTTTTATTTATCAAAGAATTTTTAAAGCTTTTCTTATTTTACAAAGCACAACATATTTAAAATTTCAAATTTGTTTGCATGATTTTAAAGGGTGAACAAGATCTATCGATCCCACTAGTGCAAATGTGAACTAATCCTCGAGCCAATTTAATACAGGTCCAAAACCTATAAAAATAATTAGATACACTAATTAAACTAGTGAGCCAATGAATGAGATTGGATTTTAAACAATTGATCCAATATAATATTAATCAAATTTTAAGTTTTTGATTTTAATATAATAATTTAAGTTATAAATATAAAAAATATTTAAAAATAAAATATTCTAAATTAAAATAGTCTATGTTAAATTAATACAAAATTTTTTATCATTTAAATTATGTTAAAATAATTTTAATATATATATCATCATTCGACTTAATTTCAATTATATTCTTAGGCCCCATTTGAGATGATGGAGGTGCGGTGTGACCTATATCATATAATAATACTGTTTATATGATGGAGAAATTTAAATTTGACTTCTATAAAATAAAAATTATGATGATACATCCTCGAGAAAATTAATCGATCAAGCGAATCTCAAGGCATTTTGGTTCGATCTAATCACCGATTTCAAACTTACAATCAAGCGGCCTCGATGAGGGTGAACATACAACATCAAACATAGTCGTCGGGCTCGAATCATTTCGGATCAAGCTATCGCATGAAAATGGATCGATCCGCCAAATGGTCACAAAAGCGACATATTTATAGTCAAATCGGCGCTCAGAGCGAATCCAACGAATCAAGATCACCCAATTCGACATCATTAAGGCACCGGATCATCAAAATACACCGTCGTCGAGGGATCGCTTCAGGCGTCCGATGGGAGTGGTTGGAGTTTTCCACAATTTACAAGCACGCCACTCCCAAAATCTATAAATAGAGCTTCATTCTTTAGAAGGGCCGAATCGATTTGAAGAGCTCGAGAACCACCGGTCGACCTTGTGATCTATCAGTGCACCAGGTGTGCACGAAGATCATGAGCTTCGCAGGAGATCGCCGGGGGACTAGAAAAGACCGGTTGCTCCTTTCTCCGAAGATCAAGAGATTGCTCCCGGAAGATCGGTTCTGCCGCTTTTGGGAAACTTCTCCTTGGGTTGGAGTTGAGATATTCTGAATATTGTTTTCCGCCCACATATCTTCTCAGACTAACGAGAAGCAAGGACACGTATCTTTTGAACACATAGTGAAAGTTCTCTGGTAGGCAAGGCCGTGGTTTCCATAACGGGTTTCCCACGTATAACCCGTGTTCATATCCCACGCTTGTGTGTTGGATAATTTTTGAGCTACGGATCTGCATCTAGGAATAAAATTTTCTAACGCATAGTTTGGCCGTCATGGGATATAATAGTTCCCCCATTGCTATATCTCCAATATGGTTGGTAGCGGGGTTTCGCTCCAACGCTCCTCATCCTCAGGATCAAGGACGCCAAGTCTCCAACACTTCTCTATAGAGACTTATGTCCCCGGTGAGGGGTCAGGGCCCTCTTTGGAAGATCGCGTTCAAGGATGGAGGATTCCCGAGCGAAATTCTTGACTCTGCGAGAGGCCAAAGCGTTCCAACACGCTGGAAGAGCCACGTTCTACGCCGGCATAATCATTTTCTTCGAGAATGATTGCAGGAATCGGATCAACAAGTAGAGAACCCCTTGGCACCACATCGGATCTTTGAACTTACGGATCTTCTACTCACCCCACGAATGGCCACGGTGAAACTCCGTCATCTTATCTGCGATGATGACGGTGTGGAAGGTTCGAGAACAATGAATGATCCATTTCTTCCAAAGCTGTCGTCCGATCATCTCGCAATGCAGGTGAGATTCAAGCTTCCCGGCATGGACCCTTACGATGGCAGCCGTGCGAGCATATCGATCACTTTGAGCGATCATGCATTACGTGACCTGTCTTGTGTCGGTATTCCGGCGACTCTCAAAGGGGGCTCGTGCATTCTGTATTCGCTCATTAAAGGGGTCCGTCAGATCATTTGGAGAGCTTCGATTATTTGTAGAGCAGTTCTGGCGAACAAGAGAATCATCAGATTCATCACATCTCTCAGGAATCCTGAGCGATGGAGAGTCCTCAAAGAATACTTCAGAGGTTCTCCTCACGAAGCCCGAGGATGAGTAGATCCAGAACTTTTGAGGGGCGTGCTTCTCGGAGGACTCCGGCCAGGATACTTCTATTCATCATTAATGCGGGAGACAGTCCATTCCTATCGACTGGTCCAAGAATAGAGGCACAAATCTCTGGCAGCTATCGGTGCTCATCGGCAACATTTTGAACCACAAAAAGCGGAAGAAGGTTCCCAAAGGTGATGTTCAAACATCTCGACAAAAGAAGAGAGCAACCTCCCCAAAACCTCCTCGGCGACCTCGGATGACTCAATCGAGAGGAAATATCACTCTCAACACCGTCATGCTGAACATCCTTCTATGTAGGAAGAGGATAGCGTCAAGTGGGCGACCTTTAAAGTCAGGAATTGGAAATCAAGAGAAATTACGCACTTTCACACGCAGGGCACCACGAAGAGTGCCACCAAGCGGGAGGAGATGAAAGACTAATCGTCAGGGGTATCTAGGCCGTTTATACAAAACCAACCAGCTCGTCGAGCAAATCTTTGGGGACAACCGGCTCGAGGCCATGGCGGTGAGATAGAAACAATTGCGGGAGGGCGGTGTTATCTAGCCAAATATTCATTGCCGCAGAGCGAGCCAAGAAGTCTCGGGTTGACCATTCTATCACCTTTGATGATTTAGATCTAGGGGCTTAGCATCCCACATCAAGATCCCCTTGTCATCGGTCGGTCGGTGATCCATGCTTCAATGTTAAAAGGATATTGATCGATAATGGGAGTTCGGTTGATGTTCTTTTTTACTCCACTTTCCTTAGCATGGGTATAGAAAGAAAGCTTCAACCGCGGTCCTTGTATGGATTTGATAATCGGCCGGTATTAGTGGAAGGAACAATCGGTCTTCCGTAACTCTTGGAGAATTTCCCGACCATAACCCACTTGATACATTGTAGTCAAGTCGAGTCCATTACAATGCAATATTGGGAGACCTCTCCGATCTATATTTGGCGGTCACATCGTGCCTCACCTCAAGATGAAATTCCCGACACCGGTGGCATCGGCGTGGTAAGTGGGAATCACGGATAACCTGGCGTCTTTATCAAGCAAGCCCATTTCGTGGTAACCCTCAACATCGAGAACTTGATCTGAGATGAGGATGCCTCGAAGGGCTTCTCCGGTTGAAGATGTAATTTGTCTTCTATCTCGAAGTTGATCCATCGCGAAGGTGAAGGTGGGATCGTTCGTCTTGTCGAGAAATCGATCGTAGATTTTACGCTTAAAATCAAGATATCTTTGCAGGCGCTCGACATTACGGGCATTGACGAAGTCATTACGCATTCCCTCAAAGTTGACTCAACCTGGCGGTGTCTGAAGAAAAGAACCTTGCCACGAGATTGCGGGTAGAACAAGAAATCACCAAACTTACGGAAGTCAAGTTCATTCGAAGTCTACTGGTTGGCTAACGTAGTGTTAGTCGAAGGCCAACGGCTCTGGAGAATGTGCATCGACTGACCTTTGCATGCCCAAAAGATAGCTTCCCCCTTCCTCGTATCGACCAACTAGTTGATGCGACATCAGGACATCAGATGTTGAGCTTCATGGATGCCATTCTGGCTACAATCAAATCAGGATGAACAAAACAGATGAGGAAGCAACATCCTTCCAAGCAGATAAGGATTATCTTTGCTTGTCGATGCCATTGGACTAAAAAATCTTTGGAGCAACATATCAGCCTTATGAATAAGATCTTCAAGGATCTTATAGGGCCTGATATGGAGGTGTATGTTGATGATATCTTTGGTGAAGAGCTTGGAAATATCACGGCATATTTACGATTGTGCTTTGACATTCTTGACACTATAAGATCGGCTCAAGCAAGTGCATTTTGGAGTTTCCTCGGAAATTCCTAGGCTTCATGGTCACTCGGCGGGATAGAGGCCAACCAGAAGATAAAAGCACTCAAGGACATGTCACCTCAAGAGCGATCAAGGAAGTCCAGCGTTTGGCGGAAGGATTGCGGCTTTATCACGATTCTTGGCCTCGGAGATAAGTATCTACCATTCTTCAAAATCTTAAGGGGTGCACGAGGAAATGGATTCCGTGGCGGATGAATGTCAGGCTTTTGAGCAACCCGGTCTATTTAGCTTCCCCTATTATCAAAGCCTATCCAAGGAGAGAAGGCGTACATCTATCTTCTTTGTTTCTTCTCAGTAAGCTCGTCGTCTGAGGAGAATTCATTACGACCCATTTATGTCGGAAAATCCTTTACGTCTAGAAGGGCGCTATCCTAGCGGATAAGGCGGCGTTGGCCCTAGTGCATTACACACGAAAATTGTGTGGTACTGATTTTCATCAGCGTCTCATCTTCCATTAAGAACTATTACGCAAAAGCGATGTATCGGAAGGTTGATGAAGTGGTGGTCGAGCTTGGAGAGTTTGACATCCATTTTCTTCCGTCACGATATAAAGTCACAAGTGCTTGACCGTTATAGAATGTACCATCCATCACCACACGGATCATTCATCACTCCATGACAAATCAATGGACATTATATATTGATGGAGCTTGGGTACTTCCAGGTCGGAGGCGAGGAATTTTGCTTATCTCCCAAGTAAAATAACTTTAGAGTGCAGACTAAAGTTCGACCAATAATGTCGGTGAGGCCCTGTGCGGGACTAAGGCTTCATTTATTTGTGAGGTCAGAACTTAGCCTCACGACCTGTGGCCTCCAGTTGAAGGAGACTTGATGCTCATCATGACTTATCGATCTGTCTTTTGGCAAAGTCACTTCTTGCGAATCGAGACCCATCAGATAACTCATATTAAGGGAAACCGGGATGCCCTCTCCAAGTTAGCCACAACAATGACGGAGATCTTTTCAAGAGAAAATACATAGAGGACATCCACTTTCCCGGTAAGGCCCTTGGGTGATACAATCTGGAGGACCCAAAGAATCTTCATGGATTGACGATCATGTCCTTTCTTCAAAGTGGGGCCTTGCCAATGACCACCGTCTTATCATCTCTCGGCGTAGAAACTTGAACTTCACCATAATCGGTGGCGAACTCTGCGGTCCTTCTTCCTACTTAAAGTGTCTGCCACCTTGAGGCTAACTATGCAATGCGAGAGGTTCATTCAGAATTTGTGGTGAACATTTGGGAGGAAAAGCTCGCCCTCAAAATCATGAGGCAAGGTTTTTTGGCCTACAATGAAAAGGCGCATTGGAGTTTGTAAAGAAGTGTAAAGTGTCGGGTTACATTCGATCTCACTACACCATAGAACTCACCACAATCCAGGCAGCCCTGGCCCTTTGCTCAATGGGGATCGATATAATGGGACCATTTCCCCAGCGCGAAAATTTATAATCTTGGCCGTTGATTACTTCACGAAGTGGGTGGAAGGCTGACCGGCCAAAATCACAAACAAATGCCAAGCAATTTGTCCGGAAAAATATTATTTGTCGTTTTGACATTCCGCAAAATCATCACCGATAATGGGGAGTTCAGGAAAGACATTCACATCTTTACGCGGGGAGGCATATCAGGTTAATCCACATTGTATCCCATCCACGAGCAAATGGGCCAAAGTCACCAATAGGACAATACTAAAAGGGCTAAAGACACGGCGACCACCGGCAATGGGCGAAGAACTATCCAATGTTCTTTGGGCTTACTTACATCAAGGACCCTGGAGAAATCGCAACAATGTGTTTGGGCGGTGTTATTCCGGTCGACATCGGTCCCGAGCCTAGAACCCATAACTTTGATCACGGCAATGGCGATAAGCGATTCCATCTGGATCTCTGAGACCGACATGTCGGCCTCAGAATGGCTTCCTATCGACAAAGTTGCTCGAGGTTTCAACCAGAAGGGTAAAACCATCGACCAATATCTGGGGACCTCGTCCTCAGTCACTCGGGAAAAAAGAACAAACTCTCACCGGTTTGGGAAGGCGGTATGTGGTGGTGTCGAAATCAAGCACAGCACGTTCAAGCTTAAGGATAGTATGGGGAAGACTCTCCGTGCACGGAATGCTACAAACCTCAGGAAATCTGATGATATATTTTCTAGTGAATCGAAAACATTATCGTGTATGTTTGTATTATAATTACACATTTATCGATACTCGTTTGTCGTACTTATTGTCCAACCTTGGCATCAAGGTGTTTGGATTTATGTTTCTATCTATGTTAAAGTTCTCATACTTATTGTGACTTTTCTTGCTTATGCTTGCATTTTAAAACACGACTCGAGATCATTGTTGTTGTATCTCATTCAGATCGATCCCAGAATTGATCGATCTTCTATCTGAGTTAACATCGTCGAATAGCTTCGATAAACAACCTTGGATAAGTTGGCAATCCTCAAGCCTGACTTTTCCATGAGTTAACATCATCGAGTAAGCTCCGATACACAACCAGGATAGATCGAGGTTAGAGAACCTCATAAATATATTCGTGCAAGTTTGTCATCAAGTAGCAGCTCGTAATGATCTTAGAATAGATCTAGAATCTTTATCATTTTGACCAAATATTCACAATTTATGGATTGTTACATTTCTCATGAGAACATACAAAATCAATCCAAAATAAATACAACAGACAATTGCAACATAAAGGAACTACAACTACCGGCAGATGGTCTCGTAGATGATGAAGAACTATCGAGTCATCTTAAATCCTTAGAAGGGTGGAAAAGGGGAGAAAGGACCTCAACACCCTCTACAGCTGCGATCACAGCGTGTCCCCTTCAACCTCGGATGAAGCCTTCATCAATCGCCGCTCAAAGCCTTCACCTCACATCGTACCGTGGTCTCGGCCTCGAGCGTGATCTGTATGATACTCTTGAAGGTCGAGTTCTTAAGTCCTCCGGCGTGATCCGGCTCCGAGATAAAGCGACCTCTTTCTCACGAAAGGCGTAACTCGGTTCTTTGCCTCAAGACGAAACCTTCTCAAAGATCTTGAGATCCTGCGGCACAACCAACCTTTGTTCTCCACTAATTCATCCCAGAGTCGACTTCACGATCGAAAGAAAGAGAAAGCGAGTCGTAACTCGGTCAGCACTCATCAAGTTGATTCTCCAACGGACATCTCTTTTACTTTCTCCACGCATATATTCACCATGGAGAAACTTGACCTTGAACTCGAATTCGGTCATTCAACCTGATGTTCATTTTGAAGTCAAGTTCTTACTTCGATATCGAATAAGAAAAATTACGTTAAGCACAAGGAAATGGGAAATAAAGATGAATGCAAGAAGGATTATTCGGTTCTTGACATCTTCGACTCTGGAGAATGATTCAACGTCCCGAGAATAAAGATCCTTGGGGGCGACTCGAAGGGCAGACTCTTTTGGTGCTCGATATCACCATCATCTCTTCGCTCCTTTTCCTCTTCTCTAGAGGCGGGTCCTTCTGGCGGAAGAAGCGAGGGCAGCTTGGAGATCATTGGAAACCTCTTTGTTGGGCTTTCTCAGCGCATAAGGCGCTCGGGATGAATAAAGCCCGCCTCGAACAAAGATTCCTCCACAAATTTGTAATATATGAATCTCAAATCGAAGATCTTCAATGATACGGAATTTCGTCCATGGATATCTTCATCACCAACTTGTAGGGGAATGGGTAAATCTCTCGCTTTCTTTCTCGAAGACCCCGATCATTCTTCACAAAAGAATCTGCTTGCGACCTTGGGAGGATCGCCGTCAGAAGGTCAAGTAGCCGACTCTGCGGTGTCGACCATGTGCATGTAAACTTGCACATCGCGGTAATCGATAGTCAGTGCGCCCTCGAAAAGACTATAAGTCCCATCACGATCGTCATTGCCACCTTTCAGCGGGAAATGCAAACCTATGCATCGACAAAATGGCGATCATCTCTGGGGATGGGGAAACCAATCCGCCCCAAACTCATCATAAGTGGTGAAATACCGGCGGAGGTGGGCTCTATCGGACTTCTTGGACACTTAAGAACCAAATCATTGGAAAATAATATTTTTCGAGCGATCAATGTGTCTCCGTGTCGGACTCCACGAACCTTGATCCTCCCATTTTAGAAGCTTCCTGCGCCTCAGATTCAAGGGTGGGGCGTGTCTCTTTCAAAAGATTATCACCCATCTACAAACTCCTGCGATCGAGAGGAAAATTATTCCAAGGAGAGTGCCCAAACTCCCAGGGGGGGAGGTATCTCTGGATGGAGATGAGGAGATGGGGTTGATCAGAAGTGCCCAAACTCCCACCGGGGAGGCTATGCACTCTGGCTTGGTGGAGATGAGGAGGTGAGGTTGATCCAGAAGAGTGCCCAAACTCCAGAGGTATGCACTCTAAGAGGAGAAGAGGCTGAAGTTGCCTTTTCTTCTTACACAGGGGTTTTATAGACCCAGGTTAAAAGGTAAAACCCAAAACCAAAGGCATTCAAAACCATCCAGACAGTTCCGGTGGACCTGGGCAGCGCCAGAGAATGAGCCTTGATGTACTGCCAGCCAGCGTCAACCCGCCTCGCCCGCCTAGCCTTGATCAGGCCAGCGTCGATCCTCGTGGCGTGGCCGTTGATGGCGATGGCGTGTGATGCCATGACATGGCCGCGATCAGGCGCCGTGCCGCGTCGCGTGGCGACGTGGCCCATGACGTGGCTTCGCATCCATGCCCATGCCATGGCGTGGCCGCGTGAGCCCGCGTCGTGGCCGGCAGCTGAACGGCGGCGGCCCCGTATGGCCGCGTACGCAGCCCTGACGTGGCCGCGACCCGCACCGCGACCAGCGCTGTCGACCGATGAGCGTTAGGAGGAGACCTCCTTCCGTAGCCAGCGCCGTGGCGCCGCTCATCCAGCGCCAGCCAGGCGCCTTGAACCTGGCGGCGCCCGCCGAAAACTTCCGTAGTGTCACAGTCCATAACCTCAAAATATCATACTCACATACTTATGCATTTGCGACTGCAAAGTTATAATATTGTCTTTGTTATGAAGATTTGTTCTCTCAAAATCGCGGTTGATGGACTCTCTTTTCATTTGCTATTTTAGTATTTGACATATATTTTTTGGATGGCGAGATCACAAAATAGAAATTCGATCTCGAGAAAATTAATCGATCAAAACGAATCTCGGGCATTTTGAAATGCTTGATCTAATCACCGATTTTAAAACTTACAATCAAGCGGCCGTCTGAGGCGAACATAACAACATCAATCGATCTCGAATCATCGGATCAATTATCGGAACATGAAAATGGATCACGATCCAAATGGTCACAAAAGCGGACATATTTATAGTGGTCGGCGGCTCGTCAAGGCGAATCCAATCGAATCACCCAAATCCGGCATCATTAAGGCACCGGATCATCAAAATACACCGTCGATCGGGGATGCTTCGCGTCAGATGGGAGTGGTTGGAGTTTTCCACAATTCTGGCGCACTCCCAAAATCTATAAATAAAGCCTTCTTACGGAAGGGGAATCGATTTGCGACCAGGAAATCGAGAACCGGTCGGCGGCGTGACGATCTCATCAGGTCACCAGGTCGTGCACGAAGATCGAGTTCGCCTTGGAGATCGCCTCAGGGACTAGAAAAGACCATTCGCTCCTTTCGAAGATCGAGGTTGCTCGGGATCAGTTCTGCGCTTTTGGGAAACTTCTCCCTTGGGTTGGAGTTATTGTATTCTCGGAATATTGTTTTCCGTATGTATCTTCCGACTAAGAAGCGGGACATATCTTTTGAACACATTGAAAGTTCTACGAGGCGTGGTTTTCCACGGGTTTCCATTAACGTGTTCATATCCCTTGTGTGTTGGATAATTTTTTGAAACGATAAGATCTCGCGTCTAAATAAATTCTACAACAGATCTGATATATAATTTATTTATCACTTCTATTATTATTGTTTTATTTGCAGCACTTATATCTTTCTTTTTTCTAAGTTGAATATCCGATCAGATTTTTAAAAATCTTGTTTTTATGGTTGTAACAAAAACTTGATTTCTAAGTTTACGCGATTAATAGATAATCAGTTCAACTGCAAAAGTGCTGTGCGTTCTTCATCTTTATTTGCATTTTTTTTTTCACTTTTTACAACAGCGAGGTAACAGTCCAACGCGACGGGATGGGTTGATGGAAACTCTGCGGACAGCCTTTGATCTCTACTGTGGCTTATCAAAATGGGGTCCACATTGGAATCCGAGGCCATGTCACGTGATTCCTGCCATCGCCACTACGCTTTTACACGTGTCGCAATTATATTCGCTTTATTGCGTGATCTTGTGTTCTGTTTCTCGTCCGGTAGCCCGACGGCCGACACCTTGCCACCGTTACAACTAACTGTCGTCGCTCTGTTCTGCGTGGAGTTTTTTTAAAATTAAGGGCATTGCCCACGTGGCATTTTTATAAAAAATATATTAAAATATTCAACTCAAATTTTATTTTAAATATATATAATTTTAAATAAATTTATATGCATATCACAAAATTCTTATACATTTACTAATCCAATATCTAAATTTGATATTTATAAAAATATTATTTTCATATGATTTAAAAAAGTTTATTTTAGTAATAAAAATTAAAAATTATTTTATTTTTATGTAATATTAAAGATTTAGAAACAATTTTTATAAAAAAGAAAGTTTAAATATTAGATATATAAATATATAAGAATTATGTGCTATGTATGTAAATGCTAATGTCTCAATTTTTGTTTTTAAAATATAAGAAGGATTGTTGAACAAAAATTTATTGATATATTTGAAAATCATCATTTAAATCTCTTAGTTATATTTTATCAAATAATAAATAAATAAATTTAAGAAAATAAATTTTCATTTATAAATTTATATTTACTTGAATTCAACTCGAGAGATAAAAGATAATGCTATTTGTTCAAGCTGCTATTTATATTGATATAGTAAAAGTGTATTATTTTTGAAATATAAAAGCTTTTTACATATAGTTCAAATTCTTAAGCATTTACATAGCAAACACTTGAAGTATAATATTGACAAAAATAATAGTTTTTTAAGCATAAAAAGCTACATTTCATTTTCATAAAATAACATTGGTACTAATTTTTTTATATAATAATGAAGATTTTAGTATTATCTAAATAAATATAAAAGTTTAAGTGTTAAATATATAAATAAATAAAAATTATGTGCTATGTATGTAAAAATACTCTTATTTTAAAATATTTTTAATACATTTTATATAATTAGAAACTGCATTTAAAATAATTACAACTTGAAACCAAAGGGCCACTAAATATAAAAGGTCCTTCACATTTACCTCGCTTGCATCAATAATTTGGAGTGTACCTTGTACCAAATAGAGCACGGGAGTTCTGCCTTAATATTAGCTTTAAGAGGACGTGATGTGTGATATATTTGATATGCAAGCTGAACTATAAAATAGTTCATTTGTTTCTCAACCGATATCATGAGATTTATATGCTGCATTAATGTAAAGTTGTTATTTTTTTAATTTATTAATTTTGTCATTTATGATCATCCCATTTTAGAACTGTGACATTTTTAATGCATTGTTGTTGCTTACTATTTTCTTAAATGTTATAGTCCATTCTCTCTTGGCTTTATTGGTTTGGTTGGTGAAAGCTAGATCTAAGATCGAGTTTGGGAGGGTGGCATAGGTGCTGTGCGGTATAAATTATATCGTAATAAGTGTTTGACAAACTGTATTTCAGTTGTATTTTGAAGAAAATGAAATAAAAAAGTTAAGTTTTTCAACTTGACTTGATAAAGTGTTGTGTCGGCCAGAAAGTTGTGATATAATTTTTTTAAAATAAAAAAAATTGTAATCCTTACCTCATCTTTTCTTTAGACATGCGACTTTATTATTTTTTTTGCTGCAGTTATCTGAAACTAACTCTAAGTTGCATAAAATATAATATATATTTATATATATTATTCGAAAGCAATTTCACTATTGAAAATATAGATTTTCAGCTAAATTTGTTACTTTTCCTTCTAAAATTTAGATATAATTAGTCGATCAAACTTATGTATAATGCTTGCGAATAGGAGGTGAATAGAAAAATTAAAACTAAACTCTCATATAAATTAGCACTTAAGTTTACGATTTCTTAATATTTGTGTTAAGTTAACTGATAAAAACAATGGCATTATATTTACATTATTATTATTAGTAGTAATAAAAAATTAAAATAATAATGTTTTAAATATAAAGCTTTAAGTCAAAAAGAAAATAATAAGAAATAAAGTATCCTGTACACGGAGGTGGCTTAACATCAAGGATTCCTCTGAGAGCGAATGAGGTTGCGGCTAGGGTTTCCGTCAATGAGTGTTTTCTCCATTGCTCTTCTCCCCCTCCTCCCTGATTCTTCCTCCTCCCCCTCACCTCCTTCTTCTTCTCTCTCTCGACCTCCCCGACTCTGAGGTCGGTTTTTTTTTCCTTCCTCTCTCGGGGGTGCTCTCCCTTGGACTATGGCCTCTTCAATGATCAACCATATATTCAATGCTACATTCCCTTCTCTATCTACCTCCTCATCCCTTGACTCTATCATGCAATTGGGAAGCTGCCCTTATTACGGATCTCTCCTGATAGCAATCAAGAAGAAATGGAAATTTAAGGGAACTCTAGAATTGCTTATCATAGAAGGGGATTTCTTCCTCTTCAAATTCACTTTCCAAGAGGACTATAACTTAGTTTGGGACAATAAGCCTTGCTTCCTTAATGACCGTCCTTTTGTTTTCCAGAAATGGGCATGGAACTTCAGGCCCTCCAAGGAACAAATCTTTCCTTCATGGATTGCCGAATTTCCTCTCTCTGTACTAACTAAACGTTTCTTTAATGTCACTAGTCGGATTGGGGTTCTTTTAATAGTTGATAATTTAACTGTTTCAAAAGCCAGAATTACTTTTGCTCACATTTGTGTGCAGATCAATACCTCCTCCTTCCTTTCGGACTCAGTTCCTATCAATTTGAATGGGATGAAGTTCAATCAGGAAATTGTTTATGAGTGGAAGTCATCGGTATGTTCTAAATGTCATACTTTCTCACATGATGATAAATCCTATCCTCAAAACCCAGCTCCCCATGCTCTAAATCGTGGTTGAAGCCATAGCCATCCTCCGCTTCAAGAAATTCATCAAGAGAATATCTCAAACCCGTTGATCGACACACCTCCTCAGGTACTTCCCTCTATCCCTTCTACTGATGGTACAAGGTTATTGAACGATACAAAAAAGATCCCCTTCCCCAAAATTACCTTACGGTTGATTCAACCATCCTCCAATCTTATCCCCTATACTGGAGGATCTCTCGAAGCAAGAGGTAGAACTTATAATTAATGAGGAGCAAACTGACTCTGAATTTCACTTAGAATCACAAAGTTGTACCATAACCTCGGAGTTATCACTGACTGCTGCTGCCTCTCTCCTTCCCATGGAGTTAAGGAAAATCCCTAACACTCCTAAAAAATCATCACATGAAGGGGACATTCTTAAGACCTCCTCAAATATTACCCCCTCAACCCATGAAGGCAAATAAAAGAAGGGCAAGAAGCCCTCTACTTCTTCTTCCCAATGATTCTCCCTGCACTGGGAAGTCGGAATGTCCGTGGCCTCTCGGCTGAGGGCATAAATCTCATTGTTTGAGGATAATAAAGGAGTTTCGGCTAGACCTTCTATCTCTTAGAGATTAAGATCAACACTGATACGACAAATCGTCACTCTTCCTTCCATAAGTTCACTTTCTTTCCCTCTGAATCTTGTTGCTCTAATTTTGAGTATGCTGTTGGGAGTCGTATCTGGATTAAATAGTATTCTGATCGTCTTGATTTTAAGCCTTTAGTCAAGACCTCTCAGTTCAGCCATGGCTCTGTCTCCATCGTAGGCACTGAAACCTTCTTTATGACTTGCATATATGTTGAAAATGATGCTCACTCCAGATTATCTCTATGGAATTCCTTAAGGGAATTATCTAGTGCAATATCTGATCCCTAGATTCTTATGAGAGATTTCAATTATTTTTTATTCAGCAATGAGAAATCTGGTGGTAACCTTATATCCCTTAACAACTCCTTGGAATTCAAGGACTGTATAAATGACTGTGAACTTTTGGATCTCCCCAGTACAGGTCTCTTCTTTACTTGGTTTAACCAGCAAATAAATAATCCTATCTCTTCCAAGCTGGATAGAGTTCTATGTAATTCTCATTGGCTTGATTTATTTTCTTACTCCTTCTATAGAGTTCCTCCCCCCTCTCCTCAGATCATTCACCCCTTATCACCTTCTTACAACATACCCATAAATCCTCCCATCGGTTTATGTACCGTAATTATTGGTCTTCTACCCCGATTTTCTAAAGGTAACTAAGGAAGCTTGGTTTGGTTTTGTTCAAGGGAACACTCTTTTTATTTTTTTTTTAAAATTAACTCAAGTCAAAATGGCTTTCAAAAATAGAAAGTGGCACTCTCTCCCCTTACAGCTTCAAATTGAGCAGATAAAAAGAGAAAAGATAGATATTTGAAGTTGATCCTTATGGAGAGCATATGGGTCAAGCAACGTGCTAAGGCTCACTGGCTCACTCAATCTGATGATGATCTCAAATTCCTATATTGTTCAATCAAAGAGAGGAAAAATGCAAATATAATTAGAGAGCTTCATATTGATAAGGGACTGATCAATGATCAAGACTCCATGGCTGAGGAGATTTGCAAGTATTACTCCTCCCTTTTCTATTGCTGTAATTCTGATTCTCTTCATCTTCAGGGCATGCCCTTGGGAGAATGCTTACCTCCACGGTTGGTTGATGAGCTAGTGGTTGATATAAGTGATCAAGAAATTCTTTATGCACTCAATATTATTAGTGAGAACAAACCTCTAGGCCCTTATGGATTCAACTCCAAATTTTTTACATCCTCTTGGGATATCACAGGGAAGTAATTTCTAAAGGCAGTTCATCATTTCTTCAAAACTCAGAAGCTGCCCTTAGAAGAATGCTTACCTTTAGGGTTGGTTGATGAGCTAGTGGCTGATATAAGTGATCAAGAAATTCTTTCTACACTCAATAGTATTAGTGAGAACAAATCTCCAGGCCCTAATGGCTTCAACTCCAAAATTTTTACAAGCTCTTGGGATATCACAAGGAAGTAATTTCTAAAGGCAGTCCATCATTTCTTCAAGACTCAGAAGCTACCAAACTATTTTAAGCATACTCTTATCACCTTAGTTCCCAAGATGAAGCACTCAAATTCAATCTCAAATTATTGTCCTATCTCTCTTTGCAATACATTTTATAAGGTGCTAGCTAAAGTTCTTGCTAGTAGAATCAAGAAGACTCTCCCGATCCTTATAAACCCGGCTTAATCAGCTTTCATTATGGGTAGGGATATTGTTGATAATTTGGCCATGGAACATGAGATATGTAATAAATTCTCATCTTCTCATCACCAGGAAAGTTTCTTGCTAAATTTGATCTAAGTAAGGCTTTTGACTTAATAAATAGAAAATCTTTTATCCACAGACTTTTAGCTAAAGGTTCTCCATCTCGTTTTATCAAATGGGCGGAGGCATGCATTCTTGATGTTCCTTTTTTGGTGGTCCTCAATGGTGAAATAAAGGACCTCTTTCTTCATCAAATGGTTTACGGCAGGGAAATAAATGACCTCTTTCTCATCTTCTCATCAATATAGATAAGTTTATTATCTGTTTTTCTAAAAACAGTAAAAGGGTTGAAGAACTTTTTAACATCCTTAATATTAAGCAATGCTCCTTCCTTATCAAATATCTTGGCCTACCTATGGCTTTGGGACCCATCAAGATGGTTCACTTTTATGCTCTCTTTGATAGACTTCAAGCTTGGTTGGCGGGCTGGAAATGTAAATTTTTATCTCTAGGGGGAAGATTCCAACTGATTCGATCATCTGTGAATAATTTTTTTTCTTATTGGTTTAGATCCATTGCTATCCCGAAGAGAATTATCAAACGTATTTGCTCCTTCACAGCCAACTTCTTTTATCATAATGGGGATAATAAGAAATTACATACTATCTCTTAGGCTGGACCACTCTCTTTAGAGATAAGGGGAGGGGTCTCCTCTTTACTTCCTCTAAATTCTCTTTACAAGGTTAAAACCTTATGAAAAATACTAAACAAAGGCTCTCTCTTCACAAAATGGTGTGAGCAAAGATATGAGTTGGTGTGGAAAGTCTCCCACCATAAGATCTCCCCCCTATGGAAGGAGTTAAAGTCCTATGCTGCTAGATTCAGGAAAAAGTTCCAATACCATATTGGAAACGAAAGAATGCTTTCTCTTTTTTATGATCCTTGGTGTGATGGTAACACACTTGCTGGATTTCTAGGAGCCAATGGGCTAAATGCTATGAGCTTTTCATTTGATGCTAAGCTTAGTTCTATTATTATTGATGGTAGGTGGAGTTTACCTAGGGGTTCTTTTCCTAAATTTTCTATACATTATGAAAAAATCCTTAGCATTCCCTTGCCTGGAGGTTAGGACTAGATCTCTTGGGAAAATAATAACAGCCCTCTAATGTGGAGTTCAAAAAGGCTATCTTTGAGTTGCATCCTAGTGTGGGTTGGTATAAGGAGATATGGTTTAAATGTCATGTTATAAATTTTGCTCTCTATAGATGGATGTCATACTTAGGTGGACTTAAAACCAGTGATGTGCTATCAAGAAGAGGTATGAGTTCTACTATTGAATGCTTCTTTTATCAGAACTTCTCTGAATCTCACTCACATCTCTTCTTTGAGTTTCCCTTCTCCATGAATATGGCAAGAACTCTACTCCCAAATGGCCAATTCTTCTTACTGCAATCCTCTCTACAGCAGATTCTAAGTAATGTGGATATTCATGCTCATAAAATGATTAAAAGACTTCATTATCTTATAACAGTTGTTATGGTATATACAATTTGGAGGGAAAGAAACAATCGGCTCTTCTCCTTAACCTTCTTCCATTTCCCTATTCTTGTCAAATAAATCAAAAGTCGAATAGCTTTCAAAATGGCAAAATAGAAGATGAAAGATCTTGGCATTGTCATGTATTAAATATGTTAAAGTTTTAGAGAAGCACAGATGCAATCTAATCCCCCTCATCTCCCCTCCCTAGCTGCTTCCTTCTTTTTTATTTTTAAACACTTCGGATACGGATTCTGGACGATGATGACTTGCTGTTATGGCGAATTTTGTCCATAATTCTGTTTAAGGCTCTGCCAAGAAGACCTTCTCAGCAACCTTGGCTGAAAGCACAATCAGTTAACTCACTCCAATGGAAGACAGTGAAGGTAAGCGCAGGTTTGCCTTACTCTTTTCATGATGCTCGTTCCTGGTATTGGTTGTGCTGGATAAGCTCAGTCATTTTTGTAGTATGAGTCAAGATCAATAGTCCGTTTTCATTATATATATAATTTTTTGGGTTTTTGATTTCTGGTTTTAGTTTGTGTATTTGTCCTTGAGTTACTTATTGTTTCTCTTCCTTTATCCTCTTCACCAACGGTTCTTTACATGTAATTTATTTTTCACTTTGAAATGAAATTGGGCAAAACTCTCAAATTTTTCCCAAAAAAAAATAAAAAATTTTCCAATAAATAAATAAAAATAAAAAATAAATCAAAGTTCGGGATCAAAATCAACGAGAAAAATTAATAATACAATGAGCTTTGAAGGACTGATTAAATTTAAAATGTTATTATTTTTATGAAAATATGCTTATAATATTATCCCTTTCAAGTAAGTATTTCTATCTCTTCATACATATATAAAGTAATCTATAAAATAATGCAATTTTCTCACATGTGGGCCGACCAAATCGACCCATTTCAATTATAGTTAAACCTCAAGACCGACCAATGGTGATAAGTTGATATCAAGGATTCAACAAATTTATAAATTGAAGTTCTAACAATTGAGTTATTAAAAATGATTTTAAGAAGCTTTCGGTGAGGCTCGTAATGGATAATGATAATATTACAATTTTTTTTTTACAAATAAAAAATATATATTTAAAATAATTATGTAATTTTCATTTCATATATGATATTGATAAAATTTAAAGCTCATTTACAATTCTAATAATATAAAATCAAATAATACAATTCTAATAATCAAATTATTTTTCTTAAATATATCTTTAGCTTACAATTAAAAAAGAGCTCTTAAATAAAGTCACTGCAAAATTGTATAAAGCTTCTGCCGACAAATGACAGAAATCCAGCATAGGCTGCAGCCGACGATCCTTAGTTGCCTGCGATATTTCCAAACAGTCAGTGCACCACGGCCGTCCACTTCAATCATTGCACGAATATTATTGCACCGAATAAATATTTCTTATGGAGACAAAAACATTATTCATGACATAGTCAAAGCCACACGAGATGGGTCTCTGTCTGTCCTCATATTGTCTTTTTTTTTTTTTTTTTAGTTATTCACTTTTTATATCTTATGAGTAGATATCATTGTGAGTAATTCTGCGCAAGCGTCACATTCATTAATACGTAGCGGTCCCTTTAATATTAAATTCGCCACTCGGAGATCGAATGTGATCGGGTTACCGGTGCTCATTCCGAGCTAAGAGACAGTGGGTCCTCATATTGTCTTTGAGAACCACCTTTGAATGGATGGAGACGTAATAACAGTTTACTAAATTAAAAGGTTTTTTAGTTATAATAATATTTTAATTATGAACAGTGTATGTATTTTATGAATTTTAATATCCAAGTTGATGTATGAAGAGGTTGATTGTCCACCTAGTTTTGATTGAACAATATTTTAGTAATAAATTTATTATATATTTTTATTCATTAGTGCTAGAATTGAGATTTCTGAGATGAATGAACTGCGTAATCAGATGATCAGAGTTTTCTCTCGTCAAGAAGACTCACATTCCAGCTCGTAGTGTGCATGAGTTTATCATTAATTGATTTAATGACCTAAAAAATAGAAATTTATTTTTTAGGAAAAAATTAATCACAAAGAAAGCGAGGGGAATAAATGACCATAAATGATGGTTGAATAAACAAAAGAAATTAGAATTGACTTTTGTTGATGTTAAAGAGTCAACTTCAAATAAAGATATGCCATGTGATTTTAAGTATCTTATAATAAAAAATATATATCATAAAAGTTACTAATTGTCTTTAATATTTGAGTAAAATTAATTGTGAAGATTTTTGCACAAGCGGTTAAAGAAGATTATAATATTTTTAATATTAAAATATTAAATTATATATTTTGTATAATTTATTACACAATATGCTTAAAAAAACTTTTTAAAAAATTAATAATTTAATTTATTGATTTATATGTATAATAGAATATTTTGGAGATTTGAATTCTTTTTTATTATAATTGGAGGTGTTAACATAGACCAATGTGAAAGTGTCATTATATTAAAAAATATTCATATTGGAAAAAAAAGTATATATAAATATAAATGAAAAAAAATGATTGGAATAATCCAGCCATATTGAGAATAAATTATGATAGAATAAAATTTTCATAGCTTTGTTATGAAATAAATTATCTAATAAATATTTGAAGAATGAAACTCAGGATTCACGTGGAAAAAACACAAGAGGAGGGAATCACACATGGTAAAAATCTTCTTATGTATTTATTTTGGAGTACAAAATTTTCCTGATAATATGATTACAAATCATATGAGAATGTCAATGAGAATTCGAATCAAATAACAAATCTCATAGTGGTTAGAATATGATTATGGTAAGTTCATGATGGTGAACAACGACGGTGTGGCGATAATGATCAGATAGATACAAACTCGCCGATAATAGATCGACGGTAGCCAGCGATGGTCGATAACGATGATCGATGGTAGTTGTTACCGCAGCGCGATGATGCGGCGTGTCGGCGACGGTCGATTCAGCGATCAGCAATTATGATGGATTGATGCAAATGGCGGCAACAGCAGTCGCGGCGTCGGTAACGTGGATGCGGTAGTGTGGTGGTGATGTAGTGGCCGATGGTGGTGGCGGCGATCGGTGGTGGCGACGGCGTGGTAACAGCGGTGAGCGGTGGGTCGGCACCGTTGAGTGTGATTATGCTTGGAGGATTTTCAAGTCTTAGAGCTCTCTCTTCTCTTTAGCTTTGACTCCCCTCATATGAAGAATGAAGAGATATTTATAGATTAAAGGGATGACATTTCTGTAAATACATGCAAAATTTAAACCACTCCATCAGAAGACTCAAAATATTTCCCTGATCATCTGATGTATTTTAAGTATTTGAATGCTTAAATGATGTCAGAATCAAGAGATCTTGGGCTTGTTAGATCCGGCTCGTCAAGATGCTTGATTTGATTATAAACACTTCATATTTAGAAACTATTTAGAGAATTAACTGATATCCTAAAGTTTTCAATAATATTTTAAATGCTTGATCTGAACTAGTTTGACTTAGGATCAGATTACTTTTAACATCAAGATTCATGCT
Organism: Cymbidium sinense; assembly: GCA_021442155.1. Lineage (NCBI taxonomy): Eukaryota > Viridiplantae > Streptophyta > Magnoliopsida > Asparagales > Orchidaceae > Cymbidium > Cymbidium sinense. The sequence goes on from CM038216.1 coordinate 5,475,557, forward strand.
TCAACTAATGAAATTTATAGCATCATATCAATTGCCCCTATTTTTGGATAGCATTATCTCTATCATTCAAAAACATATGTCAAATAATTGAAAATAATAAATTCTTCACTGAAATTTGTGGGTTTATTAACCATATAGTTTGAGAGAATAAATCTTCATGAGTGCATAAGATTATGATCATGGAAGCGGGTGCAGGGCTACGGGTGCGTGCGGGTGCTCAAGCGCAAGCTCAGGATTACAGACTCAAATATGCGTCTGAGGGGTCATGGCACTGAGGATGGCGTAATGTAAATGCATGCCGATGAGTATTTTTTCGATTTTTTTTAGTTTCTTTCATTTTTTTTTATTTTTTCCCTTTTTGCCCATATAGTGGGTTTATTAAAACCCTCATAGGGTCAAGTAAGGAGACACAACTCCCATATGCTCTAATATTCTTCTGCGATGGATGAGAAATTATGTAGCAGAAGTTTAAGGGCTAATGTAATATTTCTTTTCTTTCTTTTACGTGGCTCGACCTTCTTAGAGAAGGTCATTACTTTTTGATCAAGACTCATATGGCAGGCTTGATTTTCCCTCGAGAAAGGCATCTATCCTTGTTGGACCGAGTTTGGAGGCGATCGACGTTGATCATCAGCTCGGTTTGTCCTCGAGAAGGCATCAAGCTTCATCGTCGGACCGGTTTGGAGGTGATCAAGGCCCGTAGTTCATATGTCGAGGCTCCTGTTTTCCTTCAAGAGAGGCGTCAACTATTATCGTCAGACCAACCGGGTTTGGAGGCGATCAATGCCCATAGTTTATACGGTGAGTCTTCGATTTTCCCTCGAGAGAGGCGTCAACTGTCATCGTCGGACCGACCGGGTTTGGAAGGGCCTGCTGAGATTCCAATTTCTCTCGAGAGACATCGTCTCCTCATTGGACCCGGTTTGGAGGCGATTAAGACCAGTTTATCTGATGCTTCCTCGGCGTCAACTATTCGTCGGTCACCGAGTTTGGAGGTATCAAGACCCATATTTTCTATGGAAATTGAATTTCTTGAAACTCCAATGGATGGTTCGACAGTTGATAACTGCCAAGATGGCGGAGAAGCATCATTTAAGAATCATCTCAAAAAAAATCGTATTATCTGAGTATCTTTAGAGAGAAATAGTTTTTTATCTCATATATATATCGTATATTTTTTTCGGTAGGCAAAATTTTATCCAAAGCTGTCCATAAGCAAAGTCGAAAAATATACCCAAGTATTGGGGTGGTGAGTTCACACAATTCTTAGACATTTGTCTCTCTTCTCTTTTTTTATTATGTATTTTTGTAGGATGATGGCCGAAGAAAATCAATATATTCTGACGATATATCATCTACTATCACGTTGCGGTTTAATGGTGCTTCCTAAAATTTTATTTTCCCAATGAGTTGGTGGCTATTGTTGCTAAAAAGTCTGATCGAGTACGTTCTCCTCCGTTAAGATACTTTACTGTTTCTGAGATGATTCTTCGTGCGGGATTACGATTTCCTTTGGCTGTTGAATTGATTGAGATTTTTAGAATATGCGGTGTAGCTTGGTCATAATTTTTTTTCGAGCTTTAGTAATCATTGTTGGTTTGACTGTCTTCTTTAGTGAGCGTAGTGCGACTTTGAACATCAAATACTTATGAATGTAGATTCACATGTGATGCTCGGGACGATATTTCTTATCGAGCTATAAAGAATTGGATAGAATTTTAGCATGAGATCTATCTAAAATTGGTCAATGGGTTCTTTTTGTGAAAAATGAGTGGGCCTCCACGAGAGATGGGGAAGATTAAATGACCTTCCGGATCCATTCTTGATTGAAGAATGAAATCTTAACAACTCTTAATATTCGATGTAGGAAGCACACAGAGAGAGCGATGGATCTAAGCTCCACGTCCGCGCGGCGTGAGCGTGGCTCAGCGACGCAGGCGCACCCCGCGTCTCTCCACCGGCGTGCCGGCGCGCCAGCACGAGCACCGCCGTCCATGATCGCGGCCTCATTGTAACCCTTGTCGATGGTGGTCGACCCCGACGGCCACGTCGCGCGCCACCCCACCGCGCCATCCGGCTCCATTATTCCCGCTAGGTATTTGAGGCCAATCACCGACCCGGTTGCTCATCCTTCACACGCGGCGCAAATTTTTGTGACGCCGGTTCAATTTTTGGGCGAGCTCCCGAATATTTTGAATATCTCTCGGGTTGTGTTTCTCGGGCCCGTTAGAGCCCACATTTATCGGCTCGCATGCGCTGGATTTTCACTAGACATTATTTTTCTCGTGCGGCATATCAAAGGATCGTATGGGTGCACGGTCAGCGTCAGACAAGCGATGATGCGCAGTTTGAGAATATAGGCACGAGCACAAGAGCATGTCATGACATACTCATGACGTGGCCATTACCGCTCATCCCGGACACGCATGCCTCCTCGCACGGGCGGAGGGGTTGCGCAGTTCCAGAATCCCCAAAAAACTTACTTTTTTCAATGACATGCATTTTTGCCGACGGGGTGCCGCGCGTGTGCGATGCGCGATATTTTCGGGAATCGCTCGATTCCCACCGACACCGTGGCATATCAAAGGCTCATGTGGGTGCATGGACGGTGTCGGACAAGCGGCGACTCGTGGTTGGTTGAAATAAAACATTAAAGGTGTCGGCCCGGCGCATGTCGGGACATGCTCACGACACCATTAACACAGTCCCCGCGGCATGCCTCTGAAGCGGGCATGGAGCGTCACTCCCTAATAGACGAGCCACCCAAAATGCATTTCTGGCCCCCGGTAGTTCCAGAATCTCCAAAAAACTTACTTTTTCACGGGAACACATTCGTGCCGGTGGGGTGCCTGCGCCGCGTGCGGTAGCACCTCTTGAATTTCTCGTGCTCGTTCCAGAGCGGTTCAGAGGACTAACTGATATAGGGAAGGATCTCAGTGGATTGTGACAGCAAAGACCACTCTGCCACGTACAATGCTCCACCATGAATTTAAGTAGTCTGCAAAGGATTCTGCACTCTTTGAGTATTGTGTCCATCATTTATTATAACCAATAGTGTCAGTGCATAAAAAAATAAATGGAGTAAAAGCAGATGTGTTAAAATATCATATATGAAACCAATGTTTGCCTACATTTTAAAAGAAAAAAACAAGCATGAACATACAAATCTTCCATTAGAAAAAGAACATAAATTTGTTAAGATGAAACATCAGACCACTTACGGTCTACAAGAGACTCAAGGCCTGGACCAGTTGACATCAGGGTTCAGATTAGTCAGATCAGTACAATTTTTTGTGACAAAATAGCTCCACCCTAGAAAGCATCCAAGATAATCAGTAGGAAAAAAAATCAGTATACTTCCATGCATGACAATAACAAAAAGACAGAGCCCAAACACTAAAAAAAAAGATTTGTTGAAGGAAAAGGCAGAACTGCTTGATTGGAGAAAAGGAAAGCAACAAAGAAAATAATACATAATTGAACACAAGATATCAAAATAAGCTAATAAAAAAACATAGAAGGTAAATATAAAACTTTTGAATTTGATCACAATTGGAAAATTATCAAACTGATCTCGTCACTTCAGTTGCCCTAATAATATTGCTACCAAAAAAAAAAAAAAACACACCTGATCAGGAGCTACCCCTCCAATCCACCATTCCGGTCAAATGACTCAACTTTCAAGAAGTTGATGGGTTAAACATATCAATCATAAATAACTATAGCAGTTAACCATGACACTCTATATTTTATTAGCTTTTACAAGTGATTTATTTTGGTTGGTTCTGTAGAAGTTCAGAAGAAACTTCATCTTCATCAATTGAATTTTCAGTGGAGTTGGAGGTGTTCTCAATTTATGCAGTTATTATTATTATTTTTTTCAATGTGTTTTTCACCCACACAATTGTAGCATAACATCCAAAATCATTACTTCAAAACATGATGATGAACATATAAAATAAGCTTCTCCCAATTTAAGCTGAAATAAAAATAAAAACTGAAAGAGAGGGAGGACGAGATAAACTTCAACAAAAAATCATACACATATACAAGCTAGTAGTTAATTGGACTAAAGCTGAGCGTTCCAAATGCCCTGGATTTTCACATCCTTGGGCGCCTTAGCACCAAGATTGGTGTCAGATGGTTGCAAACGCTCAAACATCCCAATAACTTCCCCTGTCTCCGGCATGCTCTTGCTCACACTGAGACTAATCTTTCCATTGTTGGAAGCAGTATTCTTTATGTTCTCCTTAGTAAGCTCTTCTTCATCCCCTCTTCCTCCCGCTGGCAATGCCATCGCGTTGTCATATCTGCTCGGCCCTCCCCTTCCCTTTGGGTCCAGAAACGAAGATCCACGATAACTAGGCACCAGGAACTGCCCACTGAATCCCTCCGGCTTGCCGGTGGCCACCAGCTGCTTGATGGTGAACATGAATGGCATGCGTTCACCGCCGGAAAGCTGCACGGTGATGGCGACGTAGTCGATGCCATCCTTCTCCTCGAACTTGAGGGTTCCGTCAGGTGAGACGTCCAATGCAGCATGAGTTACGTCACATTGTCAAGTTTATAATTGAAGATAAAATATTTAAGGTTGGCTTTTTCATTCAGCCAGAAAGATCTCATGCTCTTATACTGTAGAGATCAAGTAAAGGTGATGAAAATGTCTCATCATATTCACAGGATTCTTTCAAGAAGCCCGTTACGAAATCACGGTGATAACAATGTTGCTTCTTTAAAGAAAAAGAAGACATGTGCCGAAGTAATTACGTCAAATATTTGCGGAGAAGATGTTTGCCCCCAGCTGGCCTTTAAGAGTTTAGCTATATCAACTCATAATGGAGGGATTCGTTCCTCGAAGCCGCATATTCCTGAAGAGGTGTTAAAGCACGTATGCATTGGACGTCAACGAGCAGACGAATTAGTACGATATCTTCTCCTTCTCTTTCTTTTTTTCTTTCCTTTTTCTTCGTGTAATATTTGTGATTTTTTATTGTAGGTAGCCCAAATATTAGGGCTGATGGCTCATTTGAGTGTTGCTCTAGACGAGTGAAATACTAAATTTGTGAAGGTAAAATATTTTGAGGAGAGTATGAAGAAAAATGAGTCTTAAGGCCAAGTGACATCTCTAAGATCATTGTCGAGTGTAGAACGAAATGACATGTCCTTCTCTTTCTCTCCAACGTTAGGACGTAGAGCGTACTCGTGATGACCTTATTGAGGTGTGTGCAGAGACTCGCCAGAAAAAGAAAAGACTCAAGACATTTGCAGTGGAGAAGAAAGCTCTTGAACTTGAGAAGAAAGCATTACAATATCGTCTTTCTGAGAAAGAATTTATAATGTGAGAAGTGGAAGAAAATAAAATCTCGAAAGCGTGGAAGACTTTAAGAACTATAAACCTTTAATATAATAAAGCTAAATGCTAAATAAATTTGACATTTTTATGACTTATAGGAAGCAATCAATATCAAAATATATATATATATATATATATATATATATATATATATATATATATATATATATATATATATATATATATATATATATATATATATATATATATATATATATATATATTTGCGAGGTGGAAATTCTAATCTATATTGTAAGCAAAAAAGTCATAAATTATTGGATTGAGTTGATTTTAATCATTATGCTTACGCCTTGCTTGAACTAATATCAACACCATATAATCTAAATTAAAAAAAAAATTTCTCAAGAAATGGTTTCTCCCATAATGGTAATGATAGAATAAGAAAATTAAAATGGAACAAAAATCAATATTTTGGTTCATAAGAAGGGCAATAAAAAATTAATTTTTTTTATCAATGTTTAGGCCATTTCCACTTAGAAGAACTCTTTAGAGTCCATTCCACTAAGGTGGAGACTCCAAAACCTGTGGATGTGCGTTTCTTCTCATTCCAGACAGGGCCAGCCATGTCAATATGCAACCAGTGCACCTTCTCATCCACAAACTGCAAAAATAAAAGTAGCTTAGCTTTTAGTCTCACCAACATTTTGAAGAGGGCAACAATAAAAAGGTCATAATATTTTGAATCAAAGCTAATCATAATAAGTTTAGCAATCACTCATATTATATTTTTCAGAATGAATGTTTTCTTTCATTTTGATGTCCTCAAATGATTTATTCTAATTAAATAATTTTCTGTTAGAAATTAAATATTTTTATACTCCTTTGGTTCAGAGACTTAAATATCAGACATATACAATTTGGGATAATCACATTCATAACACTCAAAATATGAATATTTACAAAGATAACATCCTCTAATTTTATTTCTTCAAATTCTCACTCAAATATCAAATTTCATATTAAAACTCTAACTCATATTTTTTTACTTTTATCAAATTCTCAATGATTTATTCATATTATGTCTAAAAATATAAAAATTTTAGTTTAAAATAATAAAATGAGTGTTAATTTTGTAAAAAAATTTTCTCATTATTTATTTTTTAAACTTAATAGATTTCAATTAATTAAAAAGATTTATGTGATTCAATAATAAGGGAGCAAATATTTCTATTTCAGATTTCCAAACATCAGTAATTTTTTTTAAAGAAATCCGAATCATACAAATTTAATTGTAAAAGAAATACTATTTTTTTTTTCTGAATTTATAACAGTATAATATATAAATGAAGGACAGATCCAAGCAATAACTATGGGCCTACTGCTGCACAGGACATAAAACATAAACCTATGAATTAAACCTCAGCAGAGAGTACTGAGATCTGCCGATAATATTCATTTTGTCACCTCTGTAAATTTGGACGAAATTTTTTAATGCGACAGTTTTGTTTTTAAGATACAAGTTTTTATTAAAATAAATAAATAATAGCGCACACATAGACAAATTTTGACGTAATTTTTTTTTTATAAGATGGTAATAATACCTACAATAATTTATGATACCGAAAGTTGACTAATAAAAGAGAAGCATAAACTAAGTTAAATATAATAGATATAATGCAAAATGACTATCTTCGAGAAAAAGTTGGAGTAGCACCAATAGTAAATAAGATTAAAGAGACTCGCCTTAGATGATTTGGGCACATAAAATGTTAGTCGTCTGATAACTCAGTGAGGAGAGTAGATGTAATATAAATGAATACAGTGTAAAAGAAATGCAGCGTATTTAGATTACTTTAGATTGTTTGATTGAAAATTCTATAAATATGTGAATTTATTTTTTTCTATATGGTAAAATAAATATAATGTAAATTATTTTAAAAGTTTTGGGCGGTCGCTGGCGGTCGGCACGGACAAATGACAGCAGTGACAGTACGATGGTGGCACAAGGAGGCCGGAGGTGGCGACAACATACTTTCATTAGTCATTGTATTTGAAATTTTCTCAAATTTTACATCTGGAAATTTAACCTTGATAAATTCCAAATGTATTACATTTTAATCGCTTTAAAATTTTCTTTGTAGCATTATCTAAAACCCCCTATATTTACTTTACTTTCTAACCAAACAGCTCCTAAGGTTAGTAGAAATTTTATTATAAAATTTTAAATATCAGAAAAAAATTTTTTTGTGTGTTTTTATAGAATATTTTGGCATACATGGAATCATTTTGTTAAAAAAAAATTAATGTATTACATGTTATTATCATAATTAGTTGTTTGAAAATATTTAGCAAGTAATTAATATACTATGTGATTTAGGCTATAATGTAGCAAGGAAGTAATGTATTAATCTATTTGTTTGTTAATTAAAAATTTTAAATATTAGGTAAATATTAGAGTTTAAAATATTATTTAATTATTGTTGCGTCTTTGAAAATCAATGGTCTGAGTAAAAATTTTCGCTTTACTTCGTTATTGTGACACACACATATATAAAAGTGTGAACAATAAAATTCGAATTTTACTACGAAAAACCTCGAAAAGAGGGAAAAATCACGGGGACTAGCTAGTAAAAAGCTTCCACTATGTATCTGTTTCAGAGTACAAGATCTTCCGTCTGGGATTACAAAATATATGAAAGAAAGTAACACGGTATGTGACAACGTCGATTGTAGCGGTTAGTAGTAGATGGCGAATTGGTGCGCAATCACGGTGGAAATGCGGAGAACAATTACTGGCAATCAAGGAACAATCAGCAAAACGCGGACAATCACCGGTTGAAGTCATCATGATGAAGAGAGATTGACGGTAAGGATCAAGCGGCGGCGGTTGGCAACCGTCAGTGGCGACGATTATGCTTGGAGGATCTTTAGAGCTCTCTCATCTCTCTTGGCCTCCTCATATGAGGAATGAGGATTTATAGATGGAGTGGCGTGACGTAAATACATGCAAATCGAACCACTCCTCTCCATCGGACGGCTCATGATGATTCCCTTGATCATATGATGTATTTTATGTATTTGAATGCTCAAATGAAGTCGAAATTGTAAGATCTTTGGCTTGTTGGAACCGACGTCGAGGCATTTCGACTATAAACACTCCATATTTGAGAGCTTTTTAAGAATCTAACTAATGTCTCAAAGTTTCCAATAATATTTTAAGTGCTTGATCTCGATCAGTTTCAATTTCTGATCAGCTTATTTTCGGCATCAAGATTCATGCTTCGACTAGAGAAATTTTCATGATCATATCGGTTTCTATTTTTTGGATGATATTATCTCAATCATCAAAAAATATTTGCAATACAAAATAGCAAATTCTTCAATGAAATCTGCCATTAACCACATATTTTGAGAGAATAGATCTTCATAGCAAGATTCCACTCAGGAAGCGAATCTACAAATATGTATAGGTATGTGCGAGTGATAAATTTTGAGGTTACTGGACTATCAGGGTTTATCCAGGCTTCATGAAGGCGATGAAGTGGAGTCCGCCAGTGAAGCGCCAGCGCTGTCGAAGCCCATGGCGGGTCAGCTGTATGAGGCGGCGGCGTCTGAGGGCTGAGCAAGCGGGGCGAACATGGGAAGATGTGGATTGACGGGTGTGGTTGGTTTCGCGTCTGGTATCAGACCCGCAGGCGTCTGTGATGTCGTCGCCAGGGGCGCTTATGAGCGGTGGAACTAAGCGGTGGTTTTGATAGTTTGGGTTTTTTGGCGGTTTGGGCGGTTTTGATGATTTTTTACCCTTTGTCCCTAAAGGTGTCATCCCCAGGAGCAAGAGCACCTTCTCTCATCCTCTTCTTCTTGAGAGAAGGTCGTTTGGAGTTAAGGCCGTGTACTACGTCGGTTTTCCCCGAAAGTCAGCCGGTCTCGTCGGACCGTCCGGGTTTGGAAGGCGATCAATTTGATGCTACGTCGTTGTTCCGATTTTCCTCGAAGAAGCGTTAACCTCGTCGGACCATCCAGTTTGGGCGATCAAGGCCCGTGATGCTTTCGTCGTTGCTCGTTTTCCCTCGAAAAGGCGTCAGCCGACCTCGTCGGACCGTTCAGTTTGGAAGCGATCAAGGCGCGGTACCGTCGTTGCCGTTTTCCGAAAAGATGTCAACCGCCTCGTTGGACCGTCGGGTTTGGAGATCAAAGCCCGATACGTTGTCTAGTTTTCCTCGAAGAAGCGTTCCGTCGGCGGACCGTCCAGTGGAGGCGATCAAGTCAGGTATCGTCGTGTCTGATTTTCCCTCGAAAGAGGCATCAGCTCGTCGGACCGTCCGGTGCGGGCGATCAAGCGCGGTACATCGTTGTTCCGGTTTTCCCTCGAAGCGTCAACCTCGTCGAACCGTCCGGGTTTGGAAGCGATCAAGGCGCGTACATCGTCTGTTCGATTTTCCCTCGAAGAGGTGTCAGGCCTCGTCGGACCGTCGTCCGGGTTGGAAGCGATCAAGGCGCCACTTACGTCGTTGTTCCGGTTTTCCTCGAAAGCGTCAACCTCGTCGGACCGTCGGTTTTAGGACGGGGGGTGGTCGGCGAAACAGCGGCGGTAGTCGATAAGTGGAAAGTGGTCGGCGAGAATAACCGGCGATGGTGAGTGGCAGTTGGCGGCTGACCGAACGATGTGGTGGTGACCGGCGATTTGTCAGCGATAACGTGCGGACCAGCAACGTTCAGCGATAATCCAATGGATGTAGCCGACGGTGTGGCAGCAGTGTTAACGATGGTGAGTAATGTGAACGATGTAGTCAGCAGCGGTAACCATTCGTATTAGCCGGCGAGAAGTGTCCAGCAACAAGCAGCTCAGCAATTAGCGGCCAGCATCAATGTTAGAGATATTACAACGATAAGGTAACCAGCGGGTTAAGCGATGAATGCAGTAATCAGCCAGCGACCGGCAATGAATAGCAGCAATAATTAATTCAGCAGCCAAGCAAAGAATCAGCAGTGCAGCCAACGTCATGAATCCAGGATAGCCGGCAACGATAGTGGCGATCGAAACGATAGTGATGTAATAGCCAGCAATGATTAGCGGCAGTAACAGCGTAATAACCGGCAAATAATGAATTAGTGGCCGAGAGTGTGTGCGATCTCGATAATTAATGGCGGATCAGCAACCAGTAGTCAGCAGCGTAACCATTCTGATGAAGCAAAGGGTGGTCGCAGCAGCCAGCAGTAATCAGCAGTGATAATAGCTCAGTAAGCGAGATAACCGACGTGCGATAGTGGCGACCGACGAAAGTTAAGCAGTGAAAGCAGTATCCAGTAATCAGCCAGCGATTAACCGGCAGCAAGAGTGGTAGCGCAACAATAACCAGTAATCAGCAACCAGCATCAGTAGTCAACGAGATAATAACCGTAAATAATGGTGGTAACCGGCGATGGAAATGGTCAGCAGCGATCCGGTGACCAGTAGTTGCAGTGGTAATAGCGATAGTTATCAGTGCGGTAACCGGTGGTAGTTAGCGGCGAGTGGTTAGCAGCCAGCAATGGCAATAATGATCAGCATGCAACCACCGGCAGCGATGAGTAACCAGCGAAATTACGATGGCCAACAATAACGGCAGCAATGAATTCGGTAATCAGCAACGGTAACGAGCGAAGTAATGTTAGTAATCGAGGTTAGTGGCAACAGTCTCAGCGATAATTAGCAGCGATGTCAGCAACCAGTATAGCAGTAACCATCTGATGATGGCAGCCGCAGATTGGCCAGCGGCAGCAATCAGCAGTAGTCAGCAGTGAAGTAGCCCAGCTCAGTAGTTAGTAAGGATAACCAGCAAGATAGTGACCGGCGATGGTCAGCAGTAATCAGCAGCAGTAGTCAGCGGTGTCAGCAAGCAAGCGGAGAGCGGTCCAGCGATCAACGATAATTTGGCAACCGTAGCTAATCTGGCGATAATAACCATTCTGATAGTCGGTATGCGGTAATGGCAGCAGTAGTCAGCGGATGGCAGCAACGGCATCAGCAGCGGTAATCAGCAGCAGTAGTGGCAGCGGTAACCAGCAGCAGTGGTTGGCCGACAGAGGTGTTGAGCGGTAAACGGCAAGTCAGCAATTGGCAGCATTAATAGTCCGGCGAGATAGCCGCAACGATAGTGGTGGCAAGATGCCGATAGTGGCAGCGGCGTGACAGGCGGTGGTCGGCAGCGGTGGCAAAACGATAGTAGTTGGCGGCCAGCCAGAATTGGTGACATCGGCGAAACTTGACAGTAGTCGGCAGTGGCAGCCAGCGTCGGTAGTGGCGAGGATAGCCGGCGGCGATGAGATTTTACTATCGAGGATATTTGTTAGAGTGTTACGATGGCGTTAACTTGTGTGGAAGATGTTGAATTGAATCCGAGATTTTGACCCATCAGGTTGTGTGTCGAGTGTTATTGCGATGTGTTAACATGGAAGAGGTTGAATTGAATCCGTGAGATTTTGACTATCGAGGTTGTTTGTCGAGTCTTTGCTTTCGATGGCGTTAACTTGTGTGGAAGAGGTTGAATTGAATCGGCGAGATTTTGACTATCGAGGTTGTTTGTTAGTCTTTGCTTTCGATGGCGTTAACTGTATGGAAGAGGTTGAATTGAATCGGCGAGGATTTTGACCTATCCAGGTTGTTTGTCGAGTCTTTGCTCGATGGCGTTAACGTGTGGAAGAGGTTGAATCGAATCGAGGATTTTGACTATCAGAGGTTGTTTGTCGAGTCTTTGCTCGATGGCGTTAACGTATGGAAGAGGTTGAATTGAATCCGAGGATTTTGACTATCAGAGGTTGTTTGTTAGAGTCTTTGCAGATGGCGTTAACTATGGAAGAGATTGAATTGAATCGAGGATTTTGACCCATCCAGGTTGTTTGTCGAGTGTTGCAGATGGCGTTAACACTATGGAAGAGGAATTGAATCCGAGGATTTTGACCTATCGAGGTTATTGTCGAGTGTTCTGATGGCGTATGGAAGAGGTAAAATTGAATGAGGATTTTGACCTATCGAGATTGTTTGTCGAGTGTTACCGATGGCGTTATCTGTATGGAAGAGGTCATGGGAAGCCCACCGAGGACCTTTTGACTATCTAGGTTATTTGGTGTTAGATGGCGTTAACACATATGGAAGAATTAGGTGAATCCGAGGATTTTGACCAATCCGAGGTTGTTTGAGAGGGTGTTACCTGATGACGTTAACATGTATGGAAGAGGTTGAATTGAATCCGCTGAGGATTTTTGACTTATCCGAGGTTGTTTGTCAAAGTCTTTGCTCGATGACGTTAATCTGTATGGAAGAGGTTGAATTGAATCCGTTGAGAATTTTTGACCTATCCAAGGTTGTTTGTTAGAGTCTTTGCTCGATGATGTTAACCTGCATGGAAGAGGTTGAATTGAATCCACTGAGAATTTTTGACCTATCTGAGGTTGTTTGTCAGAGTCTTTGCTCGATGACGTTAATGTGGAAGAGGTTGAATCGTCCGAGGATATTTGACTATCAGGTTGTTGTGAGTCTTTGCTCGATGACATTAACTATGGAAGGTCGAATCAAAACATCCGTTTGTGGTTGTAACCAAAGTTGCTTCTTAACATTGGTCTTGTTTTTCCATGAGTATGATTGGAAAATCATAATTTGCTATATCTCTTCTCAATGTTAAAATATCCTCCAACTTTGACTTATTTCTTGGGATGGTAATCGATTAGATGCTTAACATGGGCGATCTTCTGAGATTAAGAGTTGCCCCCCAGTTTCCGACAAAATCTGAAGGAACGAAGTTTGATGAATCTTCATTCTTCGCTTGCGCTCTTTAAAAGCTTGAAATGCTACATCTCGATGGTGGTTTTGATCTTGTTGGAACTTGGTCGCCATACAAGATGATATAATGACTTCCCACAGACGGTAAGCATTGCGTGTTAGAAAATCGATTCGGTAGAGTAAAAGTTTTGCTTTGTTGTGAAATCCAAGCACACACCTGGTATAAAAGTGTGAACAATAAAACTCGAATTTTTTCGTGGAAAACCTCAAAGAGGGAAAAAACCACGGGCTAGCGATAAAAGCTTCCATATGTATCTGTTTGAGTACAAGATCTTCCGATCTGGGATTACAGTGTATATGAGAAAGGAACAACTATGTGACAACGATCGTTATAACGATTTAGTAGTAGCAGATGGTGGCTGGCAATCACGGTGAAATCTGAGGAACAATTATTGCAATGTAAGGAATCAGCAGCGAGACAATCACGGTTGAAGTCATCATGAAAGGCCAGCGAGATTGATCGATAAGGATCAATGGCGGCGGCAGTGGTTGATGGCCGTCAGTGGCGGCTGTGCTTGGAGATCTTTAGAGCTCTCTCCTCTCTCTTGCTTGGCCTCCCCTCATATGAGGAATGAGGTTATTTATAAATTGGAGTGGCGTCTCTGTAAATACATGCAAAATCCGAATCACTCCTCTCCATTGGACGACTCATGATGATTCCCTTGATCATATGATGTATTTTGTGTATTTGAATGCTCAAATGAAGTCGGAATTGTAAGATCTTTGGCTTGTTAGAACCGACTCGTCGAGATGCTCTATTTGACTATAAACACTCCATATTTGAGAGCTTTTTATGAATTTAACTGATGTCTCAAAGTTTTCAATGATATTTTAAGTGCTTGATCTCGACAGGTTTGATTTCATTCGACGCTTTGTCAAGATTCGCTTATTAGAGAATTTTCAGGGTCATATCAAACTTTTTTTCTTACAAATATAAGTCTTTAATCACTCGGGATATTTGGACCTACTTGACAGACTGAGTTATAAAAATTTATTAGTTTCTCATTCTAATAATTAGATTTTTTTAGGATACTTGAGTAAATTTATTCACAAATTTATACATATAATGCATGTAAAAGAGTTTGAACTCAAGATCTTTTTTAATGCACACATTATATTTATAAGGTTCAATATTAGTAATCATTAAAATTATGCTTGTGATAATTTTCTGACTACTTTACTTTTTAAAAAAATCATAAGAAATCAACTACAATTACATTTCACTGTGTGTTTTTTGGCTGATTTTTAAAAAAATATGTGATGAAAAGCTATTTTTGAGAATCAGAGTTCTTAGAATATGATAATAATCAAAAAGTTATTTAATTTTTTTTTTTTTTAAATATTTATAACACATACAATAACTTTTAATTAACTCTTCTAGTTACAGTATCTATTTGAAAAGTAAATTTTTAATTGATTATAATTTAATGATAATGTTAATTTTGAGACGTGCTCTCAAAGCAAACTTTAGTAGCCCGCGAGAGGTGGAGCTTACTACAAATCAGCAGTTTAATTAATGCTTTGCTCTAAGTTTTCCTATACATTCGATCTAAATTTCATCTCAGCACATGTTCCTTAACAATATAGTTTGGTTATGGTACTTCAAATTGTTTTATTATTAAAGTAAGATTTTGAAATTTATTATCTACAATGACTTAGTATGATTTTCTTAATGGGATATATAAATTAATTATTTTTCCGAGAGATGTTAATTGAATGTTTATTGTGAGAAATATCAAATAATATCAGTATATATATCTATCTATCTATTGTATATAAAAACATATACAAATATTTAAAATATATGAAAAATGTGCCCCACGTGCCTCTCTTAATTTCTCCCCTTATTTGGGATCAATTTTAGTTTATTTATTATTTTTATATTTTTATTTTTTTAAAATACATGTATCGATATAGTTTTTTATTTTTTATTTTTAAAAATAAATCAAATTGACTTTAGAAATACTTAAAATAAATTTAATGTATTTTCAATAATTTAAAAAACAAACAATATCATTGATTGCCACTATTTGCTAGCTGTGTTTATCATCGACGCGTCATTATCGTTTCATTATCGTTATCGCCGTTAACGCCACCAATCACCGATCAGTAATCTCTAGTTACTACGCCCACTATTATAGCTACCATGATACCATCATATAAAAATAAACTAATTTATTTTTAAAAGATACTAAGTGTATGTTTGTGACAGTGGTTACGGTATAATGTATTTTGAAAATGTACTGCAGTGTCATTTAAAAATTGCATTATAGCCATATTTTAAAGAATCTATGGTGAGAAAATTACAAAGAGAAACTTAAATATAGAGTGAGTGCCCTAAAGTGATTAAAGTGAATAAATGTTTGATTGAAGTGATATTTCTGCAATTCTCTTTAATTTGTTGTTACATAGTGAATTTTTTGGGATGATATGCTTTCATGGTTTTTTTTTTTCGGTTCTCAATTTTTTTCATATTAAATATGATGTTTTATGTAATCTTGTATTTTATTTGCTTATATATATATATATATATATATATATATATATATATATATATATATATATATATATATATATATATGTATATATATATATATATATATATAAATAATGTAAGCTTGATTTCTCATATTAATTTACATGGGAAGTTTATGAAGTTATAAATAGATAGATGTGACTCTCATCTTTCAGGGTCTTTTTTTTTCTTTTTTTTTCACCTCTCATCTTTATATATTAGGTCTATAAACATACTTATGGAGTCTATCAATTTATAAATAGAAATATGTGGTTGGTTCTTCGGCTCTAAGAAGATTTAACTCAATAAGATTTTGTAAATTATGTAAATCAAAATTTAGTAAATTTAAGAGAATTTAAGCTTGAAAATTATTTGGCATGGTGGTTGTAAAATGTTGCTAGAAGTCTGATAAATTGTTTCACTATTTGTTCATAATTTAAGATTTGTGTGAGGGAGAAATCCTTCAAAATTGTTAATCTTTGAATAGTGGCAGTTAAGAAATCCCAAATTAAATCAAAAAATTAAGATTTATGAAAATAGTAAGATTTAAAGTCTCTAAAATTCAACTTGAAAACAAATTGTTGACCTACACATATACTATAGCATGATGCAAGTTGAAGTATTCGAACGAAGTGCCACATGAAAGTCCGATTTAAAAGGCTCGACTTGGGCATGAAATTATTATGATTTTTGACGAAATTTGTTGGTAGATTTTGAAGTATCAAAATTGACGTGGCGAGAATTTTCTACACTCAAATTGAACCGAATGGAATGAAACCAAGATCGACGAAGGCGTCAGGCACAATATAGTTTTGATTCATCTCGATCATCACATAAATTTACTTTGATTGTCGTCGAGACTATTTGAACGACATCAATTCATGAAACAGACTATGCCAATGCATTTGTAACATCAAAAATACCTAATATGAACATCTATATTGGATAGATTGATGCACAAAAACAAAATGCATAAGTATTTACATGAAGGGTGCCGTAGCACACAAATTGAAACAAGCATGTAATGATGAATATTGCACAAAAAGAAAAGAGATAAGAATAACATGCATGTATATATATAACACATTTAATTTAATCTATTTAGCATTAATTTAACTTAATTAAATTAAGTTAAACTTACAGAGTGCTAAAAAACTTGTAATAGTAGAGTAAAATTTCATGCATTTATTTTTTATGAATATCCAACAAACATCGATAATTGAGATAAGAAATTCTAAAAATTTTTCATAAAAAAATCCCAAAAAAGGGAAAAATATTAGAGGGTCTAGTCTAGTTATTTCCATTATTTGTGTTTGAAGTTACAATGGTTAAACTTTTTCGATAACAGAATTACAATACTGTATTTGATAAATCAAGATGATGGGCAATCCAAAATTATGTTATAATAGCTATGCCACTGTAGTTGTGTTGTAATGGATGTTGACGATGACAATCGACGGTGGTCGACGACGTTTGAGATGATGGACTTCCAAGTTTCTAATTTCTCCTTTAGCTCTCTCTGAATTTTCTTCCAAGTTCACTTCTAGTTTATTTCTCCATTCATGACAAAAATGAGATTTTTTTTATAGAATTCCGAGAGACCACTTTGATAATTATAGTCAAAATCCCAAAACACTTTATCGAATAGTTCATTTTGATTTTCATGATTATAGATGGTTGTTTTTTTTATGATTTGACTATCTAAACGGCATCTGATTTGAGTGATCTTAGGTTTGTTGAATTCTTCTTATCGAATTGCTCGATGCATGCTAAATTTGGAGGTCATTTAACCATCCAATTAATTTCTCAAAATTTTAAAATATGTATCTTTAGCTTGATTTAAGCTCATTTAAACTAGAATTAGCCCATTCTTAATGCTACTGAACTTGTCTTATTAAAATATTTAATTTGATTATAAATTTATGAAAATTGGAATTCAAATTATTTTTAAATAAATTTTATAAAATCGATTATACTTATCAACCTTATATTCATGCTCGATTTGATAAATTTTAATGTGATATATCAAAATTGATACTATTATTACTATTTACATTAAGTATATTAATCCAGTTAAGTTAAGCTAATGCTAAATAATATTAAATTAAATATTTATTTTATTGATTGAAACCTGTATTAATGAGTATATTCGATTGAATTAAAATCTGTATGTAAGAATAGGTGATTAACTTTATATATATATAGCTAAAATAATAGGCTAAGTTCTGTTAGAATTCTGCTTATCACAATTAAATTAAATTATTTGTTAATATATGAAGGATTAGTTAAAACGCTGGTTGATGCAGATAAGTCGTGAAAAATCTCCAGGAAATTAAATAAGTAAAGCATATATCGTAATATTGATAGCTTTGATTTTAAATGGGCCTTTGGGCCACGACAATCTGTCAAAATAATTAGAAATGAACACAATTAATGTTGTTCTGTTGGGTCGCCACCTTGTGCAGCTGGTCGTCTCGTCCTGTGCCCGTCGTCCCCGATAGCTGGATCTCTCGTGCTCCATTTTTTGAAAGCCTCCTAATCCCACATCCTCTCTCCTCTATCCGGCCCGCACACATCCTCTTCCCATCTGAAACCTCTTTTTGCTTCATATGTCTCAAAAGTTTACTTGGCAACCATTTTAAATATATAAAAATCTTTATTTTCTTCTAGATCGATTAACTTCAACAGCCTCCCTCTTCTATATTTTATGATTTCATCTTTTCTCTTCCAATCAAAACTATTTTAAGTTCATGACCAGAAAACAGACTCATGAGTATAATAAATTTAAGTTTTAGCTATTGCTATAAAACTTGACTGAAACCTTAATTCCCCATACTTTTTGATGCAAGCTATTACTGACAAATAAATTAGTTAGTGTGTGCTTCTCTAGTACTTTAGGCAATTTTCTTTGAATCAGTCTCGTGCTGATTTGAATGCATTTTTTAGCAGAAAAGTTCAGCTTCCATTAAGCTTGTAATTAGCTATAATACTCATATTTTGCAGTACTAACTCTCCATCTGTTCTTAACACAAAGCTGAAGCTTCAGACCATCGACATTTCTAAATGTTAATCAGTGCTCGACGCACTTCCTATTTTTTTATTGGCTCATCCGAAAGTCTGTGATGAAAGTTTATTATTATATAGCAGGAGATTAAACAAGACCTTTGCAATAATTTCTAAAACTCTTATCAAACGGAGTATTTGTTACTCACAAGCTCAATCAGATCATTGGACACAAATAAAATCTCAAATTACGTGTTGGAAGAACTGGTTATGTGAAGAAAGCTATTACTCACATCCCTTACTTAGCAAGCAAGTAATAAAATATTATACTTCTTTTTGGTCTGAGACAGACTTAGAAATGCATTGTTTCAACTGCTAAAGACACTCTATTTTTATTTTTTTTCTGTCACAGCTTAGACAAATTGCTAGTTATTAATGATACAACTCTAGTATAATGTTCTGAAGGTTAAGGGCATGCAATTTTACTGCACAACTGCTGTTCATAGCCTCGGAAATTGCGGTTGAAAAAGGTACCATAGTGCCATTTGAAAACTAAGTTCTCGCATTTTTTAAAATTTGCGAGATAAAAGTTTAGTTTTTCAACCTGTTCTAACAGAGTTCGGTCAAAAAAATTTCCATCTCACTTTTTTTAAATAAATAAAATTTGTAATACACACTCTAACTTTTAGATAATAGTTTTTTTTATAATAGTTTCATCACTGTATTTTTATATAATTGTAATTGTCCAAACAAACTCTTAATCATCTTTTATAAGAGCGAGAGCTAAACCTAAAAATGAAAATTTATTGCTCTCTTTACTACTCTTCCCATATTTATTGTAGGAATCCAAACGAGAGTTTCTACTTGCTATTGATGAAAGCTTCTCCTTTTGGCGGAATAAAAACTGATAACACTATAAGCGCTTGAAAAAACTGATAATTTTACTTAAAGTAGGCGTCTCCTCTCTCCTCTCTTACTCTCTTCTCACTATTTAGTATTTACTTGTGAGATGATCATCAACACGGCGCAGCCATTTACTAGAAGTGATAGATAACAAATACATAGAATTATGTCAGTGCTGGTGGATCATTGTTGACCCTCGGTTGCTTCATCCCTAAAACCGCTCCCGTCTCGTTCGAACACTCACTCGCTCTCTCAAAACTGCAAGGATCGAAACTC
Organism: Cymbidium sinense; assembly: GCA_021442155.1. Taxonomy (NCBI): domain Eukaryota; kingdom Viridiplantae; phylum Streptophyta; class Magnoliopsida; order Asparagales; family Orchidaceae; genus Cymbidium; species Cymbidium sinense. The sequence goes on from CM038216.1 coordinate 5,495,387, forward strand.
CCGCTCTCCCGTTTGATCTTCCTCAAACCGCAAGGTTGCGGTTCCTCGAAAACCACTTGCTCGTTCTCTCTTTGGTTTTCCTCAAAAACCGAAGCCCACGCCTCTCTCCATTTTTCTCAACCGAAACTCTTCCCGCACAAAGCATCCCCTCTTCATCCCGTCTCCCTCAACCGAAGTTAACTCCCTCTCTCGATCCAAAACCCTCTCCCTTTCGTTAGTTCCGTCTCTCCCTACCGCAAGCCACGCACGAAACTCCCTCCTTCGTTTGATCTTTCCCAAAACCGTAACTAGTTCGAAATCCCTGTCGGGTGTCGGGCTTCTGCTTCATTGTGGCCTGAAAAAAGAGAATCTAGCGAAGGTAATTGATACGACCTATTTTTCTGTAATTGGATCTGATACAGTGAGGATTGAGTGAATATTTCAGTTCTGTGTCACTGATGATTCTGTTTGGGTTCATTTTCCCTGGATTGGGTCTGATCTAGTTTGCTTAATAAACTCAATGAGTATTTTTTGAGTTCTGGATGAGAATATGATTAAGGCTGCTTGTAAGCTGCTTGAGCTGTTTTGATTGACTTCGCCTTGATTTGGTTTTGGATCATGCGGTTCTTGATGCTTCTAAGGTCGTAAGTGGATTACACGCATTGTTTCTGCGTGGTTTGATCTCTGGATTGAATCTGAGCCGTGGATTGATAATGGCGCGGCTGTTTCTTGGTCGTTGGATGAAGCTTGAGAATAACCTAACCTTATACTTGTTTTGATTTGTTTTGTTTCGACGGTTCGAGCCGTCGAGGAGCTCCAGAGAAGAACAGAGAGCGGGATCGAGAAATAAGTTTCTCCGGTGGAATGCGGTGGTTTCCGGTGAGGAAAACCGAGAAGAACTTGAGCAGGAAGAAGAGAAGAAAAGGGGGAAGACTGAAGAGCTAAGTTTCTTTCTGTAAATTCTTGATCATTCCTCTGTTTGGCTTTGGATCTCTATTTATACTTTCTATTTTCCTTTCTTATGCTTGGATCTAAGCTATCTATGAACATTCTATACTAACCGGATTTCAGATCGGATCGCTTTACTTCTGCTTCGCTCTCTGGAAAATGGGTTAGTGCTCGAGCTTATTGAGTTCTTGAAATTATCTGTGTTTCCTCTTTCTTGTTACAAAATAACAGAAAAGCTGTTATTTTGTTGACTGGTTTCTTGACTCGTTCTGGTTCAATTTCTTTTACTGTTAATTGCAAGGTTCTATCTTGATTTCTGGCTTTTGTTCCCTTCCTTTATATAATAACAGAAAACTGTTTATATTGTTTATTGGGTTCTGGATTCGATTTCCCACCGCTTATGGTTAATCCGCAGATTTATTATCTATCTTCGCCAGCTATCCTTTTGGTGGTGCCATCTTGGAATTGTAAATGCTGTTGCATTTGTAGTCACTGTAGTTGATCCTTTGGCTCTGGTGTTATTCTGTACATGTTGTATTTGTAGTTTGTAATAACTGTATTTGTTTTATGCTCCGATTTGTAATATTTTCTTCTCTGTTATCATCAGTGGTCTCTGTATATTGAGTTTATGAATCATTTGTGGCTGTATTTGGTACTTTGAGGATTTGGGATCATATCATTACTCCCCTCCTCACACTGACCTTGTCCTCAAGGTCAAAAATCTGGAGATGCTTTCGTATTTCTTTACTTGATACTTTAAGCGTGGGTAGAAATCCTTCTATTTGCCTTGATATTTCTTTAATTCGTAGCTCTCCGTTAGTACTTTTCTTTGATCTAAACTTTTAACAAGCTTGATTACTATTCATCTTCCGAATAATTGGTAATTGATTGTAGTGTAAAGGCTTGTCTATTGTAGTAGTCTTGGATTGAAGCTCTCTCTATGTTATCGCCATTTGTTTCATGTTGCTTTTGAGCTTCACGATTTATATGGGGTCCAACCTATTCGAAAATGAATCCTCCTTTGTATGTGTATCGTATTATGTGATACCGCTCTGCTTTGTCCATCTTATTTGAGGTCAGAAGGATTTTGTGCCACCGACTTATTACTATGGACTATCCTATTCTACATAATTGGATTATATCCGATAAAATTCTAAGCTAAGTGGTTAGAAGTATTTATAATGTGTATGCTTATACAATCTCTATGTCATTTTCCTTAGCTGGATTGAATGGTTGATAGTTGAAGCTTGTTTCTAATTTTTTCTTGAATCCACTTTTTACGAGTATCATGCTGTAATTGATACTCTTGGTCCTCATTGACTATTATGAAGGCAAATAATTTGGCTTGACATATATGCCCTTTGTGATATTTTTCCTCATAATTAAAACATAATCCCTTCTGCCTTCTTTCATCTAATTGTGTTGGTGTGAGCCTCTGAATTGCTAAAGGCTGTTTACTTTGAATGTTGTGTTGATTGGCATTTGGTGGATTAGGCGATGGGTGTTTGTAGATTTGATGTTGCTTTACTGGAACTTGGTCGATCTTGTAGTTTTTGTGAATGTCATTAGCTTGCCATCCTCCATTAGCTTGGCCAATTGAAATGCTAAGGAAGTAGTTGTAGGGCTCTTACTTCCCTTTTAATTTCATTTCTAAGTCCCGATTCAAAACAACTTTGAAGGAATTGATGGAATGTCAAATTTGTTAGCCAAATTCATTATAAAAATGTTAAAATGTGGTTTGTTGTTGAAGCTTAGCTAGTTCTCCTCTTAAATCTCAGAGGAAGGGCCAAATCTTTGCATAACTTGTTCTTTAAATTCCCATGAGTGTAGCTTATTAAGATGCATATATTGATACCAACTAAGTGTGTCCATCCATGTAAACGAAAATTAAGAACTTTCTTCCGAATAATATTGAAAGTCGGTATGCTTTGTAAAGACCATCTTTTAGGTTGTCTCCATTAAATCTGGGCATATCTATTTTAAGAGGTATTGACATGGGTGTGTGTGTATGTGGTCTGTTTGGAGAATAGGATTCTGAAGGGAATGCATCACATACCTGACTTTGAGGTTGTTTTTCCAATCTGTTTTCTATGGCAGTCAATCTTTTTGATATTTCAAATAATCTATAGGATCAGGTCATTTGCTCTTCTGTTTTGTTTAATCTGGTAAAATATTCTTCTAATGTTTTTGATGTGTGTCTTGTGCCTTCTGCCATATTTTCTGATTGAGGATGTAGTAATCAACAAGAGCGCCAATGATACCTATTTTTCGAATTGATCAGTGAGGATTGAGTGAATATTTGTTGTCACCGATGGTTCTGTTTGGGTTCGTCGATTGTCTGACCGGGTTTGGGTTGGGCTTAAGGTGAGTTAACTCAATGAGTGTTGTAACTGCCTGAAGTTGAGTTGCTAACCGAGTCCGGTGGATGAGATCTGACTGGATGGATGCCTTTTGAACTGCCTTTGGATGATAACACACGGATTGAGTGTTTCTTGCGCTGCTTGTAAGCCGTTGGATTGCCTTGATTTCTGATCTGCCCTTGGATTTGGTTTTGGATCATGCGGTTCTTGATGCTTCTAAGGTCGTAAGTGGATTACACGCATTGTTTCTGCGTGGTTTGATCTCTGGATTGAATCAGCCGGGATTGATAATGGCGCATTGCTTTCTCGTTGGATGAAGCTTGAGAATAACCTAACCTTATACTTGTTTTGATTTGTTTTGTTTCGACAGTTCGAGCCGTCGAGGAGCTCCAGAGAAGAACAGGGAGAGCGGCTGGGATCGGCGGAGAAACTGAAGTTTCTCCGGTGGAATGCGGTGGTTTCCGGTGAGGAAAACCGAGAAGAACTTGAGCAGGAAGAAGAGAAGAAAAGGGGGAAGACTGAAGAGCTAAGTTTCTTTCTGTAAATTCTTGATCATTCCCTCTGTTTGGCTTTGGATATCTATTTATACTTCCTGTTTTCCTTTCTTATGCTTGGATCTAAGCTATCTATGCACCTAACTACTTTCTGTTACAGCCTAACGATTGTAGACTGGATCGCTTTTCGCTTCCTTCTCCTCGGAAAATGGGTCGGTTAGTGCTCGAGCTTATTGAGTTCTTGAAATTATCTGTGTTTCCTCTTTCTTGTTACAAAATAATAGAAAAACTGTTATTTTGTTGACTGGTTTCTTGACTCTCGAGTTCTGGTTCAATTTCTTTTACTGTTAACTGCAAGGTTCTATCTTGATTTCTGCTGGCTTCTGTTGTTCCCTTCCTTTATATAATAACAGAAAGCTATTTATATTGTTTATTGGGTTCCTAGATTCTGATTTCCCCACTGTTTATGGTTAACTGCAGATTTATTATCTATCTTGGCTATCCTTTTGGTGGTGCCATCTTGGAATTGTAAATCTTGCATTTGTAGTCACTAAGTTGATCCTTTGGCTCGTGTTATTCTATACATGTTGTATTTGTAGTAATAACCGTATTTGTTTTATGCTCCGATTTGTAATATTTTCTTCTCTGTATCATCGTGGTCTCATATTGAGTTTATGAATCATTTGTGGCTGTATTTGGTACTTTGAGGATTTGGGATCATATCAGTAATCCTCGTCATTCCTCCCACCCTCCTTCATGATTCTCTAAATAAATCCCTAAATTTGGTAAATCCATATTTAACTTCGCCAAAGCGGTATTGGTGTTGACCTTCATATATGTGTCATAAATCAAAATAAATTCGTAAATCAAATTCGGCGGATTTCGAAGATGACTGTGTGTAAATCAGGGTCAAAATTCACTAGATGTCATTAAAAATGGTCGAAATGACTCCGATCGATGAACGAACTTCGCCATCGTGTTCGTAACGTCGAAATCAATTAGAATATTGATATTATAAAATCTAACGAGCAATCGATTAAGCGCTCAAGCTATCAATGTGTTGACACGAATACGGAGTCGGAAGCTGCGACGCGAGTAAAAGACATTCGTTCGTGAAATTAATTACTTCGTTAGTCTCAAAACGTCGAAAACTATCAAACTATCAAACCAATTCAACAGTGCGAAATGTCGAAAGATTTAAAGTGGTAGTGCGCAAATCAAGGCTAAAGCGTACTGGACATCACCAAAATCAATTCAAACAACCTCCGTTCGTGAAATTGATTACGCTATTGGCTTTGAAATGCCGAAATCTATCAAATTAGATTGTTCGCATTCGATTCGGATGAGTCTGTGCGAAAATTGAGCGGTCGAAAGCGGCGACGCATATTTTGAGCTGAAGTGGACCCAATTTGACGTCGACTTGAACCAAACGGCCTCCGATCCCGAAACAGGCTGCGCCGTTGGCTTCAGAACATCAGAATTACCCTAAATTTATATATATATTGACTATGTGTATTTATTAGTAATTTAAAATTAATTTTAAAAATTTTTAAATTACCCCCACTCAGCAATCATTCCCCTTATGTTCAATTTATCTAATTAAGAAAAAAAAACTGAAAAAATCACTCCTCTCATTTTTTTTCCATTTATGACAGTTTTTCCATTTTTTCTCTCATTCTCTCCCACTCTACTCTCTCTCTCCGCAAACAAAAACAAGAGAAAAAAAAAAGTAATTCTCCTCTTAATCCCTCCATTCTATGCCTCCATGCCCTCGTCTCGGTCTTGCCATCCCACCTCCACGCGACCACAGCGGACCAGCTTACCAGTGATTCACGCCGGACCGCCTGGCCGCCGGCCTTCGTCATGACGAATTCCCAGACTTCACAGGTCCAGCTGACCGTTCCACTCGGCCGCGTGACTCCGTTCCTCCGATCCCGCCTTTCAGACCTGAGTCTCATCCTAACCAGACTGCTTCTTATCATAATCCGCTGATCCAGATGCCTCGTTCCGTCTCCTTCTTCAGATTGCTGTTTATCGCCATTGCCCAAATCCTCCACCTTCCATGGCTCGCTTCTTAAACTGTCTGACATCCGTTTCAGACTCCGCTCAGGCTATCCACTCCACCATGCTGATCCCAGCTGCTGTTTCTGACAAAATCGATCCACAGCCTGACCAGACGGTCGACAAATAGAATCCTTCCTACCCATTATTGCTTCCTACACCTGTTTAGCCATTTAGCTCTTCAAACCCCGCCTCTATCCGACTTCAAACCGATCCAAACTTCGGTTTAGCAATCCCACCAGCCCGTTGTCCCACAAAACCACACTATTCCCTCTTTCTCTAATCCAAAATAGGAAGATTTCAAAATGCAATTGGTGGATGTTTATGGAAGTGTGTGAAAGTTATATGCGTGTATATGTGTTTGATCTAATACAGGTTTGAAGATCTCGTTATGCTCATCAGGGCATGACGAGATGAAATTTAGCCGTGTTGTCGAAGATTAACCTTCGCCACGCTCATCGTCTGTGAGTGATTGAAGGCTCGTTATGCTCATCGTATGGATTGAGAAGGTCGAGGTGCTTCAAAACACCAATCGTCATGCTCATCATGGCATGAAGCAAAAACCAGTAGATGTAGCCTATGGGACGACGATGATCGCCGAAATTAAGAATATCTGCATATATATTTGCTTTTATGCATGTGATTGAAGGCCTCATTATGCTCATCAGGGCGTAACGAGATTGAAATCCGGCCTATGTGCTTCAAAACACCAACCGTCATGCTCATCAGGGCGTGACGGGTAGGCCTACTCCCGATGTAGCTCTTTATACGGGGATGACGCCGGGATGCTGTCAAAATTTCGTCAAATCTTTTGAATTAAAAAAAATGGGAGAGTGAAATGAGTTGACTTAAGAGCGCTAAATAGAGAAAATTTACAACTAATTTTAAACAAAAGGGAATTTAAAACAAAGAATAGAATATTCATGGGGAAAGAGACTAATATTAAATTCACAAATTTTGGGAGAGGCTAATTTTAAACTCACAAACTCTAATTGTAATCCTCTATGGCTTAAATTGAAGTGGTAAAGTGAGTTCTCTTTTCTTATAAATTCCTCAAAATTAAGCAAGCTTTAATTGGAATTCGGGGGGAACTAATGCCAAACTCATAACAAACTTACAATAAACTCAAAATCTAAGGATGAATCCAAATTGAGTTTAATAACTCTTATACAAATATGGAGGCGATTACTATGCTAACTAATAAGCATGATTAGGGCTAAAGCAATAAACACTGAAATCAACATAACTTATCAAAACTGATGTAAATTGAGTATAATCAAGTTAGGAAAATTATAAAAACTCAATAAGTAAACTAAATGTCAGTAGTGTGTTAAACTACAATCTAAATCAAAATATCTTCTTCGCCACCAGATCTACAACTCTTTGTACAAGTAGACAGAAGACGATACTAAATATAATTCTAAACAAATCATGGAGCTTTCCTTCAATACAAAAATTAAGGAATTTCATTCTAATTATGATTTTCAAAATCAATGAAATCACTAATTTGGTGAAATTATCTAAGTTATAAATTCCTGCATGTGCTCGGACATAGAGATTTTAAGTGCAAATTTTAATGTCTGAAAAGGTTGCGGAGGCTAAATTGGAATATATTAAATATTAATCTGAAAAATATAAAAAGATATTAGATCAATTTACAATGCCTTCTACGCCAATGGATTCGCAACACATTGTATAAGCGAACATAATACATTAATTAAGGCATTCTCAAATACACCCACATGGGCCCTGACACTATACTGAATGCTTAAATTCAAGTGTCTGACGATGCTGCGTGGGTTGTTTCCCGATTTAGTCTTAGGACTAGGTCCAGGTTAACAAAACTTAAAAATCTATAATAAGAGTTTCAAATTAGTAAAATATCTGGGAAACTGATTTTGTCAGGTGATAGTAGATCTAATACTCTGTTAGCAGCTAAACAGAGTTGACATGTTCTAAAAAATTATTAAACATATTCTAATTAATCAATTTTTAAATAACAATCTGAAATCGATCTCATAACTTAGAAATAAAAACTACATAAGGTCTTAAATATACCCGCATGTGCCCCGACACTATGATGAATGACTAAATTCAAGTGTTTGAGGATGCTGTTGTTTTTCATGGTTTAGTCTTGAGGTGCAGGTTAACAAAACCTAAAACCGTAATAAGAGTTTCAAATCGTGAAATATATCGAGAAACGATTCGGATGACAAGTAGATCTAATTCTCTGTTAGCAGCTAAAGAGAGTTGACGCGATCTAAAGCTCTTAAACATATTCTAATTAATCAATTTTAAAATATCAATATAAAACTATTCAAATGAAACTCTATCACTAAAAGCTTAAAGTGAAACTCAATCTATCCACATTCCATAACTATTTATCATGGGTGACAAATTAAGAAACTCTAGCTCACAAAGGAGCCAATGTCAAATCAAGTGTTCTGCTATGTCTACTCTCAATCAATCTCATGCCTAGTAAGGATGTGACCCGTGTCCTCTAACTGCGTGGCTTGGCCAGTAGGCTCCATAGATAAAGCAATTACGACTAGAGTCCTCTGATCGGGTGGTTTGGCCAGTCAGGCTCTATTATATTACGATCACGACCATAGCCCGTATGCTCCCTAATGGCTCTGCCCTTTGAGTTGTGAATCATAGGTATACTTGATAGGGCAAATAGCTCTCTATTAGTTAAGGTAGACTTAAGTCCATCTCCTTAGACAAATATCACCCCAGGTCTACACGGATTTCTTGGACGACGTAACCCATGTGTTGCTGATGAGGATCCTTCTGTCAAGTTGGATCAACTACCTCCTCTGACTAAGTAGACTAGAGACCGCGATTGCCCGGGATGAGTGAACCATGTGATCTAGATCAGGCACGTCATCATTCCCCCAACCATCCGGTTTAAGCCGAAATGATGAATTTCATATCTTAAATTCTAAAACTCCACATGCTGCTACTATATGCATGATAAGCCTAATGACAAATTCTCTTCTCTAACTTATTGAGGGGAGTAATTAACTATAGGGGCTTGCTCTTATAGGAAACTTAGAACCAGATCTAAAGTCCTCACCAAATGAGGATGAAATCCCTGGGTAGTGTCTTACCTACTATTCCATCTTCCTTCTGAAAATTATGCCGACACTTTAAAACACTCTTTTCATCAAAGAGGTTGGTGGTGAATTTTCGGAGCCCATAACGGGATTACAAGAGCAGAAGATTCAAAAATACCATTTGATTGGATTTAAGTTAAATCAGGCTTAAATCCTGCTCAAATCCTACAGCCAAAGAGCCCCTCTCTCCGATTCTCCTCCTTCTGTTCCCTCTTCTAAGCCTATCGAGCGACACTCAAATCGAATGACCTCCGTTCCTTCCTCCTAATCGAACTGAACTGCTCAACTGACCTCCCTGCTTGCATTGCCTATTATTTCAACTGCTACTCTTCCAATGTCAATGGCATGGTGAAATGGTTGTTGATTGTGAATATGTAGAAAAGCATGAATGTGTATATGGAATGTGTGCTTGTGTTTCTTTTAGCATGTTTCAAGACCCCGCTAATTCCCAATAGGTCATAGTGGGTGCAAAGAAATGGTTGTGGTGTCGCAAGACACCACTCGCTATGCTCAATAGGGCATACTGAGTAGGTCAAAACTGTTAGATGTGGCATTTCTATGCTGAAATGCTGCTAAAATTTCATCAAATTTTTGGGACTTAGAAAATAAAAAAAGAAAAGGAAAAAGAAATAATCAAAGAGCTTAAATATAATTAAATAAAGGACTTAAATCAAAGCTTTGGTTATAACAAGCTAAAATGTGAAGTTATAAATGCATAAAATAAATAAAAGTGCACATATTAAATTTGAAAAGAGGGCCTACAAGAATAAAATCAAATTGACATTTGAATAACCCCATTTAATGTTAAGTGAAACCAAAAGATTTCAATTGAATATTGTGTGAAATAACAAATGATTGGTGATGAATTTAAAAGTCTGCATTTCTGCGAAAAAAATATGAATAAAATCTTATGAGCACTCATGTATATTATATTTTATGCTAAGAGAATTAAATATCTTCAGACTGAGAACAAGTGCTTATAGGGAGTCTGATAGTTTGCTTATAAACACAACCATACAACTTACCACTGAGCACAAATATAACCTTTAGTGATCATCTGAATATAATTATTCATCTCACTAATTAAATTGAATGGCTTAGAAATCTTAAGCTAAGCTTGAAATGATTTTAGAAATTCACCAAATTCCTATGAGACCTTTCAATGAACATTCAAGGATTGAAATAAGTAAAAAAGATTAACAATCCACTTGCAAGTGTGAATTAAATGGCTCACACAATAAACATTGAAGTTATTATAACTTATTCTAAGTGAATAAAAATGATTTCAATTGAACACAATTAAATATGGAGAACTTATACAAAGCTTGATACTTACTTATGAGCTAGTTGAAATATGTTGAGAAAGTTTAAGTGAGATACACAAAGAATTTGATATATAGTTAATTATCACGAATATAATTCTTACAATGTGTCACTTTAAATGATCCAAAAGAAAATCTAGTTGGATTTATAATCAAATCACAAGAGACTTATAGTAAGCTTGAAATCTAGCATTCAAATACAAATGCAATTCAAGCATGACTTAAACTATAAGGCTTATATTTAATAAGCTAAGTTGAAAGAGGTATAATAGCTTATCTATGGGTGAGAATAAAAGTTAAATATGATGATTAGCAAAGACATAAAATCCTATCAATATGCATAAGCTAAATAGCTGCTCTATTTTTGCTATCAAGTTAAGTATAAGCAAAGTTACACTACTTTGAATAAAAAAAAATATAAAGTTGAAATCTTCGCCACTAGATTTACAATTCTTTGTACAAACAGACAGAAGATGATGCTAAACTAAATTCTCCATGAATTATAGAGCTTCTTTCAATCCAAAAATTAAGAAATTTCATTCTAATTATGATTTTTAAAATCGATGATTTCATTAATTAGATGAAATTATCTATGCTAAAAACTCATGCATGTGCTCAGATATGGAAATTCAGAGTGTAAATTTTAATGTCTGAATAGGCTGCATAGGCTAAATTGGAATTAGGTGAAAATATGAAATCAATCTCATGATTTAGAAATAAAATTATCTAAATTACCAAACACCTGCATAGGCCTCGACACTACGCTGAATGATTAAACTTAGTGTCTGAGAATGTTGCGTGGGTTGCTTTCGGGTTTGGTCTTAGGACCGGGTACGGGTTAACAAAACCTAAAAATTCTATTATTATAAGAATTTAAAATGACTAAAATATCTGAGAAGCTAATTTTGTCATATAATAGTAGATTTGATCCTCTATTATTAAACTAATAGAGTCAACAAGATCTGAAATAATAAATTAAATGATCAAGCAAATCATATACCCCAATGATGGCCGTGTTGAATGAAGATTTCAATTGGAGGAGATACTTACCATCAAAATGTGCTTGTAAGCTCAAATTAAATTAATCAAAAATCAAGTGTGAATACAAATATAAAAATTGGATAAATTACTAAGTGTTAAATACTTAAATGAAATTTAATCTTTAAAAACTTAAAGCAAAATATAACTCAATCCCTCTCCCGTAATAGTTTATTGAAGGTGACAAATTAAGAAAACTCTAGCTCACAGAGGAGCCAATGTCAAATCAAATATATTTCTATATTGACTCTTAATCAATCTCATGCTAGCAAGGATGTGACCCATGTCCTCTAACTACGTGGCTTGGCCAGTAGGCTCCACATATGATGTAGTTACAATCTTAAGATTTAGTTGATTTGAATGAAATCACATACTTGTGTTATTTTATTTCCTTCCATTCATGTTTGATGTTGTATGCCACTTATATTCATGCATTCACTTCTTTCAAATTAATAAAATAAAAAATATTTTTCTTTATGTTAATTTGCATGTGTTGGCTTAATTAAAAATTTGTGTGGCTAATATCACTATTAAATCTCAAATATATTTTTAAAAGTTTATTAATGAATAAATGTACATATATATTGTAACTCTAGTTATATATACATAGGAAATGCATGTGGATATAAGTATAGTGTATGAAGTAAAGTTTCTTTCTTATATTCATGTGTTGATTTGTATAAGTAAGAATGTTAGTATATTAGTGGATATCTGTGGATGCATTTAACTTTAATGAGGTTCCTACCTCTCGTTCCCTTGATAAAAATAATGGCACATGCTTGATTTCATTATCATGCATTTGGACATTAGAATTTATATAGAACTTTAATTTATTCATATAAATAAATCAAACAAATTAAATACAACTTTTGCATGATTTTTCTTATTCTTATAGCTGCTCATACATCCACATGTATCTAAGGACAACGGGTATATTAATCTAGACATCCCAAGGATGCACGACTTTAAGTAGCCCTAAGGAGATTCCTACCTCATTTCCTTGGTGTAAAATAATGGCGACACTTGCTTAAAACTTTTATACATGTGAATGTGTACTTAGCTAATGAATTAAAACCCCCATCTTTTTCTATTGAAAAGATATGCATTCATACTTTGTTGAATTGGTTGAGTTGATTAGTCATGTGATTTAAGGTTCTTTGCTCTTGCATGGAATTTAGAATTTAGATAGGCGTTAAATAAATATGACAAAATCATTCAACCAAATGAAATTAATTAGTAAATACATTACTCACATTCATCTAAGTTATAAGACATATATATATATATGCTTAGGATTAATCATATGCATGATATATATGATGGAAAAGATGAATAAAATGTGTTATGTATAATAATTTCCAACCAATTGAAGATGCCTTTCTTATTAAGAATTAGTTTAGAAAGTGTGCACCTAAACTTAGAACTAATTAAAACATGTAATAAGCCATTCACTAAAGGGAATTGATCAATTAATTTGCTTTAGATGTGACTTAAGGTAGGGATAAAAGAGAGTGATCCTCTCATTCTTTCTATTCATAACACTTAGTTGTTAAGTGTAGGTCAAATGAAACAAAAAAAAAACATTAAGTAAAATTTACAAATAAATTTAACCATCTAAAGTGAAACCACCCTTTATAATTAAATGTCCTTCATACTTAAAAAATTTTAACTCTAAAGCCTAGCTGGGACATACCACACGAGCCTTAACACACACATTAGATTAAGTCACCACTTTTAGCTTTATGTTAGGGCGGTGCATGGTTTGATGTATGCTTGTTTTGTAATGTACTGTTATAGACTAGATGTTAGGGTGTATGTCTTGTAGATTAGATATTAGGCCGTGATTAGTCTAATTGTATTTTTTGAAGGAGATTATACTTAAGGGGCACTTAAGATAAATATAAATGCTTTCTTTTGTAGGTTGCTTAACCCCTTAAGCATAGTCTATGTTAGGATAGGTGGACTTGGTTACCCATGTGCAGGGTGCTAAGTCCAAATTATTCATATAATTGCTTAGGTTGTATGGTGTGTTTAGCTAACACTTGTTTTGAAGGTATAGTTAGATTTACTTTTTTCCATTCTTTTAATGTAATTATGCATTAGAGATTTGGTTAAGTGTTATGGAGGAGAAGGATGAATATTGGCTAGAAGGTTTGATCCTAGGGTGCCATGTGATGCTTAGAAGCCTGCCAAATCAAATGGAACAAATCAAATAAAGAAATAGAGGGAATATGAAGACTTGAAGATCCCCCATAATACTTATCATTTTGTAATTATTCTTTCATATACAGGGTTGTATAAGGGAATAGCTCATCTACCCATTTCTTTTCGGGTTGTATGGCAGTACTCGACCACACCAGCTTGTTATTCTTTCACATTGAGTTTATAAATTGATTGATGATTTATCTATATTTCACAATAGAAATGGCATGCACTTTTCTAGTTTCTTCATATATGATGACTTAATGTGTGGCCTAGATCCGTTTAGGCTTTTAGGGAAAAAAAAAACTTTTACCCCAACTATAACTCATAATTAAATCTCTAAATAACTCATAACCTCACATAAAACCTAGGGATTAAATCAAGATATTAAAAGATTTAGCAACCCCTTAGCTCTATATTTGTATGTCTAATATCACACATGCATCTTCTACCACTCTTATAAAATGAGGGTCCCTATTCTTGCACATGTGGAAATGCTTGATCTATGAGAGAAACTCCTACTATCAGGGCTTCACCCTCTTCTTTCTTGATTTGGCCCATAACTTATTTCAACATGCATTTAGGCTTATAAAATCCTATGGCCCATGTCAAAATAAAAGAGTCAAAATTAAATAAAACTTTGATAAGATTTGCATTAGACTAAGTCATTATTCATATCAATCATACTCTAGTATCTTAGGGAGTGGGTTTAATGACTTTAGTTCTTTTCTAAATAATATTATCCTAACCATCTTGCAAAATATATAACTTGACCAAATAGTTTTAAAATGTAGGAGGAGTTAGTTGGCCACTCTAGGCGGTTATAAGTCTAGTAATCGGGTGGTTTACCCTCTCTTGTGGAGGTAAATATTATGCCCATTTGTATCTTAGATTTAGGTCATGCTTTATCCCTCGCTAATGCTCCCTAGATTTAGGATGTGTGGTTGTTGTATCCCTTTGGGATATAAGCATAAATCTTCACCTCTTAAGCATTTTCACAATCTTATATTATGGGACTATAAGTCCTAGCTCTTTAATAAATTTTAACTCAAATATATAATTCTCCTCAATCTCAAATATATAAAGCCCAATTATAGGATAGTTTGGAATGTTCACTAGGTTTCCTAGTATCATAAGCATCCCCTACTCAACTTCTTTTGGCTTTGATAATAAGTCTCTCCTTTTTGATTTATCCCACTTGATTTTCCAAACATAGCCAATTTATTGGTAGTACTATCTTTGAATTCTTCAGAGATAATAATTTCCTACTTTAATCGGGAGTATTTCTAAAAGTCACCTTCCTTAGGATGTAATTAACTATGGGGGACCCATTTTAAATAAACCCTACTTTATTCATCCATGTAAAGTTGGAGAAAAATCTATGGTACATTCAAAGACCCATTATGCCTTAGGAGTCCTTATTATGTTATTAGGTCCATCGTAGGATAGTGATCCCTATCTTACAAGATAATGTACTATTCCTTGATGTCGTACCCAGTCACCTCAATAAGTACACCCTCAAATCTATGTGGTGTCTCCCCCACCCCCTCCCCCACATACACACACATCATAAACTTACAAAAATAAACACCACAAATTTTTTTGACTCTGGGATGGTTCCTCTCTCCATCTCTGGTAGATAATTATTATCTCTAAGCATCGATAGTGGACTTGTATTCCATATGAGTCCCATGCTATCTTTCCTTCTGTTGACACTTAGCTTATTTCATTCTTAAGCAAAGCTAGCCAACATCCTCTAGGTTTTAGGACCTCACTCCTTGTAGGTCCTAGAGAAAATAAAATTTTCAATAAAGGAAATAAAATTAACTCATGAAAATGATTTTAGACCTCTTACCACTAAGCTTGGTGAGGTGTTTGCACTTTTCAATAATAACAAAAGCAAATGAAACCTCACCTAATAATCCCCATAATTATTACATGGAGGTTCTTTTCAAAATCAAGATCAAAATCATCTTTTCAAAAGCACATTTTTTTTTTTGAAAATGACCATATTCATTCAACATACATAAAATTGTTGAATGAAGATTCTATTTTCAAATAAAATCATAACATAAAAATTAAAACTCCACTTAACATATTTCACATATGCTAAAGTTGGAGTTTCCCTCTTTTTCAAATGCACATTTTTGAAAATGACCATATTCATTCAATATACTCAAAATTGTTGAATAAGGATTCTATTTTCAAATAAAATCATAACATAAAAATTAAAATTCCACTTAACATATTTCACATATGCTAAAGTTAGAGTTTCCCTCATTTTCAAAAGCACATTTTTGAAAATGACCATATTCATTCAACATACTCAAAATTGTTGAATAAGGATTCCATTTTCAAATAAAGTCATAGCATAAAAATTAAAACTCTGCTTAACATATTTCACATATGCTAAAGTTCTAGTTTCCCTCTTTTCAAAAGCACATTTTTGAAAATGACCATATTCATTCAACATACTCAAAGTTTTTGAATGAGGATTCTATTTTCAAATAAAATCATAACATAAAATTGAAACTCCACTTAACATATTCCACATATGCTAAAGTTGGAGTTTCCTCTTTTTCAAAAGCACATTGTTGAAAATGACCATATTTATCCAACATACTCAAAATCATTAAATGAGGAGTCTATTTTCAAATAAATTTATAGCATAAAATTGAAACTTCACTTAACATATTTCATATATGTCAGAATTGAAGCTTCCCTCTTTTCAAAAGCAAATCATGCCATATTTGATTCCCACTTAACATACCCAATTTGTTAAGTGAGAATCTCATTTTCAAATCATATCATATTTGGTTTTTAACATACCAAATTTGTTAGGCGAGAATCATATTTTCAAATCATATCACATTTGGTTTCCACTTAACAATCCAAATTTGTTAAGTGAGAATCACATTATCATACCATATTTAATTCCCACGTAACATATGAAATTTGTTAAGTGAGATTCACATTTTCAAATCATATCACATTTGATTCTCACTTAACATACCAAATTTGTTAAGTGAGAATCTCATTCTCAAATCATATCATACTTGGTTCCACTTAACATACTAAATTTGTTAAGTGAGAATCACATTTTCAAATCACATTTGATTCCCATTTAATATACTAAATTTGTTAAGTGAGAATCTCATTCTCAAATCATACTACATTTGGCTTTCACTTAGGATACCAAATTTGTTAAGTGAGAGTCTCATTTTAAAAACACAAATCATATCGCATTTGCTCTTACTTAACATACCAAATTCATTTTCAAAACATACAATCACAACATTTCCTTAGCATACCTAAATTTTCTAAGTAAAGTTTTTCAAGATCAACATTTTCAAATAAGATAAAAACACAAACATCTTTAAATATTTGAACCAGGCCCAATCTACTTAAATTGGATGAGTATGGGTTCTAAATCAAATGGCAAAGACTCTCCTTACACATCAAAAATCTCTCCAATAAGCTCTTAACATAACTAAATTTGTTGAGTGTAATGTCCAAATCAACTCTAGAATTTATTTCTGAAGGTGAATACCAAGGAAAAAGGGACTCATTCAGTTATGTTTTCAATAAATACAGAGTTTCAGTTCAGTCAATTTTTGTTCAGCTCATTTCAATACACATGGATCCTAGCAAGTTTGTGTTCTCCTTCCCATCCGGTCTTGAATTATCCTTAGATCAGGCCAAGCTCACCTCTCCAGTTATGTGTCTGATTTAGTTCAATCAGGGATTCAAGGCTATGCAAATTACTTGTGAGGGGAAAATCCTCACAATGGTCAGTAGGGAGGTGGTGGTGGGGAAACACCACTCATTCTCCTTGACATGCCTTCTGACTTTGAGTTTACTCCACTGAAGAGGAAGATAGTAGTGGTCCCTCACATTGAGCAGCCTTCAGCGATTAGTTTCAGAGCACCAGTTCTTCGGTTCATTGGTCTTCTGTTTTGTTGGAGGGTCTCAGGGATATCTATAGTCTCCCACCTTCGAGGTAGGTTCTGACTCTCATATCAAAATTTTAACCATGAATGAGCACCAGAAAGTAGCATCCCATATAGAGAGGTTCACCCGAGGTTTCCCCACTTAGTGGCGTGGATTCCATCCCCTCTCAGGCTCAGATGGAGAGGAGGATTACAGGAGGATTGCAGCATCACGTCCACCACCAACATATTATGAGGTATTAGCTAGGAAAGGAGATCCTGCCGATTTGTTGATTTGAAAGCCCATGACATTTGGAGTCTAGTGCATTGTTTAACTTATGGACTTTGATCTCTAGAAGTGTTAGAGATCAGATAAATAGAGGCTTGAGTGGCAGTGCAAGTAGATAGGAGAGAGAGGAAGAGGTATGTTCGGCAGTCGATAGCCTTCGCTTGAGTGGATTTCTCAGGTCGACAGGCTACCAGAGCTAACCATACCAATAGTATAGTACTGACAAGCACAGTCAGTCATAGGTGTATTACTCGAGCGGCAACCGATGTCTCCACCACATCGCACCACTCATCATCTACCTTCACTAATACATGTTCCAGAATCCCCTGTGCTGGCTAAGGAATATAAGACAACATTGAGGGAGAAGAAAGCCCCGTTGTTGATCAGATTATGACCTCAGGGTCCCGTTCCATCTACTCCACCTATTGTGGTGAGGTCGATCTCTCCTTCTTGACCTTCTACTTTAACTATGGTGAAGAAAGAATGGCGATCCAAGATCACCGTGGTCATTCCACCACCTCCACTACTGTTGGTAGTAGCGTAGCAGAGGGGGAGGGAGACAATTCTGTAGTCCCTAAGGCATAGATCCTCCCAGAGACATCACTCCACCGATAGAGGGTAGTCATGAGCATGTATCTACTAGAGCATAGCCCTCCCAGAGATAGCATTCCAATGGCAGGTAATGTTAGATGCATTTCTGTCGGTGAGCATGGCCCTACTACCAGTTAGCCGTGAGTGTTTGTATCAACACAGTTAGATCATTCCTTGAACAAAATTCTCGCACAATATGAAATGTGAACCACGGTTGTCTAAACAAAATGCCATAGAGATTCTCCTGAAGGACATCTATGGCCCGGTTTCTTTTATGCTCAATGGTTTTACAATCAAACCTTCGAGAAATTAATCAATAAAGTGGCTAGTCTACAAGAGGAAGCCAAACAATTGCCTTTCTAAGACCAGTCAGCCAAGCCCAAACCTCAGAGGGCATTTGAGAAGATTCCAGGGGTAGTCACAATAATTGATAAGAGAAAGTAGCCATCTATGGTTTGGTGATAGGCTCTTGAGTCATCCGGCCACCTCAGTTATCATAGCGACAACTGTCTCCTCATCATTAGCATCATCACCAGTAATATTCCTACCTGCCATTAGGTTACCTACTCTTCTTGATAGATTGAATAAATCTTATTCATTCAAGAGGGAGGTAGTCTAGAAGATCTTTAAGAATCTATTAAAGAAGCCTGATTTCTAGCTACTAGAGCCTAAGAGGCCAGAGGAAGTGGGTAAGAGTCATGATCCAAACTACTAGCCATGTCTTAGAAGATTGCATTACCAGTGCATCATCATCATCATCCCCAAGGTGTTTATTTTTGGTTCATGTGTTTGTGTGTTTCTATGGGGGAAGGGGCACACCACACAAATCTAAGGATGTACTTATTGAGGTGATTAGGTATGACATCAAATAGTGCACTATCTCAAAAGATAGAAATCACTACTCTACGATGGACCTAATCACCTAATAATGACTCATAAGGCATGATGGGTCTTCAAATGTACCAGATTTTCCCCTACCTTATATGGATAAATAAAATAGGGTTTATTTAAATCTGGTTTTAAAGTTTCTTATGGGGGCAAGCCCCCATAGTTAATTAAATCTTGAGGAAGGTGAGTTTCTTAGGAATACTCTCAATTAACGTAAGAAATTATTATCTCCAAAGAATTCAAAGATAGGACTATTAGTAAATTGACTATGTTTGGAAGATCAAGTAGGATAGATCAAAAGGAAAGACTTATTATCAAAGCCAAAGGGAGATGAGTAAGGGATGCTCATGATACTAGAAAACCTAGTGAGCATCCCAAACTATCCTATTGTTGGGCTTTATATATTTAAAATTAAGGAGAATAATATATTTGAGTTGAAATTTTATTAGAAATCTAGGACTTCTAATTCCATAATACAAGATTATGAAAATGCTTAAGAGATGAGGATTTATGCTTGTAGCCCCAAAGGGAAACAACAAACTTAAATCCTAAATCTAGGGAGTTTTAACGAGGGTCAAAGCATGACCAAAATTTAAGGTGAAAGTGAGTATATTATTTACCTCCACAAAAGAGAGTAAATCACTCGATTGTTGGACTTATAATCGCCTGGAGTGGCAGCCAATTAACTCCTCTTACGATTCATAACCATGTAGGCAAGTTTTATGTTTCACAAGATGGCTAGGTTGTTATTATTTA
Organism: Cymbidium sinense; assembly: GCA_021442155.1. Lineage (NCBI taxonomy): Eukaryota > Viridiplantae > Streptophyta > Magnoliopsida > Asparagales > Orchidaceae > Cymbidium > Cymbidium sinense. The sequence goes on from CM038216.1 coordinate 5,515,360, forward strand.
GAAAGAAAACAGAAGTCCTTAAACCCACTCTCTAAAAGACTAGAGCATGAGTGGTTTGAATAATGACTTAGTCTATTGTAAATTTTATCAAATTTTATTTATTTTAGACTCTTTATTTGACAAAGGCTTTAGGATTTCATATGCCTAAATGCATGGTGAAGTTGATTATGGGCTAAATCAAAAGAGAAAGAGGTGTTCTTCCATCATAGGCTCTTAAAGGTTAAGCCCATTTCTATCTGACAAAGATGGAAGCCCTCTCTTAACAAGAGTGAAACAATATGATATGCATATCTAGCTAAGGTGTTGTTAAATATTTTATTATTTTGATTTAATGCCTAGGCTTTTATGTGAGATTATGAGTTGTTTAAAAAGTTTAGTTATGAGTTGTTAATAGGGTAGAAAATTTATTTTAATCCTAAGAGGCTAAACGAATCCAGGCCATATAACAATCATCAATCATGAATAAACTATGAAGAGACATGATTTTTCTAATGCACGCTAAATAAAATATCAAATAATTTTATAAAGCTATCATAAAAGAATAAGAGGTGTGGGTCGGTACCAGAAATATGGGTAGCCGAGCTCTACCCTTATACAACCCGGATTATAAAAGTATAATTATAATTACAAATGATAAATGCTATAGGGGGATTTCTTCTTTCTTCTTTTGATTTGATTTGGAGGTGCTTGCTCCAAAGGCTTCACATGGTGCATAAGACTTGGTCTTACCAATGCTCATCTCATCCCCATAACACTTATCCTAATCCTAACACAAAATTATACATTAAAAGAAGAAAAGTAAATCTTTACACTAAAATAAATGTTATAAACACAACCATACAACCCAAGTTATATGAATAATTTGGACTTAGCACCCTACACATGGGTAACCAAGTCCACCTGTCCTAACTTGGATTATGCTTAGGGGATTAAGCATTTATATTTTTATTACAGCAGCCCTTTAGGTACAACCTCCTACAAAAAAATATGATTATGCTAATATTAGCCTAACATCCAGACTACAGACATACACCCTAATATCTAGTATACAATAATACATCACAAAACCAAACATACATCAAATCATACACTGTCCTAACATATAGCTAGAAATGGTGACTTAATCTAATGTGTGCGTATTAGAGCTTGTGTGGTATATCCCAGCTAAGCTTTAGAGTTAAAATTTTCTAAACATGAAGGACATTTAATTATAAAGGGTGATTTCACTTTAAATGGTTTAGTCAATTTGTAAGTCTTACTTAATATCTTCTTTTATTTCATTTGACATGTATAAAATAACTAAGTATTATGAAGAGAAAGAAAAGAGAGGAGGCCACTCATTCATCCCTACCTTAAGTCACTTCTAAGGAAAATTAATTAATCAATTCTCTTTAGTAAATGACTTATTATATGCTTTAATTAGTCTTAAGTTTAGGTTCACTCTAAATAACCTTATTCAATAAGAAAGACATTTTAAGATTAATTAGAATGAATTACTATCACATAACACATGTTTATTCATTTCTTTCCATCATGTGTATCATGCATATGATTAAATCTTAAGCATAGTTATACATGAAATTTGCTTCTTAGCACACTTAAATGATGAATGCGAGTAAATGTGTTTGGAATTAATGTTTCATTTGATTGAATGATTTTGTCATATTACTTTAAAGCTCTACCTAAATTCTTATGCAAAAGAATAAGGAAAGAATCTTAAATCACATGACTAATCAACTCAACCAAATAAATAAAGTATGAATGCATGTCTCTTTAATAGAAAAAGAGGGTTCTCATTCATTAGCTAAGTACACATTCACATGTATGAAAGTTTTAAGTGAGTACGTCGCCATTATTCTACACTAGGGGTGTAAGGTATAAGACCTACTTAAGGCTACTTAAAGCCTCGCAGTCTTGGGATGTCTAGACTAATATACCACTTTTCTTATGTACATATGGATACATAGGAAAATATAAGAATAGGAAAACCCATGTAAAAATTGTATTTGATTTATGATTCTTATTCATCGGTCATATCATACATACATTTGTATAAGAGTTTTAAGTAGGTACGACACCATTATTTTACACCACGGGAGTAAGGTACAAGACCTACTTAAGGCTACTTAAAGACTCGCAGCCCGGGATGTCCAGACTAATATATCACTTTCTTATATACATATGAATGTACAAAAGAACCACAAGAATGAGAAGTCATGTAAGAAGTCATTTACATATATCATATGAAATTCTTCCTAAGTCTTAGCATGGAGATACATGGGAATGGATTTAGACAAATATTTTGTTCATTTCAAATGAACTATACATTTGTAAATCCAAAGCAAATCCATATAAGGTAAGGAAAGAGTGCTTCAGATTACATATCTTAGATTATGAACACATGCATACTTATAGATAATTATAATTAACACCACTCCATGCATTATAATTATTTTGTATGCTTTAGAAAATAACTTTTGATTTAATAGTAATAATAGCCACACCTATTTTTTATTTAAATCAACACATGCAATTTGACATAAAAGAAACTATTTTATTTTAGTTAAATTTAAAAGAAATGAATGCATGATTACAAATGACAAATAATATTTAACTTTATTGGAAAGAAATAAAGGAACATAAGCACATGATCTCATTCATTCCAATTAATTCATAAAGATAATCATACTAAATAAGGCTATTTAAAATGAACCAAGTTCTTTAATGTCATTTCATTATGAGTTTGATTTCATTTAGGAAATGTGAAAGAGGTTTACTAATCCTAATCCCATTCCCCATGTGAGAGTTAATTTGGTTTGATAAAGAATATTTAGGTTAATTTTATATTTTAATTAGATTAAGGTATGAATTAAGTGGATTAATTAACCCTTACCTACATCACCTCAAGTTAATTAACTAATTAATAATGAGCTAATATGATATACAACCACATGAAAAGTAAATTTGTAATGCTCTTAAGAAATGAAAGGGGCCTAATGCAATTGACTCATGATTAATAGTTAATTAGGCTTAAGGGATCTCACTTAACTACTTTTATGATTTTCTCACACATGTGAGCTAACCATAATTTCATTATCACTCATTTTGGATTATTTAACACCCAAAGAACTACCCAAGATTAATTAAAGGTTGTTTAGGTGTGAAGTGAATTTTATATTGAGTTAATCAAGCTCTTTAATCCATTTGATTAAGCATATTCAATTAATGGAATGAAATTGACTTAAGGAAAATATCAAGAAAGAGGCCCTAATCTCAATCCCTAAGTCCCATATTCGATCATTTAAGCTCTAATTTTTATCTTGGGGATTACTTAATTAATTAAGCAATTAATGACCATATTAATCATTAACAAAGAAAATTCCAAAAAGTAAAGAAAACTTAGGAAATTAATTAGGAAAAAAAATATCCCAATCACATTCACTAAGCTCCCTTACAATTCAATAGAGGTAATTAGGCTTAAAAAATTAATCCTGTTCATTCACTAATTATCACTAATTAAGAGAGTAATTAAAGCTTAAGCAATTGATTTTTCTAATTAAGCAACCAATAAAATCCCAGAAAAATAGGGAAGGAAAAGGTCATCCCCCTAAACATCCATAGAAAGTTTGAGAATAATTGGGTGATTAATTAAGAAGTAATTAAACTAATTGGATTTAAATTAAACTTTAATTAAGCCAAAATCACTATTCTAAATTAAATAATAATAATTTATCTAGATTCTACTATGAAATATCTTTAAAATGAGCCTAAGTTTGCATTTTTGGATTTATTAGGATTAATTATGAATTTAGAAAGTTCCAACATTAAAAAAATTAATTAAGCCTATATAAATTCTTAATTCCGTTGGGCCATGTAGTGGCTGACGCGACGCGCTTTCCATGTTGCGTAACAAGATTCACTGTTTAAGTAGTCACATCCAAATGTTGACCTGGATGGCAGTGGATGCGTTAATTTTATGGACCATCCGATCTAAGATCACAATCATACCATCCAGATTTGGAAATCGATCTAACATTGATCGGATCGCAAAACTTTCCATTCCATCACGGAATGGAATTCATCCGTCTTCTCTCGGCGATGAATGATGGATATCCATCGATTTTCGCCAATCCAAGTCACGAGCTCGGAGATGAAATCAATACCACACCTTGGAAGCAAGAAATTCAAAACTGTAAATCCATGACGTAGAACTTTCTTTCATAAAAGACCAACCTATTTTCATTCAAGAATTAGTTTTAATAGCTTCCTAATGATTGCGGAAGCTTCGTTACGTAGAAATGAAGCCATGTTGAGCAGCACGAGCTTTAATTTGGTGTGGTTTTCTCGGATGACCAATACACGAGGCATATGTGATTGGTCTTGGTCAAACTCCAACTTCGATGGCCAAGGTTGATGCAAAATGATTTATTCTTGCTTATTTAGGTCTAAGGAAGGTGTGTGCAAAGTTAATTGCACTTTGATAGAGGTTTCAGCAAATGTAAATCGGAGGTGACCTCCCTTATTCGATTTTTTGTAAAACTGAGAGTGGTGGATTTGGGGAGCTTAGGAAATGCAAGAGGAAGCTTTGGGATGGAGTTCTCTGGATGTTAAGGTTGAATCGAATGTGTGTCTCTTAGTTTGAGTGAGAATGAGGGGGGTATACCCCCTCATTCCTTGGATCGGATGGCTATGGCTAGTTTGGCTTTTTCTTGATCATTTGGCCATTTTAGAGGGTTGTGGAGGTGCTTGGGTGGATGATGTGGCTCGGTTTGGTTGGGTAAGGGTGTAGAAGTGGTTGATAAGGGAGGTAGTGGATGCCCTTGGTGGTTTGAAAAGCTCCAATGGGAATGGGGAGGTGATTTCACCTCCCCATGAGTCATGGCCAACCCAACCACCTTTGGTTCAGGTTAGCCATGGTCCTAGGTGCCTAAGTGGACCTATGATTGGGTGCCAAGTGGCCAAGGGGAGGAAATGACTAAACATGCATGTGTCTTATCTCATGGAATGTCATAAACCTAAGGGCAAAGTGGTCATTTGATAATGTGTTTGATTTGGGCAAATTTGGGATGGATCAAAAGTGGGTTAGCCCAAATTTTAAGTGGTTTGGAGTTTATTTGATTTGGTTTGATTTGACCTATTTGTCAAATTTAGGTTAAATTGGGTCAAGTTGACCAATTGGTCAAATTAAATCAAACCAAGGGTTGGGTCAAGTTCACATGACCAATTGGAGTGTATTGGTGTCATTGCTTTGGTTCAACTTGCTTTGGATTTGATTATGGCTCACTTGGGTTTATATAGGTCAAATGGGTCAAGTTGACCAATTTGATCAATTTGGCCAATTTGAGCAAATTGGGTTAGGTTAGGTGTTGAGTCAAGTTCAATTGGCTAATTGAAAATGATTGTAGGCTATAGTTTGGTTTAATTTGGATTTTGGCTAGTTTGACCCTTTTAGGTCAATTTGGGCTAAGTTGGGTCAAGTTGACCAATTGGTCAAATTAAGCTCAATCATGTCTTTGGTCAAGTTCAATAAGTGATTTGGGGAAAATTTAAATCCATTTGGATTTGGATTGTGATTTTAGTTAGTTTTATGTCAACTTGGGTCAAATGGCCAATTGGACTTGGTTTGGCTCAATTAAAGGTTTGGTCATGTTCAATCATTGATTATGAATGAGTTTGAATTAAAGGTTTCAATCAATTTGGCATATGGTGTATTTTGGCTGTTTTTATTTGATTGATATCAAAGAATCAAGTTGACTTGGTTTTGCAATTTAAGGCAATTGATTAACCTAGGATGATTGTTGATCATGATATGAGGTTTGATGGGCTGTTCAATCCAATTTGTGTTGGATTAGAACTTGGCTCAAAGGTCTTTTAGGTCACTTTGGGTCAAGTGGACCTAAATGAGTTAATTGGCTTGATCATGGCTGGATTCAAGTTTAGTTGAATTCACATATGGACTTAGGATGAAAATATAAATCCATTTGCAAGTGATTTGGAGTCAAATGAATTTTAGTTCATATGACAATTTCAAAAAATTTGATTTGGGTTGGATTTGGGATAATAGTTTTGAAGGAATGATTAAATCATGAAGAAATTCATAGGTTTTGATTTGATTTGGATAGCATTTAGCCAACTTCAAGAAATTGGCTAAAAGAGTATAAATTGGATTTTGGTTTGATTTTGGATTTAGTTTTGGCTATTTGAATTTATATTCCATTTATATTTGGGAATATAAATGAAGATATAAATGATTTATGAGAAAATCACTTGAGTTTGGGGTTGATTTGAATTTGGTTAAGGTTAAGTCCATAGGCTAAAATCTAAGAGCATAGGAAAGATTTTGAAATTTGAATTTGAATTTGATCATGAGTTTCAATCATTTGATTTAGAATTGATTAATGATTTGGACTTGAATTTGAATTTGAGGTTTGGTTTAGGAAGGAAAGCAAGGATTGGATTCAAGGCTATAGGGTAGGCAAGTCTTACTAAATCCCTAAGACATAACCTATTCTTATGGCTAAGGCTAAACCTTCTAAGTCTCAAGGCTTAGGTTAAGTGTTCACCTAATCACTAGAAGTGCCTTAAGAGTATGGAGCTCTTAGTGTCTATAAGAGTCCTAGATCTATGAGGAAGTTGAAAACTCAACAAAGTGAGGTCAATAAGGACCCCAATAGGTTTGGTGTATCACACCACCATGTATTAGCATTAAGATGATCAACAATGTCCAAAGGATGCAGCACTAATAGAAATAATCAAGCGTAGACAAAATCAAGATCATAGTGCAATGCAACTCAACTTATGCCTAGGGTATAAGAGAGGAAGAAAGGATCCACTAAGGGATCGGGTTTGTAAACTTTTCACTAGGGAAGCATATTTAGATTATCCATATAGAGGATAAGAATTTGAGTTGGATTGATATGATTTAGAAAAAAAGGTCGTTGGGGATGAGTGCATGAACCTTCCACTAGGGAAGCAAGTTCAGGTTATCCACTGGGGATAGAGGTTTGATTTGGTTTCCGTCTCACTGAGGGATCTGATTTGAGGTGAGAAATTTGAATCAAGGTGAGAATCAGAGATAAGAATTTGATTTGATTTATTGATTTATGATTTAAGGCTCCATTGGGAAGAAGATATGATTTGGTTTTGAGGACACATCTACTAGAGATGTGAGCTCAGATCCGTTGGGGATAAGGTGGATAAACCTTCCACTAAGGAAGCATGTTTAGATTATCCACTTAGGCTAAGAGTGGATTTGGATTTAGCTCCAGAGGAGATGATGGATGAAATGGACCTGTAGTGCTGATGGATCTACTAAGAAGGGGCTAATATCAGTCTAGTCCTGTCTTAGATTTACAAATCCAAAGGGGTAAACTACCGGCCATCACGTAGAGCTAGCCAACTTAAGGGGTACCTTTCAATGTGCGATGGTCATGTTAGGAAGAAAGTATGTAGACTTACAACTTCCTAAGTAAGGAACCATCGGTTGATAACACAAATCAAACGACATAAGGCAACCATTTTAATGCGTGGACTCATACCAACTCAAGAATAGTTAGAATTAATTTAATTTGGGATGGACCCTGTCGGTGTGCGATGGATCTACTAAGAAGGAGCTAATATCAGCCTAAACCTGTCTTAGATTTATAGATCCAAAGGAATAATCTACTTCCTGTGGGGTAGAGGTAACCAACCAAAGGGGTGCTTTTTGGTGTACAATGGTCAAGTTAGGAAGAAAGCGTATAGACATATAACTTCTTGAATAAGGAACCACTGGGGTGATCGATTGATAGCATAACAAATAGAACTTAAGGCTACTTGTCAGTGTGCAATGATCGTGCTAGAAAGAATGCATGATAAACTTATATTTTCTAAAGCAAGGATGATCACCGGGGTGACTCATTGGTGGCATAATAAGTCAAACCCGACCTAATGGCAACTACTGAGAGAGTGCCGACCTAGGGACTTATCTCAACTCGAAAGTACTCAGTCAATTCTTATAGGGAGTTTTGCTAACACTGTCCTAAAGATAGGATGCCTTCTTGGGTAAAGGTACCGCTAGGAGTTTTGCTCCTAATCCACAAGCGAAGATATATATTTGTTTTATTATATGTGTGGACCCTATTAGTGTGTGAGGGGACCACACTGAGAAGGAGCTTTTATCAGCCTAGTCCTATCTTAGACTAACTAGACTAAGGGAGAATCTGCATATTCGCAAGATAAATTATCTAACCACAGGGGTGGCTACTAGGAAAGGGGGATTGTCCAAAAGTAACCCAAGTAGTGTTTAGATGGGGCTGCTAAGGATGTGATCCAAATAGGGTACCGGGTGCTTTGGGCGTTATCCAAAACTCTCTAAAAGAAAGCCCAGAGGTCTGGGTAACTCGAGGAGAAAGTGTGGGACTCATCTATTGGTGTGTATCCCGTGGACTATCATCATAGCGATAACTAATCAACCTAAGGTGCTTGTCAGTTTGTGACAATCAATCTTGAAAGAAGGCGTGTAGGCTCACATCTCCCTAAAGCATAACTGATTGTCTGGATAGTCTATCTTCGGCTCGACAGGGGCTATGCGACCTAGGGAGACTACTAAGTCCCAACAGGGACTAAAGCTTTAAAGTAGTCAAGAGGAAAGGTTTCCTTACTTACCTCAAATATACTCGACCTATTTAGCACATGATGACTAGTCTAAGAAGAAAGTGAATAGGCTTACATCCTCTTAAATAAAGTCAACATGGGATAGCTTTTTAGCTACGCAGTAAGACCTACCAAAATAACAGGGTGCTCGTTAGTTTATAATGGTCCAGTCAGGAAGAAAGCATAGCAGACTTACATCCTTCTGAATAAATGACCACTGGGGTGACACACTTGCAAGGTAGCATGTCAACCCGACCTAGAGCAGCTAATGAGTGAGTGCCACTGGGGCTTGCACCCACATCAAAATAGCCCGAGATAAAAGATATGTATTTTTTTATGTTGTGAAAGAAGGAATAAGATGCCGCTTGGGTTCTCTTACACTATCCTAAACACATTGAAGAATGAATAAAATGATGCCACAAAGGGTAGTTATGAATCCACCAAGAAAGGATGCCGCTTGGGTTCTCTTACACCTATCTTAGTTGTACTAGTCAAAATAGGATGCCTCTTGGGTTCTCTTACACCTATCTTAATAGCACTGGAGAAATGTGTGTAGTTTGTGTTTGTGTTGATGAAAGATAGGATGTATGTGTTCTCTTACACATATTCTAAACACGTCATGGCAGATATGCAAGTAAAGATATTTCAAACCAAATATGAAGAGATGGAATTTTGAAATGAAGGGAATTTTTTTTTTATTGATAATTATTTTCAAATAAGATTTATGGATAATATTTCTTTAGGTAGAGCTCGTTGATTGGAAGCATAGGGCGCTCTCCCTTACAATTTATAAGTTGATAAGATCCTCCTTGGTAGGCCTTTTCTATAGTGAAAGGGCCTTCCCAAGTGGGTTCAAACATGCCTCCCATCTTTTGGCGAGTAATGATTGGTCTCCTTAGAACTAAAATAAGCTCTCATACTTGAAAAACTCTAGGATAGACCAACTTGTTATGAACTTGAATCATTTTTCTTTGTATAACTCGAGATTTTAGCATGCCCGTAGGCGTCTCTCCTCCAAACCTTCATGGTCTTCTAACCGTAACTTGGCATTTTGCTCTGTTGTGATCTTACTACCCATAGCTATCATTAATGATGAGAGTTGGGCTTCTAATGGTAGAACTACTTCAGACCCATACACTAAGGAAAAAGGGGTAGATTGAGTTGGAGTTCTGTATGTGGTGCGATAAGCCCACAAGGCTTCAACTAAATGCTCATTCCATTATCGTTTATTATCGAGTGTCTTCTTTAATATTTGGATGAGAGTTTTGTTGAAGGCTTGTTGACCTCACTTTTGGAGTGAACTCTTAACCTCCTCTTCTTAGACTTAGGACTCTTATAGACACTAAGAACTCCTTAGTCATAAGATACTTCTAGTGATTAGGTGAACACCTAACCTAAGCCTAGAGACTTAGAGTATTAATCATAAGATTAGGCTATGCCTTAGGGTTTATGGAAATTACCTATCCCATAGCCTAAACCCAATCTAGATACACTTTCTCAAATCAAACCCAGACTCAATTCTCAAACCAAATCTTAAATTCAAATTCAAATTTTAAATCTAATTTCAAAATCCAAATGATTGAAACCAAAATCAAATTCAAATCCTAAAACCCCTTCTTAAGCCATATGAACCACATTCATAAGCTTGGACAAAACTCCCTTAAATCAAATCAAACTCAATTGATCTCTTTATTATTATTCTTCATTTATATTTATATATAAATAAATTCAAATTCAAATGACCAAAACTATATCAAAATCAAATCTAAACTCAATCTAAACCCTTTAAGCCAATTCTTTAAACTTATCCAAATTCTATCCAAATGTCAAAACCATGAATTCAATCATTCTCTATATCATCCAATCTACAATCATCAAACCAAATTGGTCAAACTAGCCCTTTTGACTTGAAAATTTTAAATGAGACAAAATCACTTAGACTCCAAATTGCTGTTGAATTTATATTCCAATCCATATAAGTTCAACTAAACTCGAATCAAACCAAAATCAAACCAATTGACCTCACTTATTTAAGTGACCTAAAGGACCCATTTGCATCCTAATTGGATTGAACCAACTCACCAAAATCTTCCACCATGATTGTTGATCACCCTAGGGATGATCAATTTGGCCATTTGATCCAAATTGACCCAAATAGGGTCAAATAGTTGATCTGATCTCTTGTTTGCAATGGCTCAAGTTCATTCCAAATGGATTATTGAACTTGACAAAAGCCATAATTAAACCCAATTTAATCAATTGAGCTCAATTATCAACTTGAGCTAACCTACCTAAATTCAAATTAAATTCAAATTAATTCAAACCAAAGACCACATTCATCTTCAATTAGTCAATTGAACATGAATCAATCCATAACCTAAGCTAATTTGGCCAATTTTTGTCAAATGGGTCAATTTGACCCAAAATGACCCATATGACCCAAATTGGGCCAAATCCCTTGAAATCAAGCCAAAACCCGTTGGAGGCTAATCAAACCTAACCCAAACCCATTTGGGATCAGCCCCAAATCAATCCAACCCATTTAAATTCTTCATGGATCCTCCCCCACATAGGATTCTACCCAGCCTCATTTAATTTCCCCCATCACATGCACTTAACTTCTCCCCAACATTTACATTGAATAAATCTGATCCTATGGCAACAAGAGAGGACTTTGGAGAAAAATCCTTAATCCTTAATCAATCTATCATCTATCCCAACCACCCCAAGTAAGATGACAATCAATTTGGAGCCAAAAAATTCAAAAAATGAATTTTCGGCCATTATAAAAGGAGGGGGAGATGAGGCTTTATATTTCTTCCTCCCACCACCATTTAGCCCCCAAAAGCTCTCCAAAGAAAAAAAGGAACCCATCCCCCCATTTCTTTGAGCTATTTTTGAGCTCAAAAATATAAATAATTATTCTTCTAGCGAGGCGATGGTAGACATCGGAGAAGGCGACATTCTGAAGAGAGGCAAGGGCTAAAGATCACTCAAAACTTCCTCATACCTAGGGGTTCGGATCTTCACATCATCATCCCATGAGATAAATTTTGCCAAAACGTAGCCGGCCTTAAGATTTCACATATTTTGTATTAATTTTCTTGCAATTTTAGTAATTTCCCCTAGATAATATTGCATTTTTACTTTAAGTCATCCCAATTAAGAAATATAATTTTTTTGGAGTGAATCGCCATGAAAATGGGTCCATTTGGATAAGTTTATGCTTAGAAACTCTCATTTTTCCATTTAAAAGGCTTGAAAATACTATTCATCAGCGTTCTCACCCGCTCGCGGTTCGGATGGGATGGCGATCGCGTGGATCTATTTAGGCCGGATGGATGCAATCTGCGTTAATCCACTTCATGTGATTGGGGATCGGCGTCGATCACGATCTAACCTCTGATGCGATCTAATCTGGACCATCCGATCTACGATCGGACGACCCATAGCGACCTGCGGGTCATTTTCTCTTCTCGCCCAAAGGACGTCCCGTGTATTTCCTTTTTATAAAAAAAATTAATTTAAATCTCCTAAAACTTCAAAAATTCATGAAAGATAAAATAACTGATTAAAAATAACAAACAAAGGCTCGTTGGATTCATCTTTCAAGAGAAATCCAATAAACTTAAAATCTCTAAAGTTCAATAAGTACTTTGAGCTTAATTGAAGTTTTAGTAAAAATCAAATTTCATTAATTAAACCAAAAATATAAGTTAGATTAAGTTTAAATTTTTAGAGATTGAAATTAAAGTTAAAGCACACCAACCATAAAAATTTCAAGTGAAAAGGACTTCTCAATTAAGAAAAATTAAATTTTGAAGTTCAGATTATTCATTTTAATAAAATAAATTAAATAAAAATTTAAAATTTACAAAATCTTCAAAATGGCTTAAATCACTTCAATTGACATCTAGACTCTTAAGAAAATAATGTGATCTTTGAATCTTAATGAACCCCAAACAAACACTTAAGGTTAGAGTTTAATCAATTTAGGAGTTAATTAAAATATATTCTAAAAATAACTTAAATATTAAATCAAAATCAAAATGAAATAGTACTTAAGCAATTAAAAGATTAAATCTTAAATCAAACCCAAAATCCAACAAATTTAAGAAACTTTAATCATTTTATACTAATCGAATTAAACTAAATAAAATTAAAGTAAACTTAATTAACATATGATTAAATCACATTCATTTGGAATAAGATATTTAATTAACCAATAAATATTTCAACATAATAACTAAATCAAACATGTTAATGAAATCAAACAAACATAACAAATGAATCAAATCAAACAAAACTCTAATCATAAATAATCAAACTTAATTGAAATGAAATAAATAACTAATTCACTTAATAATAATGATGGTAATAACAATAATACTTTCATCAAATCAAACTTAAAGAAAATACTTAACTAAACCAAATCACTCACATGTGGGAAATTAAGTCATTAATCTCTAATTAAACAAATCCTTAATTAATCTAATCATTTAAAAATTTAATTACCATTAATCAAACTTAATTAGTTAAACATCTAATTAATGCAAACTTAATAAATTAATCCATCTCCTTAATTAATCAAATTAATTTAAATAAGTTACATTAAAGCTAACTCTAAAGCTTAAATCAAACCCCTAATTTTTAATAATCACACCCTTAAATAAACTATTTAATTAAATTTAATAAAATTAAACATAATTAATGCAATTAAACACTAATAAAACCTTAAACCTAAATCATTAAGTCATTAATCTCTAATTAAATAAACCCTTAATTAATCTAATAATTTTAATTGACCCTTAATCAAACTTAATTAATCAAACATCTAATTAATGCTTAATAAATTAATCCATCATCTTAATAAAAAATTAATTTTATAAATCACATTAAAATTAATCAAAAAAAATTAATTAATCTACTAATTAATTTTAATCACACATTTTAAACAAATAAATTAATCAATTAAATTAAACTTAAGCTTAACTTAAAGCTTAAAATTGCAATTAAATGCTAATTCTAATTTAAACTTAAATCATTAACTCATTAATTACATCATTAACTTTAAATAAATATGAAATCAAATTAAAATTAAACAAATCTTTATTTAATCTAAATAATTAATCATACCTCTTAAATAAACTAATTAATTAATTAAATTAATCATATTAAATCTAAGCTTAATCAAACATAATTAAGATGCAATTAAATACTAATCAAAATTAAATTAAATCTAAATTATTAATTACATTAATCATCATTAGTCTAAACAAATATGAAATCAAATTAAAAATTAAATAAACCTTTATAATTAACATAAATACACTTCTTAATTAAACTAATCACATAATCACATTGAACATAAGCAAACCCATAGACTAATAAAGCTAATCAAATCAAATCAAATCAAATTAAATTAAATTAAGAAAGACTCTCATCAATTTAATATGTAATCAAATCAAATCTCATTCAACCTACTTAAATAAGATAAACTAATCAACTATCCAATGTATGAAATCAAAATACAAACCAAACTTTGATGAACATGACAAATGGATGTAATTAAAAATAAAGTCCTAATTATAAATAATCAAACCCAATTAAAATCAAAATAAAATCTCAATTGATTTAATTTGATCAAACTACAAATAAATGAACCACAATCGAATTAAATTAACATAAAGTTAAATCACATAACCATAATCAACGAAAAGAGTTAAATATTAATTTAAAAGGGATATTGAATTATCAAGACTTAATTAAACCAAAACATCTAATATGAAATTAATCAACCAAAAATACATGAACTTAAACAAACTTAAAATCCATTAGATATTAAGGATATTGAATTATCAAGATTTAATTAAATCAAAACATCTAATCCAAAATCAATCAACCAAAAACACATGAACTTAAATGAACTTAAACATTAGATAGATATTGAATTATCAAGATACAATTAAACTAAAACATCAAATCCAAAATCAATCAATCAAATACTTAAACAAATTCAAATTCTAAATTCTAAATCAAGTCAAATGAATCAAATCAAATAAATTACACAAATTCAAATGGGCTAATTAAGATACTTAAGGACTTTAGTTATATTCTTTAGAAACTAGGATGTAGAATATGGTGAGTTCTATCTACAAGTGGAACTCATTCTACTCTTCATTCTTGAAAACCTAAACATCATCTTAACCAAATAAAAGTGAAATAGAAATGAAGAATAAATCATTAAATCATTTAAATTAAAATCACCCAAAGGTAAAATTTAAACAAATTCAAACTCCAAATTGAAACTTAAACAACTAGTAAAGTCTTGCTACAAGCCTTAAGCACAAATATTAGAATGCTAAGTCACCACTTTAGTGCTAAGTTAGGCGTTGTATGTATGATGTTGTGTTTTGTTTGTGATGTAATATTTTAGGCTGGATGTTAGGGTGTATATTTTGTATGGATGTTAGGCATTATTACTAATCATCATGTTTTTTATGGGGTTATGTAAGGGGCTGTAATAAAATATAAAGACTTTTACTTTTTAGCTTAGCCCTAAGCATAACCCATGTTAGGACAGGTGGTTACCCATGTGGGTGCTAAGTCAAATTATTCATATAATTGGGTTTGCATGGTGTATTTTGTAACATTTATTTTTTTGTGTAGCTAGATTTATTTTTCCTATTTTTGATGTAATTTTGCATTAGGAAGGCTATGGGGGGCATTAGAAGAGCAAATTTTGAGAAGGCTTAGTCCACAGGGTGTCTATGTGAGCAAATCAAATCAAGAAAAGAAGGAAGAAATGAAGAAAAGAAGACCCTCATAGCATATATTATTTTTGTAATCTGGGTTGTATAAGGGTAGAGCTTGGCTACCCATCTTTTTTTTTTTTTTTGGGTGTACAGTGAACCCGCCTGGACTTTTATTCTTTTTAGTAGTTTATAAAATTATTTGATATGTTTAGATTGCATTAGAATAACATGCTTTTCATAGTTTTTTTATGATTGATGCTTGAATGTGGCAGGCTCTTAAGATAAAATTAATTTTTTTCTACCCCAATTAACAACTCATAACTAAAATTTTAAAATAATTGATAACCTCACATAAAAGCCTATGAATTAAATTAAGATAATAAAATTTTTAGCAACCCCTTAGTTGGATGAATGAATGTATAATATCATGCATGCCATATTCCTCCACTCTTGTTAAGAGGGGGCTTCCATCCTTGCTAGAGAATCAAGGCTTAAGCTATGAGAGCTTTTGGTGGAAGACACCCCTTTCTCTCTTGATTTGTCTTATAATCAAATTCTCATTCATTTAGGCATACAAAATCCCATAGCCTGTGTCAAAATAAAAAGTACAAAATAATCAAATAAATTTGATAAAATTTGCATTAGATTAAGTCATAGATTTGTACCACTCATGCTCTAGTCTCTTAGGGAATGAGTCTGAGGACTTAGTTTCCTTTCTAAATGAACAACCACCTAGCCATTTTGTAAAGCATAAGACTTTCTTACATGAATTTAAAGCGTAGGAGGAGTTAGTTGGCTGCCACTCCAGGAGGTAATAAGTCCAGTAGTCAGGTGATTTTATTCTCTTTTGTGGAGGTAAACCATATACCCATTTTCGCCTTAGATTTAGGTCATGCCTTTGTTTTGTACCAAGGATCCTTAGTTTAGGAATCTGAGGTAGTTGTTTTCTTCAAGTTACAATTAAATCCTCACCTCTTAGGCATTTTCATAATCTTATGTTGTGGAATTATAAGCCCTAGCAATCTAATAAAATGTCAACTCAAATAATTAACTCTATTCAATTTCAAAAATATAAAGCCCAACTATAGGGTAGATTGGAATGCTCACTAGGCTTCCTAGTATGATGAGCATTTCCTACTTTCTCCTTTGGATTCCAAAAATAAGTCTTCTCCTTGATCTATCCCATTTGATTTTCTAAAATAGCCAATCCTTTGATATTAACCTTGAAATCTTTGGAGACCTAATTATCTACTTTAACCGAAAGTATTCTTAAGGAATTCCTATTCCTTAGATGTAATTAACTATGGGGCTTGCCTCCATAGGAACTTAATGAACCCCATAAAATAAACTACTTTACTTTTCCATGTAAAAGGGAAAAGATCTTTGGTATATTGAAGACCCATCATGCTTAGGAGTCCTTATTAGATGATTAGGTCCATTATAGGGTGGTGATTTCTATCTTTTGAGATAGTACATCATTCTTTTAATGTCATACTTCACTTCAATAAGTACCACCTAAGATCTGCATGGTGTCCCACATCTTGAAAATAAACACCATTTTTTTGACTCCGTGGGATGGTTCCTCTCTCCATCTTTAGTAAATTATTATCTCCAAGTATCAATAGTAGACTTATATTTTATATAGGCCCAAGACTATCATTCTTTTCATTGGCACTTAGCTTATTTCATCCTTAAGCAAAGCTCTCCAATATCCTTTAGGTTTTAGGACCTCACTCCGTGTAGGTCTTAAAATCTATGTTCCCCAATAGGTGAAAATTAAAATTAATCAAACAAAGGAGATGACAAAATTAAGAACCTCTTCACCATTCTAATGGAGGCAAGGTTCATCCATGAATAATAAGAAAATAAAACCTTCAAAATAACATGTCTTTCCAAAAGCACTTTTCAAATTCCACATAATAAGAGATCTTTTCACAAAAATTGTAAGAAATTTTCAAAAGGCACAAAACACATATAACCAAACCTTTAACAAATCCTATGATTTTTACATGGAGGTTCTTTTCAAAATCAAAATCACCCATTTTAATGTCTTTTCAAAAGCACATTTTCTTTGGAAATAGCTATCCCCATCCCACACACTCAAATTTGTTGGATGGAGATTCTATTTTTGAATTAAATTATAATATAAAATTGAAGCTCCACTTAGCATACTTCACATGTGCTAGAGTTGAAGTTCCCCTCTTTTTGAAACACAATAAATCATACACACACAAAAGAGAAGTCAAGACATATTTGAACCCCCCACTTACCCAAATTTATCAAATGGGAGTTCCCCTTCCTTTGGAAGGAAAAGCAAATTGAATTCTATTTGCATTTGTCTGATAAAACTCCTTCTTGCTAAAGTCTTGGACTTTAAAACACATTGGGAGCTCATTTGACATGTCCAAGTATGTCAAATGAGAACCCCTTTTGAAAATCATAAGAACAAATGGAACTCCATTTAACATACCTAAGTTTGTTAAATGAGTTCTTTCTCTTTCAAAAATCATAAACACGTTTGATTTTCACTTAACATACCAAATTTGTTAAGTGAGAGTTTCATTTTCAAAAATCACAAACACATTTAACTTTCACTTAACATACCAAATTTGTTGAGAAGTTTCAAAAAAAAATCATAAACACATTTAACTTTCACTTAACATACCAAATTTGTTAAGTGAGAGTTTCATTTTCAAAACACATTTGACTTTCACTTAACATACCAAATTTGGTAAGTGAGAGTTTCATTTTCAAAATCATAAACACATTGGACTTTCACTTAGCATACCAAATTTGTTAAGTGAGTTTCATTTTAAAAATCATACACATTTGACTTTCACTTAACATACCAAATTTGTTAAGTGAGTTTCATTTTCAAAATCATAAACACATTTGACTTTCATACCAAATTTGTTAAGTGAGTTTCATTTTCAAAATCATAAACACATTTGACTTTCACTTACATACCAAATTTATTAAGTGAGAGTTTCATTTTCAAAATCATAAACACATTGGACTTTCACTTAACATACCAAATTTGTTAAGTGAGAGTTTCATTTTCAAAAAAACATTGACTTTCACTTAACATACAAATTTGGAAGTGAGTGTTTCATTTTAAAATAATAACATTGACTTTCACATTCAAATTTGTGAGAGTTTCATTTTAGAAATCATAAACACATTGGACTTTCACTTAACATACCAAATTTGTTAAAGCAAATTAAATGAAATCATACTTGACTTTCACTTCATAAAATCATAAATCATAAACACTTTAATTTCACTAACATACCAAATTTGTTAAGTGAGAGTTTCATTTTCAAAATCACAATCACATTTAACTTTCACTTACATACCAAATTTGTTAAGTGAGAGTTTCATTTTCAAAATCATAGAATATTTGACTTTTAACATACCAAATTTGTTAAGTGAAAGTTTCATTTTAAAATCATAAACACATTTGACTTTCATAACATACCAAATTTGTTAAGTGAGGGTCTCTCTTTCAAATGATCCTATTTTAACATACCAAATTTGTTAAGTAAGGATCCAATTTTTCAAATCAAACCACACTTGAGCTTCTCTTAACATAAATTTGTTAAGTGAGTCTCATTCTCAAAAAAAAAAAAATATCTCAACACATTTGGGGCTTTCACTTAACATACCAAATTTGTTAAGTACTCATCTTCAAAGAAAAGGCAAATCATCTCACAATCACACTTGACTTTCACTTAAACATACCAAATTTGTTAAATGAAAGTCTCATCATAAACACAAATCAAACACATGTATCTACTTGCATACCAAATTTGTTAAGTAAAATATTTTCAAATAAAATATCACAATCAAATCTTCACAAAAATATTTCAAACAACAATCACAACCTCTTCTTAGCACCAAATTTACTAAGTAGAGGTCTTTAAATATCAATATTTTCAAACAAGATGCACAAAAGAAAAATATCTCCAAGAAAATCTCTCCTCAAATTTTAGAACCCACTACCTAAATGGTTTTATGGGTTCTAAATCAAAATTAAATGGCAAAGACTCTCATATCCAAAATCTCTAAAATTTTGATGAACCCCAATAACATCTTTGATGTTGTGTGAGTTCAAATTCAAAATCAAATCTTGAAATTAATGATTGAAGATGAATATCAAGGCAAATGTCACTACTATATTTCAACAATGCAGATTTTAGTGCAATCAATTCTTCTAGTCCTAACTCAGCATCTATAGCTCCCAACAAGCTTATGTTTTCCTTTTCATTGGGATGGATTTCCTTTGGCTCATCATCACATGGTTTGAGGGGTGAGGATTTCTTTGGGGACCCCTCACCCGCTTAGCAAGGAGGAGGTGGGAGGCGGACACCACTTATCCGATTTGATTTGCCATCGATTAGTTTCCTCCACTAGAGGAAGGCCACTATTCTGCTACTTTGCAATATGGGTTTGTAGTTGTTCCAGGTCTGGTCTCCCTTCTGCTCTAGTAGGCTACTACCTCCTTGGACTCCCCAAGGGAAGACTATCTTGGTTTGAGATAGTCTCCTCCATTGGTGGGCTAGCTTCTCGCCTCATCACCTACACAGTGCATAATAAGAATCATTAAGTGGCATCACGAGGGTGGAGAGAGAGATGGGTGCCACTTCCCATGTATGGAGGAGGGATCTCCTGTGAGACCTCTCCATTTGAGTGGTGAGGTTTCACCCTCTCGACCTCAGGATGGAGGAGGATTCTGCACTACCTCCATCAAACATATTTTACCAGCATAGGAAATATCGGGCTCAGAGCTCTTGCCCTTGGTGAGCTCTGAGGGTCGAGTTTGGTACAATTTTTGATATGAGGACTATCCCTTGGGAGGAGATCAGAGGAGAGAGCCTTGGGCTGCATCGACTCATAGTAGGAAGGAATGAGAGGTTTGTCGTGGCATATCCACTCACGATGGATTTTCTCGATCATTGCCCTACAGCGATCATTGACAACATCATCCTTCTTTACTATCATAGGAGGAGTAGGCCTATGTGAGGGCGGTCGGTGCTATCGCCCACCATCACCTTTCCATTCCATCATCCCCATTCCAACCAAGATCGAAGCCCCATCAGGAAAGACCGCATCGTGGTGATCCAGCTACCAAAATCCCACTCCATCTACTCCACTGAGGTGAGGTTAGCTCTCTATTACCTCCCTCTTGAGAAGAAGAATGGTGACCCAAGGCCATTGGTTGAGTCACCACCCACATAGCGATTGGTCACACCATCCCATAGTCTCCACTGCGGCATTAATGGGAGAGGTAGAGGATATAGATGTAGTATCCATGGCAGTAGATCCTCCCATAGTCAATGACTAGCATTATCATATACTTGTGGTGAGCACAATCCTCTAGAGAATAGTAATACAGTAAAATGCGATGTATTTACATGAGTATAGCCCCTCCATTGGTGATGAGTGTTTGTCCACATTATGACACTCTTTAGATGAGATGGTCTCGTACTTTGAGAGAGGAACTCTATGGGGATTGCGATGAAGAGGATGCTAGTCGATTTGATCAGATGGGGATGATCTCTTGGAGGACTGGAAGTCCATATGGTTGACACTAGGGGTTCTCTCAGGGATCATAGCGGGAGGGTGTTGTAGTTGAGGAAGAAGACAACTCATTCAACCCAACTTCATCAAGAGAGGAGATGAGCATATCAAGAGATGGAGAAAAGTTGAAGACTTTTAGTAGCGCACTTCAAGGCCAAGCTCCATCACGACCTACTCCTTAGAGGTCGGGTTGTTTACATGTTTTGGATCATCCAAGAGTACATCTCCCATGGACGGGATAGTGGCATGCATAGGAAGGTGGTGGATAATACCTCCATGCAAGAAAGAAAAGATATAAGTTAGTGGGCGAAGTGAAGGGATTGGCCCAGGTGGCTCATCTTAAGGTAACCCTACGGAATTTGATGGTGTCCAATATCCAGGGTTTTGTTCCTTCAAAATTTTTGGTATGGAACCCCTGCATTTGATATATTGCAATGTAGTGATGCACTTCTATTCTGTCTCTTCATAGTAGTTTAAGCATCACATTTGATTGGTATTTGAACTACCCAATGGTTTAGTGAAGACTTTTAGTTGGAGCACCTCTTCATCAAGAGGTTTTGGAACCAGGGTAACTATGGGTGACCTCATTGTGTCAATAAAATCAATGAGTCTCTTTGATTATATTCTCAGTAAAACTTTAAACATGAAATCGAACACTGCTATAGAAATTCTTCTCAAGAATATTCATGGCCCAGTTGCTTTCATGCTCAAGAGATTTATAATCAAAACCTTTGAGAAGTTAATCAACAAGGCAGCTAGCCTACAAGGGAAATCCAAACAATTACCTTTTCAAGACCAATCGTTCAATCCCAAGCCACAGAAAGCATTCAAAGAAGATAGTAGTAGTGTAGACAAGGAAAGCGACTGGGCTCGATGAGAGACCTCATGCATCCATTGCCACCTCCTCTACCACCACCTTGGCACATACCACCACGGTGGCTGCAGCCTCCTCCATATATATCGGTACTCATTTCAGGGTATTTCCTCTTGTCGATAGATTGAATATATTCATTCAAGAGGGAGGTAGTTAGGAAGATCTTTAAGAATCTCTTAAAGAAACTTGACTTTAGTTACGAGCCGAGGCTGGAAGATGTGGGCAAGAGTGATGATCTAACTATTGCCCTACCATATGGTTAGTCATATCTTGAGGATTGTTCTTTGGGGCTTTGAGCACAAGTCGTATTATTATCCCCAAGGAATACTTGTTAGAACAACCCTAGTTCTATCAGTAATTCTTGGGGATACTTGATCCTCTTAAAGAAGGTTGATATTGCATATCCTCAAAAAAGTGGTCTCTAAGATCAAGAAGCTTTCTTTCTGGTGCAGTAACTCAAACCTCAACACCAAGGAAGGTTTGCAAGTTGCCAAAGACAACTTGAAGAAGGTGTCGACCGGTAGCCTTACTTGCAGGGATAGCATAAAGCCAACCACCTTCCTCCACCCCATTTTACTACTTCTTCCTCCACTAGCTCCTCTCCTGCTAGTAGAAGCATTATATCAGTGGATAATGGCACTATACCCCTTTCCCTGCTTACTTTATTAGATTTCTATCATGTACCTCCATCTAAGAAGAAATCAATGAAAGATTTCACTTACATCTTGTCCACGATACTCTAGATTTTATTCCTCTGAAAACTCTTCAAGTCTACAAAATAATAATGATGACTCTAGTTGATCATTCCTCTTTTGATTTAGAAATGGATTTTCCATTCGAATCATTTGGGTTCACCATTGAGATTGATTTGAGTCGTGATCCCATAGGAGAAGTTATAAGTACATGATGAGTAGAACTTCTACAAATTCATCATTCAAGAGGTCTAATTAACCTTCGTGGCAAGTTCTACCTCTAGGGTGGCACCTCAGGATAAGCAAAAAAATTGGTTCTAAAAGCGATAACCTCACAAGATGCTCCACCCATGGATATGCTTGGAGGATCAAGCTAGGTTGACTACAATGTCTAGCACATCTTAGAAAGCTTCGGCTAAGTTAAGCATATATGATGCCCTTATCTTATCCAAAGAGATGAGGGAATCTCTAATCAAGGCTCTTCTTGATCAGAGATATGCTTAGCCGACACTTCTAAAGAGGTTAAAGTTGAGAGGATACTCAGGTTACATTAGTGATGAAGACTTGCTTCTAGGGACAAACCTTCTTTACATTATAGTGGATGTTGGAAGATATAGAATATCCGAGTTCGGGTGCATGGGTGAATATTATGAGTCTAAAACCCTCTTGAGGATTGATCTCAAACTTTCAAGAGAGGATGATGAGAGGATTCAATGAATAAGGAGAGAGGGGTTTAGGCTCTATAGTATTGCCATTAGAAGTAGATGATTGGAAGACTACTGGCAAGTTTCATATTATAGACTCAGATACATCTTTTAATGCTTTACTTGGGAGACCGTGGATACATGAGAATAATGTGGTTCCATCCTCTCTACATCAGTGCATGAAGTTCATGAGGGGTGGGATTGAATACTATGTCAAAGGAGATCTTAAGCCATTCATAGTTCATGAGTAGGTATATGAGGATGACCTACTATCTCCATCAAAATCAACAAGTCTATTCTCATGAACTTGGTGAAAGTTCAAAATAAAAGAAAAGAAAAGGAAAAGAAAAGAAAAGAAAAAAAAGAAAAAAGAAAAGAAAAGAAAAGAAAAAAAGGAAAGAAAGAAAATAAAATAGAGAAATAGACTTGGAGGAGAAAGTAGAGCGACATTAGATTCCACTGTTCATTACTCCATTCAAACATATGGGTAGAATGACTGACCTCCACAGCGGAGGAAGAGATCGAGACATGCCTAGATGAAAGACCTCCTTATTGGCCATCAATAGGAGTTATGTCCTTCTACCAGGACTACACCTACTATCTATATAGACTTAGAATCTAGTTCAGATGATGAGTCATATATGATTAGTACACTAGCTAGCACTTCCAGACAGATCCCCATGCAAGTGACAGTTGAGCTAGACATTGAAGATGGGCTCTAAGCATAAGTGTATGTCTATAAGTGAAACAATGAAGCATCGGTTAGAACTTTAGCTCTAACCCCACTTTCCTCATAAAAAGTTGAGATTTTAGTAGTTAAGGAAGCCTCTCAGTCTTCCATAAATGTAAAGGCTCAGAAGTTCTTTCTTGGAGCATCATCCTCAAGTCAAGAAGCTGATGTAGAACTTGAGGATGATTCATATAAAGATTTAATAGAATTAGCTTTTGATTGGTATTCATCTTGTGTTCTTAATTTATCAAAGAAAGGATTATTTCCATGTGCTTGGTCTAAGCTTATGTCGGATTACTTTGAAAGGTTACAAGACAACAAATATAGACATTCACAATCAAGATCAGGACTAGGATTTGGTAGAGTGGGTCCAGTTGATGATGACGATTACAACTTAGTCATCACCAATAATTTGGAATCTAATAGGTTCTTTTCAAATCATGATAACTCATATAAAGAGGTGTGCTTAGAAACTTCGGATGATCCAAATGACTTTGAAGTCAAGGATGCACCGAGTTGAAGAGGAGATAAGATCAACTATCGGTGAGCGAAATCAACAGAAGAAGATCCACCCAACATATATCAGTTCTTATTAAGAAAAAAACCAATGATTTAGTGAAGCTATTGATTGAGTTTAAGGATTGCTTTGCATGGAGTTATGAAGAGATGCGGTCATCTCGACATAGCGAGTCCATAAACTAGCAATAGAACTAATGCTAACCCTATCAAAGCGAGCTCCTAGCATGCGATTAGACATTGAACAACAGGTCACTTTTGAAATCAAGAAACTAATCGATGTTGGCTTTATTAGAGAAGAAAAATATCTTACCTAGTTGGCTAGTGTCGTCCCTGTTAAGAAAAAGAATGGCCAAATTCTCATATGCATTGATTTTAGGGATCTAAATAAGGCATGTCCTAAGGATGAATTCCCACTTCCTATACAAGAATTAATGGTGGACATTGCCTCATCTCATGCAGTATTCTCCTTTATGGATGGGTCATCTGGCTACAACCAAATTAAGATGGCCCTAGAGGATGAAAGAAACACTGCCTTTCGAACCCCAATCAGAATATATTGTTATAAGGTCATGCCTTTCGGCCTTAAAATCGGGCCACATACCTGAGACATGACTCAAATCTTGATGAACTCATTCATCATCATTAAGTTGAATGCTATGTCGATGATCTCGTTATTAAAAGCAAAGAAAAGGAAGACCTTCTCTTTGACTTGAGAGTAGTTTTTGAACGGTTAAGACAATACAACCTCAAAATGAACCCCCTGAAGTATGCATTCAAAGTAACTTCAAAAAATTCCTTGGGTTTATTATCTGACATTGGGGAATTGAAATCGATCAGAAATATCAAATGATATTAGAAATGCCACATAAAGTCCTCTTCGGGTCATTCTATGTCTAAGATTCATTTCAACTTATCGAAGATGCCAACCATTCTCACCAAAAGATGCCAAGTTCAATTGGGATGATAAGTGCCAGCATGCTTTCGAAGACATCAAGCAATATTTGATGACGCTGCCTATCATAGCAGCCCTTATCCCAGACAAGCCGCTCATATTATATACTACTTCATTAGATGACTCCTTGGTGCTTTGTTGGCTCAAACCAATGGCGAAGGGAAGGAGAACACTCTCTATTATCTTAGTCATCTTCTAATCCCTACTGAGGCAAACTATCCAACTATTAAAAAGCACTGCCTAGCTTTAATCTTTGCATCCCAAAAGCTACGACACTACATGCTTTCTCATAAGGTAAATTTGATCTCTAGAGTCAATCCACTGTAATATCTCATGACACGGCTGACCTTATCTGGACGGTTGGCATGTTGGTTCATGATTTTATTTTAGTTTGATATAACATTCATACCCCTTTGTGCCATAAAAGGATAAACACTTGCAAATTTCTTAGCAGCACATCCACTCCCTGTTGACTCTCTGCTTAATGATGATCTCCCTGATGAATAAATCATGAACTTAGGGGATACTAGTGCTTGCCACTGGGAGATGTACTTTGATGGTGTAGCTTCCTCTCAAGAGGAGAAGAACAATTTACTATCCCGGGGAAAGGGGGGGAATAATCCTCCCCCTGAAGATGAGATTATCATCTCATCCATCTAATCAATGATGAAGTCATATGAGGCTCGATTGTCGATCAGTTAGTCATTACACTATGTGTCCAGGTATCAACATCTTTGGGATTCTCAGTCATCAACTAAATTGGGACTACAAAGTTCTAAAATAAGCTCCATCATTACCATGTACACTATAGTTGTTGGCCCAAATCCCGAGGTTACCATCTACAAGATTCCTGAGGAGAAGAATGGTGCATTAGCCAAGCTTGCCAAGAGTTGGCATGTCGGAAGATGAGTCCATTCAATAAGGATCCAAAATAGATGAGTCTTATCCTTATTGATCTTTGAACTCATCGAGATTCTCTCTTGAAGGGGAGGTTGCCATTACGATAGGATGAGAGCAGCAGAGGCAACCATTCATAGGTTATTTAAATGTAGGCAAACTACCTCAAGAGAAATCACTGGCACACCAGGTGAAGCAGAGAGCCCTTTCTTATATTCTTGTAGGCGACACCTTATATCGAAAGTCCTTCGACCATATGTGGTTACGTTGTGAACAAACATGAAGCCCGTAAGATCATGACCAAGGTACACTCAGGGTTATGTGGAGCACATCAATCTAGTCTGAAGATGAAAACCAAGATCGAGACTAGATATACTAGCCTTGATGATCACAGCATGGATGCTAGGAGATACCACCAATGTCAGCTACACGGTGTGGTCCCACATCAACCACCCAACATTCTACATCCTACAATGGCCTCATGGCCATTTGAATGTTGGGGTACTAACATTGTGGGTCCGATCAATCCTTCTTCTTCTAAAGGTCATCGATTCATTCTAGCTGCTATTGATTACTTTTCTATGTGGCAGAGGCAATCCCACTTAGAGAGGTCCACTCACACGTTTTTAAGAACCATATATATATAGGTTGGGTGCCTCGAATTATATTATTGGTGCATTCAAGAACACTAAAATCAACCTTTGAGACACATAGATTGGAGATATATTCTACTACCCAAGGGAAAATGGGTTACCAAAACCCTCATTCAAATCTTGAAGACATTGGATGACAAAATGAAATGGCATGAATAGTTAGTTGAAGCCTTGTGGGCTACATCATAAAACTCAACTCAATCTACCCCTTTTCTAGTGTATGGGTCCAAAGCTGTTCTACCATTAGAAGTCCAACTCCCATCACTAAAGATAGCCGTGGGTAGTAAAATCACAACATAATAGAGCACCAAGTTACGGTTGGAAGAGCTCGAAGGTTTGGAGGAGAGACGCCTATGGGCATGCCAAAACCTCGAGTTATACAAAGCCAAGATGATTTAAGCTCATAATAAGTTGGTTCATCCTAGAGCTTTTCAAGTAGGATAGCTTGATTTAGTTCTAAGGAGACCAATTATTGCTCGTCGAAAGACAGGAGGCAAGTTTAAACCCACTTATGAAGGCCCTTATGCCATAGAGAAGGCCTACCAAGGAGGGTCTTACCAACTCATAAATTGTAAAGGAGAGCGCCTGATGCTTCTAATCAATGGGCTCTACTTAAAGAAATACTATCGACAATCTTATTTGAAAATAATTATCAATAAAATTTCTTTTCATCTTAAATTTCATTTCTTATGCTTTAGAAATATATTTTGCTTGTGAATCCACCACGATATATTTATGGTAGGTGTAGGAGTCTCCCAGTGGCATCCTATTCCTTCATATTAAACACAAACATACATATCTTTCTTTCAGGCTATTTTGATGTGAGAGCAAGCCCCCTGTGGCACTCACTCATTAGCTGCTCTAGGTTGGATTCATTTTGTTGCCTAAAGCAACCAATCACCCTAGTGGTCATTTGTTGGAGGATGTGAGTCCCCACACTTTCTTTCTAATTTGACCATTATAAACTGATGAGTGCCTCGTTAGTTTCATAATCTTCACTGCCTAGCCAGTAAGCTACCTCATGGTTGATTTAAGAAGATGTGAGTCCCTGTGCTTTCTTCTTTAACTAATCATCATGATCTAACTAAGTCAAATATATTTAAGGTTTAGGGTAAGCCACCCAGAGACTCCTTTCCTCTTGAGTACGTTTGAGTTGATATAAGTCCTCAGTGGCATTCACTCAGTGGTCATCCTAGGTCAGATGGCACCTATCAAGCCAAAGACAGACTATCCCAATAGTCAGTTTCGCTTTAGAGAGATGTAAGCTTACACGCCTTCTTTCTAGACTGATTGTTACAACTTGATGGGCACCATAGGTTGGTTGATATTCGTTATGCTGACAGTGACTCATCGGTGGGTACACCACTCTTGGCAGATGTAAGTCCTCATGATTTCTCCATGAGTTGGCCACCCAATACCTATGTGATATATGACTAATCATGTCATTTTCTCCATGGTGTTGGATCGAAGCCCCTTTGCAGCCCTTTCGCCTGCGTGCATTCTATTTGGATCACATCCTTTGAGACCCCATTTAGACTATACTCGGGTTACATTTGGATTGGATAATCCCCCTTTCCTGGTAGCCACCCATGTGATTAGAGAATTTATTATGTACATATTCTCCCTTGGTTGTATCGAGATAGGTCTAGGCGATATAAGCTCTCGCTTTGATCCCTCGCAAACTAATAGGGTCCATGATAAAATAAACTAAAATAAATAAACAAATAAAATATTTTCTTATTGATTAGGATTTCAAGTCCCAAAGGCCCCCTTTTCCCAAGCATCCTATCTTTAGGGCGTGTCCTCTATAGGAATTGCACGACTACGAGTTGAGATAAATCCCGGTTGACTCACTCCGTAGTCCCTCGGGTTCAACTTGTTGTGCCACCAATGAGTTATCCTGATGGTCATCATTGCTTTGAAAGATATAAGTCTATTACACATTCTTTCTAGCTCATGTTGCAAACCGGCAGAAGCCCTAGATTTATTGTGCAAGTGATCGATCACCCTAGTGGTTCCTTATTTACGAAGATGTAAGTTCCCACACTTTCTTCCTAAGTTGATCATTGCAAACCAAAAGGCACCCCTTAGGTTGGTTAGTTCTACCTAGCGGCTAGTAGATTATCCCTTTGGATTTTTAAACCTAAGATAGGTTTAGGCTGATATTAGCTCATTCTTGGTAGATCCATGCAGGATCCATCTAAAATTAAATTAATTTTGACTATTCATGAGTTGATATGAGTCCACAGCGGCATTCAAAAATAGCTAGGTTGGGATTGATCATTTGCATCATCAGATCACCCCAATGGTTGATCCTTACTTTGGAAGATGTAAGTCTACCACTTTCTTCCTAGTAGATGGTCCACCTTGTGGTAGAATACCCTTTGGACTTGTAAATGAGATAGGTCCGACATAGCTCCTTCTCTCCATGGGTCCATCGCATAGGTCCATAATATAACACACAATTAAATTAAATCAAATCAAATCAAATTAATCATCAAGACTACTCTTGAGTTAAAGTAATACCCCCGACGGTGCTCACTCAGTAGTTGCCCTTAGGTCGGGTTCAACTTGTTGTGCCACCAATGAGTTACCCCAGCGGTCATCTTTGCTTTGAAAGATATAAGTCTATTACACATTCTTTCCAACATGATCATTATAAATCGACGGGTAGCCTTAGGTTGGGTCCAATTTGTTGCACAAGCGATCACCCCAGTGGTTCCTTGTTTAGGAAGATGTGAGTCCCCGCGCTTTCTTCCTAACTTGACCATTACAAATTGAAAGGCACCCCTTAGGTTGGTTAGCTTTACCTAACAACTGGTAGACTATCCCTTTGGATTTGTAAACCTAAGATAGGTCTAGGCTGATATTATCTCCTTCTTAGTAGATCCATCACACATAGACATGATCCATCTAAAATTAAATTAATTCTAACTATTCTTGAGTCGATATGAGTCCACAACAATCACTCAAATAGTCCCTAGTCAGGGATTGATTTGTTGCCATCAATAGATCACGGCTAATCCCTACTTTGGAAGATATAAGTTTGCCACCCTTTCTTCCTAGTACCGCCGTTGCACGAAAGGCAACCCTTAGGCCAGATAGTCCTACCTTGTGGCTGGTAAACTACCCCTTTGGATTTGTAAATCTAAGATAGGCCAAGGCCAACATAGCCCCTTCTCAGTGGATCCATCGCACGCCAATAGGGTCCACAACATAACACAACAAATTAAATCAATTAAAATCGAATCAATATAAATCAAATTAATCATCAGGACTACTCTTGAGTTGAGGTAAGACCCAAGGCACTCACTCAGTCGCCTTAGGTTTGATGTGTTACTCATCCAATAGATCACCCCATCAACTTTTCTTTGCTTTGGAAGATGTAAGTCTACTACGCTTTCTTCCTAACATAGTCGTTGCACACCAAAAGGCAACCCCTTAGGTTGGATAGTCCTACCTTATGGCATGTAGACTACCCCTTTAGAATTATAAATCTAAGATAGGCCAAGGCCCCGTGGCTCCTTCTTAGTGTAGTCTATCCTTTGCCAGGTAATAAAATAAATTCAAAACCAACCTCCCTAGTGGAGTCAAATTAAACATATCAAACAAACCAATTTCTCCCTAGTGAGTTCAAATTAGCCTCTCTAGTGGAGCTTAAATCAATCAAATTCAATTGAGTGCAAAACCCCAGTGGATATGCCCTCAATCTAGAACTCTTCTCCCCAGTGGAGCAAAAAAAAAAAAAAACCATCCACCCTAGTGCAAATTCTTATCCTTAGTGGATACACACCCAAACAAATCATACTCATAATCAAACTTAGATCCATATCCCCAATGGATAGCTTGAACCTATTTTCTTGAGTGGAAGGTTCATATACTCAATCCCTAGTGGATACACACCCAAACAAATCGTACTCATAATCAAAATCAAATTCTTATCCCTCAGCGGATAACTTGAACCTGATTCCCTAGAGGAAGGTTCGTGTACTCAATCCCCAGTGGATTATTTCATTCTCTGTTATTCCTTTAGCATAAAGAGAACTACATTGCACTGAGATCATGATTCTATCTACCTTTTGAGTGTAGGTATATATCACTTTTATTGTTTGTTGCAATCTTCTTGACATTGTTTATCATTTTGGTCAACGCCAATATGTGCGGTGTGCCTTGTCAGTTACACCACACCTAATGGCGGTCATTTTGTTGACCTCACTTTTGGAGTGAGCTCTTAACCTCCTCTTCTTAGACTTAGGACTCTTCTAGACACTAAGAACTCTTTAATCATAAGACACTTCTAATGATTCGATGAACACCTAACCTAAGCCTAGAGACTTAGAAGTGTTAATTATATGATTAGGCTATGCCTTAGGGTTTAGGGAAATTACATATCACATAGCCTAAACCCAATCTAGATATACTTTCTCAAATCAAACCCAGACTCAATTCTAAAAACAAATCTTAAATTCAAATTTAAATTTCAATTCTAATTTCAAAATTTGACTCCAAATGATTGAAACCCAAAATCAAATTCAAATCCTAAAACCCCTTCTTAAGCCATACGAACCACATTCATAAGCTTAGCCAAAAATCCCCTTAAATCAAATCAAAATCAATTAATATCTTTATAAATCAATTATTTCTTCATTTATATTCATAAATATAAATGAAATCCAAATTTAAATGACCAAAACTATATCGAAAATCAAATCCAAACTCAATTTATGCCCTTTAAGCCAATTCTTTGGACTTAGCCAAATTCTATCCAAATCAAGTCAAAACCAATGAATTTTCTCTTGAATCAATCATTCATTCAATTATCTACTCAAATATAAATGAAACCTATAATCATCAAATCAAATCGAAACTAACCCAAGTCAAACCCAACTTAGCCTTTTTGACTTAAAAATTTTAAATGAGTCAAAATCCCTTAGACTCCAAATTGATTACTATTGAATTTATATTCCAATCTAGGGCTTGTATATAAGTTCAACTAAACTCGAATCAAACTAAAATCAAACCAATTGACCCACTTAGGTCAACTCGATCCAAAGTGACCTAAAGGATCCATTTGAGCCAATTTATAATCTGACCTAAATTGGATTGAACCAAGCTGACCAAAATCTTCCGCCTTGATTGTTGATCACCCTAGGATGATCAATTGCAATCAATTGGGCCAAATCAAGCCTAATTGACCATTTGATCCAAATTGACCCAAATTGGCCTAAAGGGCAAAATCGGGTCAATTCATGATCTAATCCAAATTGATTGCAACCAATGGCTCAAGTTCATTCCAAATGGATTATTGTATTTGAACAAAGCCATAATTAAACCCAATTTAATCAATCGAGCTCAATTGTCAACTTCACCCAACCTAGCCCAAATTAGCCTAAAGGGTCAATTTGGCCTAAATCCAAATTAATTCAAACTAAAGATCACATTCATCTTCAATTAGCCAATTGAACATGAATCAACTCATAAATCAAGCTAATTTGGCCAATTTTGGTCAAATGAGTCAATTGACCCAAAATGACACATATGACCCAAACTGGGCCAAATCCCTTGTAACCAAGCCAAAACCCATTGGGGGATGATCAAACCCAACCCAAACCCATTTGAGATCAGACACAAACTAACCGAACCCATTTAAATCTCTCATGGATCCTCCCCCACATAGGATTTCACCCAACCTCATTTAATTTCCCCCATCACATGCACTTAACTCCTCCCCAATATTTGCATTGAATAAATATAATCCTATGGTAGCAAGAGAGGACTTTGGAGCAAAATCCAAAGTCTTCAATCAATCTATCATCCATCCCAACCACCCCAAGCAAGATGACAATCAATTTGGAGCCAAAAAATTCAAAAAATATTGAATTTTTGGCCATTATAAAAGGAGGGGGAGATGAGGCTTTAGATCTCTTCCTCCCACCACCATTCAGCTCCAAAAGCTCCCCAAAGAAAAAGGAACCCATCCCCCACTTCTTTGAGCCATTTTTGAGCTAAAAAAAACAAATAATTGCTCTTAGTGCGGTAGACATCGGAGAAGGCACGTTCAGAAGGCAAGGGCTAAAGATCACTCCAAAGCTTCTTCACATACCTAAGAGTTCACTCAGATCTTCACTGCAACTGGAAATCATCCTCGACGAGATAAATTTTATCAAACCGTAGCTGACCTTAAGATTTTGCATATTTTGTATTAATTTTTTCATGATTTTAGTAATTTCTTCTAGTTAATGCTGCATTTTAACTTTAAATAATCCAAATTAGGAAATATAATTTTTTTGGTGCAAATCAACGTGAAAATGGGTCCATTGGTACGAGTTTTGGCTTAGAAACTCTCATTTTTCTCTTTAAATGGCCTGAAAATATAGTTCATCGCCAGCGGATTAAAGCCATCGTCCGATCGTGGTTCGGATCGGATGATGATCACGGCGGCCTTGGGATCCGATGCGATCTGATCCGTCACGCGATTAGCGATGGAGGCTTAAATCGCTCGATGTGATCGATCTAGACCATCGATCGTGATGCGACCAGCTGGTCATTTTCTCTTCCCGCCCAAAGGACGTCCGCGTATTTCCTTTTTATAAAAAAATTTAATTTAAATCACCTAAAACTTCAAAAATTTATAAAAATAAAATAATTAACCAAAAACTGTAAACCAGGGCTCGTTGGATTCGTCTTTCTGATAGAATCCAACAAACTCAAAATCCCTAAAGTTTAATAAGTATTTTGAGCTTAATTGAAGTTTTAGTAAAAATTAAATTTCATTAATTAAATCAAAAATATAATGTCAAGTTAAGTTGAAATTTTAGGGATTGAAATTCCTATTAAAAAAAACCTACCATAAAAATTTCAAGTGAAACGGACTCCTGGATTAAGAGAAATTAAATTATGAAGTTCAGATTGTTCATTTTAATAAAATAAATTAAAGAAAAATCTAGAAATTTACAAAAATCTTCAAAATAACTTAAATCATTTCAATTGACATCTAGGGCTCTTAAGAAAATAATTTGATCTTCTAAATCTTAATGAACCCCAAACAAACACTTAAGGTTAGTCAATTAAGGAGTTAATTAAAATATAATATAAAAATAATTTAAATATTAAATCAAAATCAGAAAAGAAATAGCACTTAAGTAATCATTAATCAAACCTCAAATCAAAAAAATATCATCTTTAAAGGAGATTAAATTAAATATGATTAAATCTGTTTAGGTTAATAAAACTCAATTAAAAGATTAAATCTTAAATCAAACCCATAATCCAACAAATTTAGGAAACTTTAATCATTTGATACTAATCAAATTAAATCAAATAAAATTAAAGTAAACTTAATTAACATATGATTAAATCACATCCATTTGGAATAAGATAATTAATTAATCAATAAATATTTCAACCAAAAAACTAAATCAAACATGTTAATGAAATCAAACAAACATAACAAATGAATCATATCAAATAAAACTCTAATCATAAATAATCAAACTTAATTGAAATGAAATAAATAATTAATTCACTTAATAATAATGATGGTAATAACAATAATCCTTTCATCAAATCAAACTTAAAGAAAATACTTAACTAAACCAAATCACTCATATGTGGGAAATTAAGTCATTAATCTCTAATTAAACAAACCTTTAATTAATCTAATGATTTAAAAATTTAATTACCCTTAATCAAACTTAATTAGTGAAACATCTAATTAATGTAAACTTAATAAATTAATCTGTCACCTTAATTAATCATGCATGTCATATTCTTCCACTCTTGTTAAGAGGGGGCTTCCATCCTTGCTAGAGAATCAAGGCTTAACCTATGAGGCGTTTGGTGGAAGACACCCTTTCTCTCTTGATTTGGCTCATAATCAAATTCTCATGCATTAGGCATACAAAATCCCATAGCTTGTCAAAAAAAAAAAAGTCCAAAAGAATCAAATAAATTTGATAAAATTTGTAAGATTAAGTCATGGATTCATACCACTCATGCTCTAGTCTCTTAGGAGTGAGTCTAAGGACTTATTTCTGTCTAAATGAATAACAACCTAGCATCTTATGAAGCATAAGACTTGCCATTGATTTAAAGCGTAGGAGAGTTAGCACCCACTCAGCATAATAAGTCTACAGTTGGGTTATTTATTCTCTCTTGTGGAGGTGAACCATATACCCATTTTGCCTTAGATTTAGTGTGCCTTTATTTTTGTAAGGCTCCTTAGTTTAGGAATCAGTAGCTATTTCTTTGGGTTATAAGTATAAATACTCACCTCTTAGATATTTTCACAATCTTATGTTGTGGAATTATAAGCCCTAACAATCTAATAAAATGTCAACTCAAATAATTAACTCTCTTCAATTTTAAAAATATAAAGCCCAACTACAGAATAGATTGGAATGCTCACTAGGCTTCCTAGTATGATGAGCATTTCCTACTTTCTCCCTTCGAATTCCAAAAATAAGTCTTCTCTTTGATCTATCCCATTTGATTTTCTAAAATAGCCAATCCTTTGATAGTCTTAACCTTGAAATCTTTGGAGACCCTAATTGTCTACTTTAATTGAGAGTATTCTTAAGGAATTTCTATTCCTTAGGATGTAATTAACTATGAGGGCTTGTTCCATAGGGAACTTAATGAACCCAACTTAAAATAAACCCTACTTTACTTTTCATGTAAAGTAGGGAAAGATCTCTAGTATATTACCATCATGCTTAGGAGTTATTAGATGATTAGGTCCATTATAGGGTGGTGATTTCTATCTTTCAAGATAGTACATCATTCCTTAATATCATACCCAATCACTTCAATAAGTACCACCTAAGATCTGCGTGGTGTCCCACATCTTGAAAATAAACACCACAAGGCTCCTACTAAGCCATTTGCCCTTGGGTAGTAGATGGTAGAATATCTCCAATCTATGCTGTGTCTCTAGGAAAAGCTATTGATTTTAGTACTCTTGAATGCAGTACCATTATTGGATATAATTCATCGAGGCACCCCAAACCTGTATACGATATGGTTCCTAAGAAATTGGAGCAGATGTTGAGCTGTGACCTCTCTGAGTGGGATCGCCTCTATCCACTTGGAAAAGTAGTCGGTGGTAGCTAAAATGAGCCGATGACCCTTGGAAGAAGGAGGATCAATCAGACCCACTATGTTGGTACCCCCAACACTCAGACGACCATGAGGCCAATGTTGGATATAAAATGTTGGTTGGTTAGTGTAGGACCACATCGTGCACCTAGCATTGGTGGCATCTCTTAGCTACGTCCATGCAGTTTGTCATCATCGACGACTAGTAATATCCTAATCTCTTGATCTTGGCTTTTATCTTCAGATTGAATTGATGCACCCTACATAAACATGAGTGTACCTCATTCATGATTCTATGGGCTTCATTTTTGTCCAAACAACGTAACCATATATGATTGAAGGATTGCTAGTATAAGGTGCCACCCACGAGGCGTATGAAAGGGAGCTTTGTTTCACCTGATGGGCTAATGACTTCTCTTAAGGTAGTTTGCCATTATGTAGGTAATCCATGAATGGTTGCTTCCAATCTGACTCGCCATCCTTTTTGGCAATAGAAATCTCCCCTTTAAGAGAGAGTCTCTCGATGAGTCCAACATCAATCAGGGATAAGAATTGTCTATTTTGGACCTTTATTAATATAGACTCATCTTCTGGAGATGCTAACTCCTTGGCAAGCTTGGCTAATGCATCTGCTACTACGTTCTCTCCTCAAGGAATCTTGTAGATGGTAACTTCTAGGATTTGAGCCAACAACTCCATGGTGTACTTGTGGTAATGATGGAGCTTTAGAACTTTGTAAGACCCACCAATTTGGTTGATAACTCAATCCCGAGATGCTGGATGCATAGTATAATGGCTAACTCCAGATTGCTAATTAGAGCCTCATATTCAGCTTCATTATTGGTGCATGAATTGGATAGATGATATGAGAATCTCATCATATCATGGTCCAGAGTTCGAAGAACTATTCCTACCCTTGCCTTTCCTGGGTTAATAGATTGTGGGTTTTCTCTTCTTTGAGAGGAAGCCGCACCATCAAAATACATCTCCCAATGGCGAATGCTAGTGTCCCCTAAGTTCATGATTTGTTCATCGGGGAGGTCATCACTAAGTGGAGAATCAGCAGAAAGTGGGTGTGATGCTATGAAATTGGCTAGTACCTGTCCTTTCACTGCGCAGAGGGGTATGAATGTGATATTAAATTGTGACAAAATCATGGACTAACGTGCTAACCATCATTTCAATTCGTAAGTTGATTTCTTTGAGTTCATCGATGGTTAATCTAATTTCTTCTTCAAACTCTGGCGGTGCATCTTTGACTTCAAGGTCATTTGGGTCATCTGAAGTTTCTAAACATACCTCTTCATAAGAGTTTGTATGATTTAAGAAGAACCTATCAGACTCTAAATGATTGGTGATGATTAGGCAATGGTTGTCATCATTACACTGAATCTAGTCCAGTCTTGATTGAGGATGTCCTTTAGTTGTCCCATAACCTTTCAAAGTAGTCCCACGTGTTTTACCAAGTATGTGGGATTAATCCTTTCTTTGCTAAGTTAAGAACACAAGCCAATACCAATCAAAAGGTAATTGTATTAAGTCTTTATATGAATCATCCTCTAATTCTACATGACTCTTGAGAGGATGATGCTCTTAACAAAATCTCTTTGGCTGACATATCCGTGGATGACTTGGGGCTTCCTTAACTACAAACCTTCAACTTTTGGGAAGAGAGTGAGGTTAGAGCTTAAGTAAGCAAGGGTCTTTAGATTTATAATGTTCATCGATGCACGGATTAATTAACAACCTTGAGTCTAAATCACCCATGTCCCGTGATGTAGGGGCGATTGTACTCGGTTGTCCTTAAAAGATGGTCTTCACCAGTGATTGTAACTCCATAGGCTTCTCTTGAATAATATGCTACCTCTCCAATTACGGTCAGCTGAGCTAAGCATATTTTTAGATCAAGAAAGCCTTTGATCAATGACTCCCTCATCTCTTTGGATAAGATAAGGGCATCATATATGCTTAGTTTAGCTGACAACTTTCTCAGGTTAGTGAAGACATTGTAGTCAACTCTGGGCTACTCCTCCATAAGCATATCCATAGGCAGAGCTTCCTGTGGAGCAGCTATTTGATCGCTAGAACCAATGACTTGCTTACCCTTATCCTGAGGTGCTACCCTAGGAGGTAGAACTTTGCCACTGTGGAGTTTGACTTCAGTGTCTTCATGAGATGGTTTTGTGAAAAGTTCTCCGGTTCACATACAGCTTCTCCTATGGGATCATCAGAGTCAGATGAATCCAAATCAATCTCAATGGCTGAACCCGAAAGATTCAGGAATGGAAAATCCATTTCTAAATT
Source organism: Cymbidium sinense (assembly GCA_021442155.1). NCBI lineage: Eukaryota > Viridiplantae > Streptophyta > Magnoliopsida > Asparagales > Orchidaceae > Cymbidium > Cymbidium sinense. Next base: position 5,553,750 of record CM038216.1, read on the forward strand.
AGAAGAGGAATGATAAGAATTAGAGTTATTATTAATTAGACTTGGAGAGCTATCTATAGGAATAAAATCAGGCAGATCATCATAAGTGACACAAAGTGGAATCAACTTGCTTCATTGATTTCTTAAATTTGGATGGAGGTACAAAATAGAAATCAAGTAAAGTAAGCAGAGTGAGGGATTTGGTAGCCCCTTGCGCTGATACAATATGGATGCTAAGAAGAGTTGTTTGGAACTGTACTATGGAAGGGGTGTTGGAAATTAGGTGGTTGCTACTATACTATCCAGCAAGTGGACATTATTATACTCGTTGGGCTTCCACCTCCCAAGTTGTCCTTAAAACTTGCAAACCTTCTTTAGAGTTGGTTTGAGTTTGCCGCACTTGAGGTAGTTTCGATCGTAGAAATGATCTTCTTGGAGGTTCGAGATTGGGAGATATTACAACTGTTGACCTTCACATATGCTACACAATCCAAATCGAGCTTATAATGTGAATTTGATCGACTTTGGATGCTTTAAAGCATAAATTGGAGCTAAGCTATGCCAAACATAATCAAAATCAATCCAAATGACCTCCGATCGATGAATATACTTTGCCATCACGTTCAAAATATCAAAATTGGTCAAAATATAAATACTGCATAATTTAAAGATCAACTGATCAAGCGATCGAGCTATCAATGTACTAACATGCATATCAAAGCTAGGAAGCTACGATGATGTCCAAATGATCTCTGTTCATAAAATTGATTATGCCATTAGCTTCAAAACATCAAAAATTACCAAATGATTCACGCTCAATTTGGATGAGTTTGTGCAAATGTCAATGATTGGAAGTGATAACACCCAAATCGAGGCTGAAATACATTGGACGTTACCAAAATTGATCAAAATGTCTCTGATTGGTGAACAGACTTTGCTATTACATTAAAAAGGTCAAAACTAGTCAGAATATAAATATTGCACAACTTAATGATCAACCGATCAAGAGATTGAGTCGTCAATGTGCCTACACGCATATCAAGGTCAGGAGATGCTGACTTAAACCAAATGACCTTTATTCATAAATTGATTATGCTATTAGTTTCAAACATCAAAATCTATCAAGTTAGACTATTTGCACTCAATTTGGATAAGTCTATATGAAACTCGAGCAATTGGAAGCAGCACCACATAATTTTGAACTGAAATTGGCTTGATTCGATGTCGACTTGAACTAAACGGCCTCCAATTACAAAATGGACTGCATCGTTGTATCCAAAATATCAGATTGATATATATATATATATATATATATATATATATATATATATATATATATATATAACTATGTGATATCACTAGCATAAAATTCAATTTAAGAATGATTAAGAGCTTAAAAAATCAAATAAACCCATTTATGTCTTAAATCCCACTCAACCGGCCTACCACTCTCGATCTCCCCTTTGCTCGGTTCTGTTCACACACTCCCAAACATTTGTTCTCTCCTCGCATGGAAGCTCCTCCATGTTGTTCTCCCCTTCATGCACCTTCAGCTCGCTCAACACCCTCAACCATTCTGCTTTGGTCTCCCCTTCAACCACATTACTACTCAGCCTCTTCCTTCCCTTCCCCTTCAAAGGCCCTAACCAAAACTCTTAGTTGGACTCTCTTTTATCTTCCCTATAGTGCATCCTCAAACATTTCAAAAAGGAGAATTGGTCTTGGTCTTTGAAAAGATCAATTTGTAATCAAAATTTGGTGGCAAATTTGAGTTAATTGGGAGCCCTTTGTCATTAAGAAAGTGTTCCAAGGAGGGGCATACCAACTCATTGACTTAAAGGGTGAAAGACCAATACTACCAATTAATGGCCGTTACCTGAAAAAGTATTATACATGATAAATACATTCTCGAGGTACAATAGAAATCCCCCTTAAAGATAGGGGATATTTTTTTTAGTATATTTATTTAGGTCGACATCATGCTTCATGTCAAGATCCATAAATAAATATACTTACTTAAGATGAAAAAACTTTCCTGTGAAAATTCCCCTGTTACACAGGGGGTATTTTTAGATTTTTATACATAGAGGAGATCAATGTTACATGTTAAAAACCCTCTTAAGAGCATATCAACTCAAATATTGATGTTTTTGATTAATTTCAACTTGAAAGTTCTTCTAAATGTGTTTTAGAATTCCCTGTACAAGACATGGGAATTTTTATTTTATGTTAAGTTTATTTGAGTCGACATTATGCTAGAAGATGAGATCCTCGAATATATTCTGATTCAGGTTGAAATCGAGCTTTATGTTGAAATCCCTGAATATATCCATAATTATTATTGTTAAATTGTAGGTTCTTGCAGGAACAAAAAGAATCTATTTCTGCACATGAAAAGATATCCACAAATATCAAGAAAAATTTTCTCCCAGATTCATCAAATGTTGATGATTAAGTCAGAAGAACTCTTAATTTTGGAAGCTTCAATTAACTGAGTTAGAAAAACATCAACCTCTACACCCTGAAGTCTAGACACAAATGGGTTCTAAAGGTTGAACTCAACAAGCCCACAAATGGTTGAGTTGCTAATGCTCTCCTCACTCAACAAGCTACAAGAAAAGGCCACGTGAAAGGGCCCCCATTTATTAGTCCAATGACAAGACCTCCAAGCCATCACAGCTAAGTCAAGACTCAAGTAGGTTTTAAAGGTCGAACTCAATAAGCCTATAAATGGCCGAGTTGTTGACGCTCCTCTCACTCAACAAGCCATAAGAAAAGGCCACAGTGAAAGAGCCCCTACTCATCAGTCCAACAATGATAGTTATTTAATCTAAAACTTGATGTAGATTAATGATTACAAGCAACTAGGATCCAAGAGATCTTTCTACTTGATCAATAGTCCAAGATAATATGAAAAATTTCTCAATTTAGAGCTGTCTCAAATCAATCTATATATTCCATGCAGGGTGATATTTCAATCTATTCTCAAATGATCATCAAGCAGCATTAAAGCTAATCTTCTCATTAAGTTCATCAAAGAAGAAAGCACGGGTGAGAGAATAATTCCATAGTTCATACAAAATTGATGGCCAAACTAAAGGGTAGTTATTCAGTCTGTTAAAGTACACATTCTTAGGCTAATAACTCAACATAGACCTAATATAAGCGGAATTTGGGTCATCTCACCCTTCAAAGAATCAGCAACAAGATCCATGGCTTACATACACTTCTTGACAAGTCAATATGGACAAATTAGGTCAATTCCTCCATTAAACTTGACCAAGTACAAAGCTAGGGTCGGAGGAAACCCAAATCTACAATAACATAAAAGAAAGAGATCTTCAGTAAAGCCATTGAAGCAGAGAGTAGATGGTATAATAACTCTTATCTATCCAACAAGTCGATTATGAAAAATCAGTCAATCCTGTCACTTAGCATGACCAAAATAAGGCATTATACTGATGAAAAATTCTATCAAAGCTCAGTAGCTATTAGTCGGCGAAATGATCCAAGTTGTGGCTAAAGGGTCAACTAGTTTTCAATAAATGAGACTAACTCTATGTATGAATCACATTTGTTGGGAGACATTTGTTGACCTTCATATATGCTACATAAGCTAAATCGAGCTTATAAGGTGAATTCGATCGACTTCGGATGCTTTATAACACAAATCGGAACTAAGATGCATCAAACATCACCAAAATTAGTCCAAATGACCTCTGATTGATGAATGGACTTCACCATCATGTTCAAAACATCAAAACTAGTCAAACTATAAATATTGCATAATCTAATGATCAACTTATCAAGAAATTGAGCTATCAATATTCTCACGCGCATATCAGAGCCAGGAAGCTATGATGATGTCCAAATGACCTCTGTTTATAAAATTAATTGCACCGTTAGCTTGAAAATATTAAAAAAAAACCAAATGATATTATCCATGCTCAATTCAGACATGTTTGTGCGAATGTCGAATGATCAGAAGTGATAGTGCACAAATCGAGGTTGAAATATAGTGGATGTCACCAAAATCAATCGAAATGATCTTTGATTGGCGAACAGATTTGCCATTGCATTCAGAATGTCAAAACTGGTTAGAATATAAATATTGCATAACCTAGTGATCAACTGATCAAGCGATCAAGTCATCAATACGCATACATGCATATTAAGGTCAGGAGGCACTGACTTAAATAAAATGACCTTCGTTCATGAAATTGATTATGCTGTTAGTTTCAAAACATCAAAATCTATAAAGTAAGACTGTTCGCACTCAATTTGGTCAAGTTTGTGTGAAAATTGAGTGATTGGAAGCGACGATGCTCAATTTTGAACTGAAATTGGCTTGATTCGATGCCATCTTGAACCAAAAGACTCGATTGTGAAGCTATGTCGTTATTATGCGAAATATCGAATAACCTAAGATTGATATATATATATATATATATATATATATATATATATATATATATATATATATATATATATATATATATATATATATATATATATATATATAAAGAGAGATTAAGTGCTTAAAATCAATTAAACCCATTTATGCCCTAAATCCCACTCACTGGCCTCCCACTACCAATCTCCCCTTTGCTTGGTTCAGTTCACACACTCCTGAACATTCGTTCTCCCCTCCACATGGAAGCTCCTCCACATTTGTTTGATCTCCCCTTTCATGCGCATGCTCCAAGCTCAACTCCGACTTCCTCAATTGTTCCCTCGCTCTCCCCTTCAACCATGAACTACTCGCCTCTTCCTTCCTTCCTTCAAGGCCTGAGACTCTTAGTTGGGCTCTCATTTTTCTTCCCTCTCTCGTCCAAACCACACACAAGCAAAGGGTAAGCTTCTCCCACTCCTTCCTCTCCCTCTCCTTTTTCTTACCTTATCCTTACCCGACCTCTCTCTCTTCCTCACTCTTACCCAACCTCCTTCTCTTTCCTGTCCACTTAGAGTAGCCAAAATCTGTAACCATCAATTCTTAGCAAAATTAAATCTAGTCAATTCTTCCTTAAAATTCCTTTGGCTGAAATCCTCCAGCTGAACATCCCTTGCCGAAACACTCCCTTACCTAACCTCCCTCCCTCCCTTTCCCTTTTCTTCCCTAGCCGAAATACTCCCACAAACCAAAATCTACAATTCCCCATTGCCAAAATCTGAAATTCCCCTTTGCCGAAATCTGAAACTCTCCTTTGCCGAAATCCACACTCCTCCTTGCCGACCATTAGAAGTGCGCGAGAAAATAAGTTTGAAATGTGTGAATGTAGATATAAATATATATATATATATATATATATATATATATATATGTGTGATATGTAGTGTATGTGTGCTTGTGTTTCTTTGTAGATTTAAAGACCCTGATAATGTCCAATGGGGCATAGCAGGTGCGAAGATTGCTATGGTGTTGCAAGACACCACATGCTACGCTCAATAGGGCATACTGAGCAAACCAAAAAATTTGTTAGATGTCGCCTCCCTAGCCAAAATGCTGCCAAAATTTCATCAAATCTTTGGACTTAGAAAAAAAATGGAGGAATAAAAAAATTGGCTAAAAGAACTAGTTAAAGAAATCTAAAGCTAAATTCAAATTAAAAGAATCAAATAAAAAAATATGATTAAAAATAATGTGAATATGAGTGTTAAACAAACACAAAAAAAGATGTTTATAAAAGAAATTGAGCAAATTGGAATCTTACCCAAATTTTGAGCCCTCCTCCTCTTTAAAGTACTTCAAAATCAAGCATATAAAAAGAAATCCCTGAGCACTTCAATAAGCATCATGTGATGACCTACACATAAATATAAGAATGATTCTTAATAGAATAATCAAATCTTATTACAACTTATATTGGGGATTGAGTTAAGTAATTGATCATTAATATTAAAATTGAAAATTCACTCTTAAATAAGAGAAATATAAATAGGACAACGTAAACTTTCAAAGTATTACAATTATATTGAGAGGGTCAAAGTAATTTGAATGGAATATGTAGTGGATCTGATCCTCTATTAGGAGCTAAATAGAGTTGACAGGATTTAAAGCTCTTAAATATATTCAAATTAATAGAGTAACAACCCTGATGATGGTTGTGTTAAATGGTGATTTCAGCCGGAGGGGCTGCTTCCATCAAAATGTGATTCTAATTTCAAATCAAATTAGCTCAAATTAAATATCAATCTAAATGCAAAATCTAACATGTCATTAAGTGTTAAATGCTTAAATGAAATTCAATCTATAAAAATATAAAGCTAAAATCCAACTTACCATCCACAACTATTTGTCGGAGGTGAAAAATTAAGAAAACTCTTACTCACAAAGGAGCCAATGTCAAATCAAGTGTTCTGCTATATTCACTCTCAATCAATCTCACGCCAGTAAGGACATGGCCTATGTCATCTGACTACGTGGCTTGGCTGGTAGGCTCCATAGATGATGCAGTTACGATCAGAGTCCTCTGATCGGGTGGTTTGGACAGTAAGACTCTATTATATTACGATCATGATCGTAGCCTGTATGCGCCCCCATGGATGTGCCCTTTGAGTTGTGAATCATATGGTATACTTGATGGCAAAAGCCCTATCAACTAAGGTAGACTTAAGCCTGTCTCTTTAGACAAATACCACCCTAGGTCTACAAGGATTTCTTGGATGATGTAACCTATGTGTTGCTGATAAGAATCCTTCAGTTAAGTTGGGTTGACTACCTCCTCTGACTAAGTAGACTAGGGACCGTGACAGCCCAGGACATCATCATTCCTCCAACCATCCACTTTAAGCTAAAATGGTGAATTTCATAAATTATAAATGAAATTTAAAAACTCCACATGCTGCTACTATACGCTACACATTAAGCGATCTAATGACTAGACTTAACCGAAAGTTCTCTCTCAACATTGGGAGGGATAATTAACTATAGGGGCTTGCGCCTATAAGAAACTTGAAATTAGATCTAAAGTCCTCGCAAAATGATGATGAAATCTCTGGGTAGTGACTTATCTACTAGATTAGGTAGTCTTAGGGATGATGATAGCATCCGACTTGTAGTTATGTCAAGTCAGTCCTTAAAGGTAATACAAGCTTCTAAGACATGGCCTAGAATGTGGTGGTAGGGGCAATAGTTTGGATCATGACTCTTGCCCACATCCTCTCACCGCCTAGACACTGGTAATGAGAAATAAGGCTTCTTTAAGAGATTCTTAAAGATCTTCCTGACTACCTCCCTCTTGAATGAATAAGGTTTATTCAATTTGTTGACAAGAGTAGGTAAGTAGTAGATACCAGGTGGCAGGTAGGAATACTGCTACTGATGAGGAGGTGGCGATGGTGGCCACCGTGGTAACTGAGGTGGCAAGTATGACGGTCGAGGTGGTGGCAAAGGAGGTGGTAGAGGAGACTGCTGAGCTTGAGGCTTATCTCACTGAACCCTAGCTGGATGCTTCCCCTTATCAACTGTTGTGACTATGCTTGGCTTCTTCTCAAATGCCTTATGAGGTTTGGGCTTGGTTGACTAGTCCTGGAAAGGCAACTGTTTAACTTCCTCTTATAAGCTAGCCACCTTGTTGATTAGCATCTTGAAGGTTTTGATTGTAAAACCCTTAAGCATGAAAGCAACCGGGCCATGGCTTGAGTAGAATCTCAATGGCGTGCTGTTCAAACAACTATGGTTCATATTTCAGACTCAGGTTTTGCCACCTGAGAATGTAATCAATAAGAGACTTGTTTGGATTTTGCTTTGTCACAATGAGGTCGCATACAGTAACCCTTTACCGAGCTACAGCAAACCTCTTGATGAAGAGGTGCTCCAACTTAACAAATATCTTTACCAAATCATTGGGCAGTTTAGCATACCAATCAAATGAAACACCTGCTAGACCGCTAATAAATAATCTGAAGAGAAGGGCATCACTACCTCCAGTGTTGCAGCAACTAGCCTTAAAATGTGCAATATGTTGGGGAGGGTTCCCACTACCATCAAAGATTTTGAAAGGAGGTGTGAAACCCTTAGGATATTGGACTGCATGAAATTCCTCTGGGTAGGGTCTACCTTTTGGAACAGTTGAGCCACCTTAGGCTTATGCTAGTGTTTCTCTCACCTGCTACTCTACCATGTTCTTTATATCTTTCTCATGCATGGAGGTGCTATCCACCACCTTCCTATGCAACCAACCACTATCTTTCTCTACAGGAATGCACTTAGGATGATCTGAAGTATGTGCCATCTCTACTCTGTCGGCCACTTTGGGAGAAGGCTGTGAAACCAGGGTTGAATTTTATAATGCTGAAACTACCACCATCAACTGCTCGATTTTCTTTCCCATCATCTCAATGTGATCATCTATTTTCTTAAGCTAGTGGAGGAGGTGCTAAGTTGAATGGATGGCGTCATCCTCTTCAACTACAATATCTTCTTGACTATGCTGATCTCTATGGAGGGAGCTCCTAGTATCGACCATGTGGACTTTGGTTGAATCCTCAAGAAGGTCATTCTCATCAAGAACAAATGCCACCCTCTCATCCTCTGAATATGTACGATCACTGCCTAAGAGTTTCCTCTTCTCAGTAAAATATTGTGCTGTAATTTCATCTAAGGAGCGATATATCTGTGTCAGCACAAACACTCATGGCTGATCAGTAGTAGGACTGTGGTCACTGATAGATATACATCTAACACTGCCTGCCATTGGAGTGCTATCTCTGGGAGGACTATGCTCACTCAAAGATATGTGCTCATGACGCCACCATCGATGGAGTCGTCTCTTGGGGTCCACTACCATGGGAATTAGAACTGCCTCTCCCCCCCTCTGCTATCGCTATCACTAGCTCGATTGGTGGAGGTGGTGATGCCAATCCCAGGAGGTCACCATTCCTTCTTCACCAAGAATGAAGTATGAGGTCAAGTAGGGGAACTGTCCCTCACCGTAGTTGGTGGAGTAGATGGAGTGGGATCCTTTGGCCATACCTGGATCACCAAATGGGATTTCTTCTCCCCAGAAGCTGACTTCATGACCTTTGTGGAAATGGTGGATGACAGGACCTGAAGTGGTGAAGGTGGGTGAGGAGTGAATCAGTGTAGTGGAGATGACATCGGCTCTACCCTTGCTGGGGTTTTCCCCTTGTGACTGGTGTTACCCATCAATACTATGCTGTCAGTCCTATCGGCCCTGGTGTCCTGATGACTCAAAAAATCAACTAGAGCGGAGGTCGCCGACTACCTGGCAAACCTTCATTGCTTCCTGCTCCCTGACTGAGCTGCTACCTTGGCCTCTGATGCTTTATCATGCTGATCTGCCTGGAAACACTCCTGGGGATGATCGAGCTCAAGTCAAATAGTGTGCCAGACTCTGAGCATCTATGTGCTCTGCCAACCTAGCATAGTACCGTCCATAGATTGGCATAGGACTTCCTCTTGTGCCAAGCCAAAACCTCATGGTATGTGGGTGACGGAGGTGATGCAGCTATCCAACTATAGTCTTCCTCTCCATCTGATACCGTGAGAGGTTAAAACTTATTGCCACTGAGTAATGGAGAGACCACTCGGGGTGAACCCTCCTCTGTAATGAGGGATGGTGCCCTATCTCTGGACGCACGCTTATGGCCGCTTGATCTTGCTCTATCGGGCGCAGTGTGAAGTGGGGTAGTGCGAGAACTAGATCCTACCTCGAAGATAGGGGAGACTATCTCTGAAGTTAAGATAGCCTTCCCCTTAGAGGGGACCAATGAGGAGGTGCTAGTACACACCTGTGTGGTTGTAGGAGCAACTGACTACATGGGAACTGAACTAACCAGTGGAACCTCGATCGCCTTCCTATTCAAAGGAGGATACTCGACAAGGGTCAATGGATGACGGCTTAACCACCTCATCCCGACGAGAGGGTCACCCCTCATGGGTAATGTGTCTCAAATCCTCGGCTAAAGAAAACTAAGTGGGTGGAGTCGGTCTTAGGGAGGCTGGCCCGATCTAAGGCCAAATCCATCCCAAATGGAAAGATAAATATGCACTTATGGGAAGCCATATATGGTGAAAATAAAGCTGCGATTGGTCTACCTTGTATGCATGTGTTGAAATATAACTTGAGTCAGATCTCTTCTTTAATACTTGTCCTAAGAGAATCATAGAGCTTTGGAGTTTTGACCCCACACTCAATAATTCAAATATGTTAAGTGGGTTCATTGGAGAGATTTTGATGTGTGAGGAGAGTCTTTGCCATTTGATTTTGATTCAGAACCCATACTCAACCAATTTAAGTAGGTTGGTGGGGTTCAGATACTTGAAGATGTTTGTATTAAATCTTGTTAGAAAATTTTGATTTTGAAAGACTTTACTTAGCAAATTTAGGTATACTAAGGAAAGATTGTGAATGTATGTTTTGGAAATCTTATGAAAAATCTTTGCTTGTGATAATTGATGATGTGTGTGATATATGTTGATATGGTTTGAAAATGGGGCTTCTTACTTAACAAATATGGTATGTTAAGTAAGAACCAAATGTGATTTGATTTATGTTTGAGAATGGGACTCTCACTTAACAAATGTGGTATGCTAAGTGAAAGCCAAATGCATGCTTTGAAATGAGACCCTCACTTAACAAATTTGGTGTGTTAAGTGGAGGCCAAATGTATGTTTTGAAGATGAGACTCTCACTTTAACAAATTGGGTATGTTAAGTGAAAGTCAAATTTATGTTTTTGAAAATGAGACTCTCACTTAACAAATGGAGTATGTTAAGTGAAAGCCAAATTTGTATGTTTTGAAAATGAGACTCGACTTAACAAATGAGGTATGTTAAGTGAAAGCCAAATTTGTATGCTTTGAAAATGAGACTCTCACTTAAAAAATGGAGTATGTTTGGTGAAAGACAAATTTGTATTTTGAAAATGAGACTCCCACTTAATAAATTGGATATGTTAAGTGAAATCCAAATTTACATTTTTAAAATGAGACTCACTTAACAAATTGGATATGTTAAGTGAAATTTATGTTATTTTTGAAAGAAGGAAATCTATTTAATAATTTAGGTATGTTAAATAGGTTCAATGATATGTCTTGCTTTCATGTGTAATTCTTTTCTTTTGAAAAGAGAGAAACTTCAATTCAAACATATGTGAAATATGTTGAGTGAAGTTTTAATTTTATGTTATGTTTATTTGAAGATGGAATCCTCATTCAACAATTTTGAACATGTTGAATGAATATGACCATTTTCATGAATGTACTTTTGAAAAGATGGAAACCCCAACTCTAACATGTGGGAAATATGTTAAGTGAAGTTTCAATTTTATGCTACGATCTTATTTAAAAATAGACTCCTCACTTAACAAATGGAGTATGCTATGTCTTTCACCATTCGCGAAGGAGATGGATCATGTGCCATCCATTCCACGTGATCGAAATGGATGGTCCTAATATGATCACGCATAGATCCCTCAATTAATCTTTTAAAATCGTGGGTTTGATCGTGGCTGTCCAATCTTAGATTGGAAGGTCCACATGAAAGTGCGGCCGCCGCAAATCGAGTCAGCCTCTCGATTTGATAAATTAAATTCACAATCCCATCATGCCACATACAAAGCATGCATTTCAGTCATGTGTGGCGATGGATTAAGGGTTAATTAGGGTCATTTTTAATTTTAATTTTGAATCTTCCAAAATTCATAACTAATTGTTAAAAATCCAAAAATACAAATGATGGCTTGTTTTAAAGATAATTTAGAGTAGAATCCATTAAAATTATTATTAATTAATTTGGAATAGTAATTTTTACTTAATTAAAGTTTAATTTAAAACTTAATTAGCCTAATTAGTTACTCATTGGTTGTCAAATTAATTTCAAATTTTCTAGAGAAGTTTAGGGGGATGACCTTTGCCTCCTCTAGTTTTCTTAGAATTTATTGGATAGTTAATTAGAGAAATCAATGGATTAAGACCTAATTACTCTCTAACCTTAATTAATGATAATTAAGAAAATTAATAGTGGTTTAATTAATTAATCAAGCTTAGTATCCTCTATTAATAATGGGAAGTCTTAGGAAAGTGGTTTGGGTTCCTTCCTTTATTGACCTCACGTTTGGAGTGAGCTTTCAACATTCTTCATCTTAGACATAGGACTCCTCTAGACATTAAGAGTTCCTTAGTCTTAAGACACTTCTAGTGATTAGGTGAACACTTAACCTAACCCTAGAGACTTAGAAGAGTTAGACATAGGAATAGGTCATGCCTTAGGGGTATTAGGAAAACTTGCCTACCCTATAGCTTGAACCAAATCCTTACTTCCTCCTTTCAAGTCAAACTTCAAATTCAAATCAAACTTCAAATTCAAATCAACTTGAAATTCAAATCAACTTCAAACTCAAATCAGCTTCAAATTCAAATCAACCTCAAATTCAAATCAATTCCAAATCAAACCTTAAATCAATTTAATCTTAATTTGTTTTCTCAAATCATAAATCAACTCCAAAACTACTCAAGTCATGAATCAAATCTCAAATGATTGAAACCCATGATTGAATTCTAAACCCCAAAAATCTTTCCCAAGCCATTTGATATCATCTTATGGATTTAGCTCAAATCAAATTCAAATCATTCCAAATTCAAAAGATTTTCTCATAAGCCATTTATATTCTCATTTATATTCATAAATATAAATGAAATATAAATTCAAATAACCAAAATAGAATTCAAAACTCAAATCCAAATCCAACCTAAGTCCAACCTACGTCCTTCAAGTCAAATTCTTGAACTTAAACCAAATCAACTCAAATCAATTCAAACCTTTGGATTTTCTCTCCAAACAATCAATCTCTCAATCACAAACCAAATACAATCACAAACTTCAATCATCAAACCAAAACTAAATTCAAAACTCAAACCCAAATCAAACCCATGTTCATCCTTTGAACTTGAAATTGTCAAATGAATCAAAACCCATTTGACTCCAAATCACTTGCAATTAGATTTATATTTCAATCATAAATCCATATGTGAGTTCAATAGAACTTGAATCAAGCTTTGATCAAGCTAATTAACCCACTTAGGCTCACTTGACCTAAAGTGACCTAAATCACCTTTTTGAGCCAAATTCTAATTCTACCAAAATTGGATTGAACTAGGCCCATCTAAGCCTCACATTATGAGCAACAATCATCATAGAATGAGCAATCACTCAAATTGGGTCAAACTAAGTCAAACCTAGCCTTTGACCAAGTCAACACTTAACCCAAATGAAACCCAAACTAGCCAAAATCTAATATAGGCCAAATTAATTGAAACCATTGATCAAAACCAATCCATGATCAATAACTTGACTAAGTCATCATTTGAGACAAACCTAGCCCAATTGACCACTTGACCACTTGACCCAAGTTAACCCAAAAGTTTACCTTAAAGTCAAAATATGTCAAATCTTGATCTAAGCTAAATTGATTGCAACAAATGGGTCAAATACATTTTAAATCACTTGTTGAAGTTGACCAAAGCCTTAATTGGGCAACTAGACCCAACGTTGCCCAATTGACCATGAACCAAACTTGTCCTAAAAGGTCAAATCAACTTGAAACTAAACTAATCCAAAATTGATTGAAATAAAAGCTTACAAAACATTTCAAATGATCAGCCAAGCCTAAACCAACTCATGACCTAACCCAATTAGGACAAATGGGTCAAATTGGTCAACTTGACCCATTTGACCTAAGTAAACTCAAATGAACTAAAACCAAATATAAATAAAATTGAACCAAACCAATGATACCAAATCACTCCAAATGATCATTTGAACGTGACCTAACCCATGGTTTGACCCAATTTGACCAATTGGTCAACTTGACCCATTTTGGCCTAAATAGGTTAACTTGAGCCAAATCATATCAAATTAATTCTAAATTCATTGAAAATTGGCACAACCCATTTTTTCAAACATTTACAATCTACCTAAATCAAAATCAAAGCCAAATGACCATTTTATCCTTGGGTCAAAGGGTAACCTATGGCCAAATCCACTTGGAATTTGGTAAAATCCTTTTTATGGCCACTTGACATCCTCCTAATGGACCATTTGGACACCAAGGGAGGTGGTGCACATGACCCAGCAGTTTGGGTCAACAATGACAACTTCCAAAGCGACCCCTCTCAAATTTCTCACTTGGATCACCTCCCACACTCATTTTAACCCATGTGCACCTACACTCCTCTTCAACCACATGGAGCTCCTAACAACCTAAACAATCAATTCAATCCCACTTGATTTTCTAAAAATAATCAATTTATTGATAGTCCTACTTTTGAAATCTTTGGAGACAATAATCATTTACCATGAGTATTCATAAGGGATCTCAATCCTAGGATGTAATTAACTATGGGGCTTGCCTCATAGAACTTTCGATTTAAAATAAATCTATTATACTTTTGATATAAAGTAGGGAAGAATCTACATTCGACCCATAGTCCTTAGAGTCCTCATTAGGTGATTTGGTCCCTGTGGGATGGTGACTTTGTCAGAGATGTACATCATTCTCAATCTAAATCACCCTAATGAGAACATCTGCGGATCTACATGGTGTTTAACAAGTATATTTTTTTGTCTTCATTTATTTTTCAAAGATAGATGAAGATAAAAAAAATAATTCACCATAGATGTTTGTCACGACTCCGCTGGGGAAAGTTCCTCTCTCCATCTTTAGTAAATGATCATTATCTCCAAGTATCGACAGTGAATTTGCACTTCATGTGAGTTTGAGACTCTTCTTCTTTTTCGTTGGCACTTAGTTTGTTTCATCCTTAAGCTAAACTAGCCAACATCTTTTAGGTTTTAGGTCCTCACTCCGTGAAGGTCTTAAAACCCTTGTTGGGTATCCCAATGGGTGAAAATAAAATTTAAACAAAAGAAATGACTAAAAATTTTGTTGACCTTCCTCCTGAACATTTCTATGGTAAGGAAAGATTCATTCCAAAAATAAAGAAAAATAAATCCTTTATAAAAATAATAATTTTCAAAAAGCACTTATCCAAAATGCACATAATAAAATATTTCAACCTCTTCTAACAATCTTCATGATTGTTATGTGTAGGATCTTTTCGAAAACAAAATCAAAAATCACTTTTTCAAAAAGCACAAATGAACATCATCATTCAATATACCCAAATTTATTGAATGAAGATTTCATTCCAAATAAAAATCAACAATCATAATTTCAAAAAAGCACAAATGACCATTCTCATTCAATTTATTGAATGAAGATTTCATTTTCAAAACAAAATAAAAAAATCATCTTTTCAAAAATAAAATCAACAATCATATTTTCAAAAAAAGCACAAATGAACATCCTCATTCAATTTATTGAATGAAGATTTCATTTTTAAAACCAAATAAATAATCATCTTTTCAAAAGCAAAATCAAAAATAACTTTTTCAAAAAGCACAAATGAGCATCCTCATTCAATTTATTAAATGAAGATTTCATTTAAAAAAATAATTAACAACCATCTTTTCAAATAAAAATAAATAAAAATCAATAATCACCTTTTCAAAACAAAATTAATAATCATCTTTTCAAAAAATAAAATCAAAAATCATATTTTCAAAAAGCACAAATGAACATCCTCATTCAATTTATTGAATGAAGATTTCATTTTTAGATCAAAATCAACAATCATCTTTCCAAAAATCAAAATTAACAATCATCTTTTCAAAAAGCACAAATGAACATCCTCATTCAATTTATTGAATGAAGATTTCATTTTCAAAACAAAATCAACAATCATCTTTTCAAAAATCAAAATCAACAATCATATTTTCAAAAAGCACAAATGAACAACCACATTCAATTTATTGAATGAATATTTTATTTTCAAAATAAAATCAACAATCATCTTTTCAAAAATCAAAGTTAACAATCATCTTTTCAAAAAGTGTAAATAAACATCCTCATTCAATATACCCAAATTCATTGAATGAAGATTTCATTTAAAAAAATAATAATAATCAACAATCATCTTTTCAAAAATAAAATTGATAATCATCTTTTCAAAAAAAGGAACATTTGGATGCTTCATTTAGCATACCCAAATTTGCTAAATGAAGATCCTCTTTTCAAAAAAATCAAAAATCAAAATACATTTGGATCCTTCATTTGCATACCCAAATTTGCTAAGTGAATATCCTCTTTTCAAAATTGAAATCTCAAAAATCAAAGCACATTTTAATTCTTCATTTAACATATCCAAATTTTCTAAGTGAAGATCCTCTTTTAAAAAAAAAAAATCAAAACATCAAAACATATTTAGATCTTTCATTTAGCATACCAAAATTTGCTAAGTGAAAATCCTCTTTTCAAAATCCACCAAAAAAAAAAATAAATCAAAACACCTTTGGATCCTTCATTTAGCATACCCAAATTTGCTAAGTGAAGATCCTCTTTTCAAAAGTCAAAAATCAAAACACATTTGGATTCTTCATTTAGCATACCCAAATTTGCTAAGTGAAAATCCTCTTTCCAAAAACCACAAAAAAAAAAAAAAAATCAAAATACATTTGGATCCTTCATTTAGCATACCTAAATTTGTTAAGTGAAGATCCTCTTTTAAAAATCATAAAAATAAAAACACATTTGGATCTTTCATTTAGCATACCCAAATTTGCTAAGTGAAGATCCTCTTTTCAAAAATCACAAAAATCAAACACACTTGGATCCTTTATTTAGCATACCCAAATTTGCTAAGTAAAGATCCTCCTTTCAAAAATCAAAACAAAAGAAAACCTTTGGACTTTACTTAAATTTGCTAAGTAAAGATTTCAAACTCACACATGATTCACAAATAAGTAAAAGAAAAAGATAATTATTTTCAAACAACTCATTTAGCATACCCAAATTTGCTAAATGAGTAAATCCTAAACAAAATCAATTGACCCTTTTTTTAACATACTCAAATTTGTTAAATGAAGGGTCCCTAAACAATAAAAAATTAAATTCAAATATGAACCAATGGAAGCATCAATCTTTCAAAATATTTGAACCCATTTCCAACAAACAAATTTGTTGAAAATAGATTCTAAATTCAAAAATATCCTCTCCAATTCTAAATTCAAAAAAATATCTTCTAAAATCAAAGTGCCCAACTTAACATATTCAAATTGTTGAGTGTGGGTTCAAATTCTAAATTTAAATTAAAGCAAAAATCTAATTCGAGTTTAGTTCCAAACATTGCACTTTCAAAGACACTTCAGTTTCAGTAATGGAAGCTTCAGCACGTGTTTATTTTTTTCTTTTGGGATGAATTTGGCCGTGAATCGCCTCCCGTGACCGACTTTGCCCACCTCATTCATTTTGGCTGAGGTTTCGAGGGCGTTAGGATCACTTGTGAGGGGACCACCCCCACAACCATCCGCGGGAGTGTGGTGACCGGGTAGAAGCCGATCATTCATGTTGAGATGCCGTTAGATTTAGAGTTTCTCTCACTGAAGAGGAAGGTTGTGGCAGTTCCCGCAGTAGTTGCAGTTTTAGTGCTAGTGCAGTCAGTGGTTCCCATTTCTGCCCCAGTACGGGCTAGCACCCACTCATTGGCATCATATAAGGGAAAGGCTCCCTATCTTCAGGGATAGTCTCCTTACCTATGAGGTAGGGTCTAGTTCTCATGCTGCTCCTCCCAGCAGGATCCAGTGCCGCAACAGATGCCGCAAGATCAAGTGACATCATGTGCGCATAACCAAAGAGATGGAGGCAGCTACTCAATCTACAGTAGAGGAGTTACCCAAGATAGTCTCTCCTCTGATCACAGAGAACAAGTTTCACCCGCTCTCTGGGTCTGATGGAGAGGAAGATAGGATCTCAGTGTCATCTCCACCTGTAGTTTACTTTGAGGCTCCTACCAGAGATAGGAGGAGGTCATATGCTGGCCTTAGATTAGTTCTACACCAGGTTGGCAGGGCTTCTGGATGATTAGTTCGGGGCCCAATTTGATTTATGGTCTGTCATCCCTCGCAGCGTTGGCGAGAACATCAGGTAGGAGAGGGCTAGGTAGGCCTGTGTATCAGTGCATGTCACCAGCAGAGAGAGACGTAGGTATGCTAGATAGTCAGCTGACTTTGCCCTCATGGACTTTCTCAATCGACGTGC
This sequence comes from Cymbidium sinense, assembly GCA_021442155.1. Lineage (NCBI taxonomy): Eukaryota > Viridiplantae > Streptophyta > Magnoliopsida > Asparagales > Orchidaceae > Cymbidium > Cymbidium sinense. The sequence goes on from CM038216.1 coordinate 5,571,848, forward strand.
TACCCTCACCGATCATACTAACAACATTGTATTGATGGGTACTACCCACCACAGGAGAGGAGCTCCTACACAGAGAGAGTCGGTGGTGCCTTCGCCATGCCGCTCTACCCCACGTTCACCATCTCCAGTACAAGTTCCATCTTTCACAGTTCCATTAAAGGCCATGAAGGCAGATTTCAGGGAAAAGAGAGTCCCATTAGTGATCAGGCTATGACCAAGAGATCCCATTCCATCTTTACAGGCCGAGAGCTTTCCACTGACCTCCTACTTCAGTTGTGGTGAAGAGGGAATGGCAACCACAGAGCATTGTAGTCATGCCATCACCACCACCACCATAGTATATCTTGGAGATAACAATAGTGGAGGGGGAAGGAGATAGTACCACTATCCCCATGGCTATAGATCCTCTCAGAAGTACCACTCTACCTAGATCTAGTGACAGTCAGGAGAATCTATCTTCCAGTGAGTGTAGTCCTCACAAGATTAGCTCTCTAGTAGCAGGGGAGGTTAGATGTCTCTCTATTCGTGATAATGATCCAACCACCGATCAACCATGATCATTTGTGCCTGCTCAATTGGACCGCTCCCTATATGACATAGTAGCTTAGTATCTGGTTGAGAAGAAAGAAATTCTAGGGTATGCTTTGTCTGATCTAGAGGAAGACAAGGTTAGCTTTGATTTTAATGAAGATGATTTATTGGAAGATTCAGCCGAGGTGCATATGGTAGACACTAAGGGTTCCCTTCTTCAAGATCAGCAGACTTTGGAAGGTGTTGTGGCTGAACAGGATGACACAGCTCATTCGACTCAACACCTCCTTCAACAACTAAAATAAAAGGATGAACAGAAAGATAGAATGGGAAAGAGGCTTGAAGACTTACTAGTAGTAGTTTTGGCACTTCAAAAATAAGCCCCAACAATACATCCTACTATTGTAGAGACCAGTCAGCGAGAGTTGTTGCATGTCTTGGATCAAGCCAAGACTTCCCATCTAGTAAAGCAGGACAACGCTAGCTTGTATAGGAAGGTAGTAGATAGTATCTCTGTACAGGAAAAGGATATTAAACTCATGGTTGAGTAGCAAGTGAGAGAAGCATTGGCGTAAGCCCAAGGAGGATCATCAGTTCCAAAGGGTAGACACTACCTAGAGGAATTTGATGTTATCCAGTATTCTAAGGGTTTTGTGCCACCTTCTTTCAAGAGCTTTGATCACTGAGAACCCATAGACATAGCGCACTTCGTGCTATTGTAATGTGGTGATGCACTACTATTTCATCTTTTTTTCAATAGTTTAGCAAGCATAACCTTTGATTGGTACGTTGAACTCCCCAACAATTTAGTGAAGACTTTTGCTGAGTTTGAGCAACTCTTCATCAAGAGGTTTGCTAGAGCTCAGCAAAGAGTGACTGTGGGTGATCTCATTATAGCACAGCAACACCTTGGTGAGTCTCTAGTTGATTATATTCTCAGATGATGCAATTTGAGTTTGAAATGAAAATCATAGCTGTCTAAATAACATGCCATTAAAATTCTATTAAAGATTATTCATGGCCCAATTTTTTCATGGTTAAAAGTTTTACCGTTAAGACATTTGAGAAGCTAATCAAGAAGGTAGCTAGTCTACAAGGAGAGGCCAAACAATTACATTTTCAAGATCAGCCAACAAAGCCAAAGCCACATAAAGCTTATGAGAAGAAGCCAGGGGTAGTAGTAGTGTTGGACAAGGGGAAGCAACCAGATAGAGATCAACATGAGAGACCTCGAGCTTCACAACTGTCACTTCCACCTCCTTTATCATCGCCTAGGCCATCCTACAGGCTGCCACAACTGCCTCCATGGCCTTCGCTACCTCATCCTCAGCCATATTCACAGCAGCAGTACACATACTCGCCTCCAGGTAACTACCATCCGCTTACTCTTTTGGATAAACTAAACAAATCTTATTCATTTGAGAGGGAGTGTTGACCTCATTTTTAGAATAAGCTCTCAACCTCTCCATCTTCTACATAGGACTCCTCTTAGACACTAAGAGTTTCCTTAGTCTTAAGACACTTCTAGTGATTAGGTGAACACTCAACCTAACCCTAGAGACTTAGAAGAGTTATCCATAGGAATAGGTCATGCCTCAGGGGTGTTAGGAAAACTTGCCTACCCTATAGCTTGAACCAAATCCTCACTTCCTTCTTTCAAGTCAAACTTCAAATTCAAACTAATTCCAAATCAAAACTCAAATCAATTCCAACTTAATTAATTTTCTCAAATACAAATCAACTTCAAATTCAAATCAATTCCAACTTAATTTATTTTCTCAAACCTTAAATTAATTCCAATGAATTTTCTCAAATCATGAATCAATTTCAAATGATTGAAACCCATGATCAATTCTAAATCCAAAAATCTTTCCTAAGCCATTTTGATTTCATCTTATGGACTTAGCTCAAATCCAATCCAAATCACTTCAAACTCAAAAGATTTTCTCATGACCCATTTATATTCTCATTTATATTCACAAATATAAATGAAATATAAATTCAAATACCCAAAACCAAATTCAAAACTCAAATCCAAATTCAATCAAAATCCAACCTAAACCTTTCTAGTCAAATTCTTAAACTTAGCTAAATCAAACTCAAATCAATCCAAACCCTTGGATTTTCTTCATGATTCAATCAATGCTTCAATCATGAATCTAAATATAAACACAAACTTCAATCATCAAACCAAAACTAAATTCAAACCCAAATCAAACTCATGTTGACCCTTTGAACTTGAAATTATCAAATGAATCAAAACCCATTTGACTCCAAATCACTTGCAAATGAATTTATATTTCAATCATAAGTCCATATGTGAGTTCAATCAAACTTGAATCAAGCATTGATCAAGTCAATTGGCATACTTAGGCTCACTTGACATAAAGTGACCTAAAGTGCCTTTTTGATCCAAATTCTAATCCTACCCAAATTGGATTAAACTAAGCCCATCTAAGTCTCACATTGTGAGCAAAAATCATCATAAGATGATCAATCACTCAAATTTGGTCAAACCTAAGGGTTGACTAAGTCAACACTTAGCCAAAATGAAACCCAAACCAACCAAAATCTACTATAAGACAAATTGATTGAAACCATTGATCAGAACTAATTCATGATCAATGATTGGACTTGACCAAGTCATCATTTGAGCCAAACCTAGCCCAATTGGCCACTTGACCCAAGTTGACCCAACTTGACCTAAAAAGTCAAAATGTGTCAAATCTTGATCTAAGCTAAATGGATTGCAACTAATGGGTAAGTTCATTCTAAATCACTTATTGAACTTGACCAAAGCCTCAATTTGCCAACTAGACCTAACCTAACCCCATTGACCATGAACCCAACTTGACCTAAAAGGTCAAATCAAGCCAAAATCAAATCAAACCAAAATTGATTGAAACCAAAGCTACCAAACCATTTCAAATGACCAACCAAACCTAAACCAATCCATGACCTAACCCAATTGGGTCAAATGGGTCAAATTGGTCAACTTGACCCATTTGACCTAAATGAATTCAAATGAACCAAAACCAAATACAAATCAAATTGAACCAAACCAATGATACCAAAATATTTCAAATGATCATATGAACTTGACCCAACCCTTGGTTTGACCCAATTTGACCAATTGGTCAACTTGACCCAAGTTGACCCATTTTGACCTAAATGGGTCAACATGAGCCAAATGATATCAAATCAACTCCAAATTCCTTGAAATTTGGACCAACCCAATTTCAAACTAATTCAAATCTGCGTAAATTGAAATCAAAGCCAAATGACCATTTCACCCCTCAGTCAAGGGGTAACCTATGGCTAATTCCACTTGGAATTTGGTCATATCCTTTTCATGTCCACTTGGCACCCTCTTAGCATACCAAATGGACACTAATGAGAGTAGTGCACATGACCCAATGGATTTGGGTCAGCCAAACCCAACCCAAAGCCAAAATTGACCCCTCCAGTTGGAAATGAGCACATGGATCACCTCCATTCTCTCATTCTCCACATGTGCAACTCCTCTACTACTCTTCTCTACCAAAACTGAATCACATGGCATCCAAAATGACCTAACAAACTCAATAAATTTGATCAATTTGATCAAAATGGAAGGGAGGCTCACGACCATCCGATCATTGTAGGAGGAGATATACTCCTCCTAATTCCACTTCATTTCACATCACTCATAGTTAATTGAGCCAGAGGAACTCAGAGGAAGCTGCTCTCCCAAGGTTTAAGCTCATTTGAATTTCCATTGGTTGCCTAAACCAAAAAGAGGTGAGTGAGTGTGCCAACTTATTAAATTCTTCATCAAAGCTCAATTCCTCTTGCAAGCACCTCACCCAAGTTCCAAGCACCCAAGCCAGGAAGGAAGAGTTAGAAAGCGCAAAGCACTTGAAGCATCTTGGCCAATAGAAGATCCACTTGATCTCAAGCCTTCAAACCAATAGGCTGCCTCCACTAGAGGCTACCCAACGTTGGGAGCACGTGCCCCAGGTATGACTTCAAAAGCTTAGTGTAGAATTCTTGGTCCTTATGAGGATCTTTCATCCCATTATAATTCAACCGTTGGATGTCTTGCTTCTTACTCTTAGATGGTGTCTATTCAAGCTCTACTCAATTCAAGCTCAAGTGAGCTCGAATTAAGCTTTGGAGGATGGATGACCCCCATCTCCTGCAGGCGAGAGCAAGGATGAATCATGGACCGTCCATCCCGCATGTTTTGGATGGACGATCTGGATTAAATGATCTAGATCAGATGATTAATCCCTTTAGAAATTGCGGATTTGATTCCGACCGGCCGATCTTTGATTAGACGGTCCAATGAGAAAATGCATAGCGCCACTGGTTGATTGTGTTGCCGATGTGACAACCTAAATAATGAATCCCGTCGCACCACATAAAGCACCACGCATCCACGCATGATAGATTAGTTATATAATTAGGGGATTTAATTAAACAATAATCATAGAAACTTCAAAAAATACATAACTAAATATAAAGAAATTTAAAAAAAATGCAAACTCAACTTCATTTTAAAGATAATTCAAAGGGGAATAATATATAATTAAATTTAATTAATTTTAAACAGTAACATTTGCTCAATTAGAGTTTTATTAGAGATGTAATTATGTTAATTACTCTTTAATTATTTAAATAATTAATTTCAAACTCCTTAGGGTTAATTAGTGGGATGACTTCTGCCTCCTATGATTTTCTTAGAATTTATTATTGGATTAATTTAGGTAATTGCTTATTTCATCTCTAATGACTCCCTTAATCAATTAAATGATTAATTAACCTATCAAATGATGATAAATTCATTAATTAATTTTATTAATTATCTTGTAATAATGTATAGACTTAGGGAATGAGATTAGGATGCCTTTTCCAAATCTTTTCCCCTAAGTCTATTCCATTTGAATGAAAACTTAATTAATTAATAAATTGATTAATGATTTAATCATTTCATTAAATAGCTTAATTAACCAAAATAAAAATAAAAAATTAATCTAAAAACTCAATTACTTAATCAATCCTTTCTTGGGTAGATACTTAGGTGTTCAATAACCTAAGTAAGCTTAGGTAAATCATTTCCAACCCACATGTCTGGGAAAGGTTATGAAACTACTTAATTAAATCCCTTAGCATAATTAATCAATAATTATGAGCTAATTGAATTAGGCCCTTTCTTTCTTAGGGTGCATTACTGATTTAAATTTAATGTGGTTGCATGTCATATGTTGGCTCAATTATTTGAATAATTATGTTAAGGAGGTGTGTGGGTTAATTAATGAACTTAATTTACACCTTAACCTAAACAAAACATAAAATCAGTCTAATGGTTCTAAAAATTAAACTAAAACTATATACACATGTGGGAGATGGGTTAGGACCAGCAAACCTTTTCACATTTCCTAAATTCAAATCAAACTCAAAACAAAAACAAAATTTCTTTAAACAACTTTGATTCACTTTAAATGATCTTATTCTATAGAATTATCTTTAGGAATTAATTAGGGTGAATGAAGTTACATGCTTGCATCACTTTATTTCTTTCCTAGCATGCTAAATGTTGTATGTCATATGGAAATCATGCATTCATACCTTTTGAAAAAAATAAAATGAAATGAAATGTTTCCTTTATGTCAAATTGCATGTTTTGGCTAAAGTAAGAATATGAATGGCTATTATGACTATTAAATACAAAATTATTTTCAAAACATACCAATCAAAGATTATAAATGAAAGGTGTGCTACTTATAATTACTTATAAGTTTGCATATGAGTATAATAAAGATGTGCATTATGTGACTTTTCTCTTCTCTTTTTAACATAGTTTGAATAGATTTGCAAAGTGTATATTTCATTTGAAAAGAACACAACACTTGCTTAAATCTATTCCTATTCATTCCTATGTTATCATATAAGAAGGACCTTCACATTTGCACATATAAATTAAACAATCAACAAATCAAACAAACAAACATAAACCTTTTGCATGCCTCTTTTTCCTTTCATTTGGGTTTGTACATGCAAATGTATTTAAGAAAAATGGTATATTAGTTTGGACATCTTGGGGTTGCGAGACTTTAAGTAGCCCTAAGAAGGTCTTGTACTTTATACCCCTGGTGTAGAAAATAATGACATCGTACTCACTTATGTCATTCATACATATAAATATGCATATGAATAATGGATAAAAGAATCCCTCTTTTCTACTTAACAAAATCATGCATAATAAAAATACCCAAATTTCCTTAAATAATATCTCTTAGCATCCATCATTAAGGTGTGATAACATTTACATTTGCATGTATAGATATGCTTAGGATTCATCCATATGCATATTACACATGTTGGAAAGAAATAAAGTGTTGTGTGTTTTGTGATAGCAATTCACTTTACTTAATCTTAAAATGCCTTTCTTTTTGAATAGGTTTGTTTAAGAAAAATCTAAACTTAGGATTAATTAAAACACATAATAAAACATTCACTAAAGAAAAATAAATAATGAATCACCTTATAAATTATTTAAGGTAGGGAGGAAAGAGAAGTTCTCTTCTCTTTTCCTCTCTTTACAACACTTAGTAATTAAGTGTAGGTTCATTCAAACCAAATCAAATCATAAAATAAAATCAGCCAAATTAACTAAAACACTTAAATGAAACCACCCTCTAAGTTTAACCCTTTCATACTTAGAGAACTCTAACCTCAAAGCCTAGCTAAGACATACCACACAAACCTTAAATGACATACACATTAGGCTAAGTCACCATTTCTAGTCCTATGTTAGGGTGGTGCATAGTTTGATGCCTAATTTTGTTTTGTGATATAATGTTTTCAGTCTGGATGTTAGGGTGTATGTGCGTAAACTGAATGGTAGGATGATCTTAGTCTTACCATTATCTTCTATAGGGGATTGTGCTTAAGGGATGCTATAATAAAAAAACAAAAAATATATATAAATGCTTTTGCTGTGCATATTACTTATACCCCTAAGGATAATCCAAAAATAGGCTAGGTGGACTTGGTTACCCATGTGTGGGGTGCTAAGTCTAATTTATTCATATACATGCTTGGGATTGTGTGGTTTATTTATCTAATCTCTATTTTGTGGTTTTAGTTAGATTTACTTTTTCCATTTTCATGTAATTTTATAATTAGGATTTGGAATGATTGTTATGGGGGATTAGGATGAACATTGGTTATAAAACTATATCTTATATACCATGTGAAGCCTTTGGAGCAACCACATTCAACCAACCAAAAGAAGAAAGAAGAAAGAAGAAAGAAGAAAGAAAAGAAGAAAAAAAGAAAAGAAGAAAGAGGAAAGAAGAAAAGGAGAATGAAGAATGAAGACCCCCATAACATGAATTCCTTCTTGATTTTAATTAATTCATTTATAATCTAGGTTGTATAAAGGTAGAGCTTGGCTACCCAATTTTTTTTTCAGGTTTGTGCAGTGTAGCCAGACCACAAAAGGCCTTTTATGCTTTTACGCTAGATTTATAAATTATTTGATGTTTGTTTAGTTTTGCATATTGCATATTCCAAGTTTCTTTCTTGCTGAATGTATTGGATGCGATTAGGCTCTTAGGAAAATAAATTTTCTATCCAACTAATCAACTCAAAACTATAAATAAATAACTCATAACCTCACCTAAAGCCTAAGTTATAAAACAAGATAAAAGAATTAGCAACCCCTTAGCTGAATGTTGTATGTTTTCACATCATGCATAAAAAAGTATCTTGCTTCACTCTTTCTTATGGAGGGCTTCCACCCATGCCAGGGAACTTAGCTTGACCTTTGAGAGCTATGGTGGAAACATACTTCCTTCTTGCTGATTTTGGCCCAAAATTCAATTTCTCATGCATTAGGCATATAAATCTTATAGTTTGTGTCAAATTGATTTTCCAAAAATGAAAATTAAATATAACAAAAATTTGCATTAAATTTAAGTCATTAATCATGCCCTACATGATCTAGTCTCTTAGGGAGTGTGTTTAAGGACTTAGTCTCTTTCTAAATAAATAATAGCTTAACTATCTTGCAAAAGCATAAGACTTTCCTACATGTATTTAAAATCATAGGAGGAGTTAGTTGGCGGCAACCCCCAAGCGGTTGTAAGTCCAACAATCGGGTGGTTTATCCTCTCTTATGGAGGTAAATCAAATACCCATTTTTGTCTTAGATTTAGGTCATGCCTTGGCCCTCACCAAAGCTCCCTAGATTTAGGTTCAGAGGTTGCTACTTCCCTTTGCGGGCTACAAGCATAAATCCTCACCTCTTAGGCATTTCCATGACCTTGTATCATGGAATTGTAAGCCCTAGATTTCTAATAAAAATTTAACTCAATCAAATAAATCACTATAATTTCAAAAATATAAAGCCCAACCATAGGATAGTTTGGGATGCTTATTAGGCTTCCTAGTATCATAAGCATCCCCTACTTATCTTCCTTTGGTTTCGATAACAACTCCTTCTTCTTGTTCAATCCTACTTGATCTTCTAAAAATAAACCAATTGATTGATAGTCCTATCATTGAAATCTTTAGATACAATGATCATTTTCTTTAATCAAGGATATTGCTAAGCAATCTCATTCCTTAGGATGTAATTAACTATGAGGCTTGCCTCCATAGGGAACTTAATAAACCTGATTTAAAATAAACCCTGCTTTACTTTTCCATGTAAAGTAAGGGAAGAATCTCTGGTACATTCTGAAGATCCATAATCCTTAGGAGTCCTTATTAAGGTGATTAGGTCCATTGTAGGATGGTGACTTCTATCTCTTGAGATAGTATACCATTCCTCAATGCCATACCCGATCACCCTAATAAGAACATCTGCAAGTCTGCATGGTGTCCAACACAAGAAGTGTTTTTGATATTTTTTTTGTCTTTTATTTTATTCTTTCTCTCTCATAAAGAAAGATTAAGATGAGGGATGAGAAAAAATTTCACCATAGGGAGGTAATCAAGAAAATCTTTAAGAATCTCTTAAAAAAACCTGATTTTCAGCTACCCAAGTCTAGGAAGCCAGAGGAAGTGGGCAGGTGCAATGATCCTAACTTTTGCCCCTACCATCGCATGCTAGGCCATAGTTTGGAGGATTACTTTATATTCAATGTCTGGCTTAAGCATAGCTACATAATAGATGCCATAGTTATCCGAAAAGAATACCTTGTGGAACAACCATCCAGTTATGTTAGGGTAATCTTTGGGGATACATGCGATCCACTCAAAACCAAAGAAAGTTGGGATATCTCCTTATCTCTAACCTCTAAAAAGATTATTTCAAAAATTAAGAAACTTTCCTTGCAGGTGCTTGAGGCAGCTCGAACCTCCAACATCAAGGAAGATTTTCAAGTTGCCAAAGACAACTTGGGCAAAGTAGGAGCTTAACAGCAGTAGCCCACACTTACATGGGATAGCCAAGTAGCGCAACCATCGATCGAGCACAACCTCCATTCCACCATTGCATCTACTTCATCAACAGACACTTCTACTTCAGCTAGCTCTTCTTTTAGTAGACATCTTATATCAGCGGATGAGGGCATCAAATCCCTCACCCCTCTTACTTTACTAGATTTTTGCTATGTATCTCCTTCTAAATCCAAGAAATCGAGGAATAAAGTTAGTTTAAATTACATTTATGTCATTTATGATGGGTTTTCCATTTCTACTATTTTAGAAAACTCTTCAAGTCTCGATAATAATTATAACAAATTTGAAGAGTTTTCTTTTTGATTATCTCAAGAGTTGATTATAATGTCCTCGCTCACCTAAGAAAGTTGCCAGCTAAGTTAAGCATATATAATGCCCTTGTCTTATCTAAAGAGATGAGGGAATCATTAATCAAGGCTCTTCTTGATCCAGAGATATGCTTAGCTCAACTGACCACTATTGGAGAGGAGACACATTATTCAAGAGAAGCCCAAGAAGTTACTTTCACAGGTGAAGACCTTCTACTAGGAGACATGGAGCACAACCGCCCCCTCTACATTACAGTGGATATGGGCAAATTCAGACTTTTCAAGGTTCTTATTGATCCAGTTGCATCGATGAACATTATGAGTCTAAAGACCCTTGCCTACTTGAGGATTGACATCTCTATACTCTGAGGAGATTGAATGATGTTGAGAGGATTTAATGAACAAGGTGAGAGAACTTTAGGTTCCATAGTGTTGCCTTTGGAAATAGGTGACTGGGAGACTGAAGTTAAGTTCTATATGATTGATTCGAATACTTCATTCATCGCTTTGCTCGGTAGGCCTTAGATATATCAGAATAATATGATTTCATCCTTGCTTCATCAGTGCATCAAGTTTAAAAGGGATGGAATTGAACACTATGCCAAAGGAGATGAAAAGCTATTTTCAGTTAGAGAGGTTGAGATATATGAGGATGCGACCTACTATCTTTCTCAAAATCAAAATACCTTTTCTCGTGAACTTGGTCAAAATTAAAACATAAAAGAAAAAGAAAAAGAAGAAAAAGAAAAAGAAAAAGAAAAAGAAAAGAAAAAGGAAAATATAAGTGAACGAACAAAGGAAATCAAGGAAGAAGTAGAGCCACATGTCACATTCCACCCATAGTTGCTCATTCACCAGCATATGGGTGGGATGACTCGACCTCCACCAGAAAGGCATAGATACAGGTTCCAGATGGAAGACCCCTTGGTTGGTAGCCAATCAACAAGGGTTATGTTCTAGTTCATAGGAGTACCCCTACTATTCACATAGACTTGGAATCCATGAGGATGAGTCTAATGTGATTAGCATATAACCAACCCCTCTGGGGTTTCATTGAGGTGACACTTGAGTCAGACAATGATGAAGACCAGGCCTCAAAACAAAGTATGATAGTATTCGAATCAAGTTTATGTGAATCTATCAGCATCAGTTAGGAACCTTAGCTCTAACCTCTATTTCCTCTCAAAAAATTGAAGGTTTAGTAGTTAATGAAGCCCCTAAGTCTTTTAGGTATGTCAAGCCGAAGAGATTCCTATTAGGATCATCATCCTCAAGTCCAGAAACTGATGTAGGACTCGAGGATAATTCATATAAAGAATTAATGGAATTACCTTTTGATTGGTACTCGCCTTATGCTCATAATCTTACAAAGAATGGTTTGATTGCTTATACATGGTCCAAGCACATGTCAGAGTATTTTGAGAAGCTATGGAACAACAGAGGTAAGGATCCATAATCAAGATTAAGAATAGGATTTAGTACAGTGTGTCCAGTCGATGATGATGATTACTACTTAGTTGTCACCAATCATCTGGAGTCTGATAGGTTCTACTCAAACCACAACAACTCTTATGAGGATGTGTATTTAGAAATTTTAGATGATCTAGATGAACTCTAAATCAAAGATGCACCTCTAGAATTTGAAGAGAAAATCCATTCAACAATTGACAAGCTCAAAGAAATCAACCTCGTGATAAGAAAATCCACGACATACATCGCTTTGGAATGAAGAAGAAACCAATGACTTAGTTAGGCTATTGATTGAGTTTAAAGACTAATTTGCATAGAGATATGAAGAGATGCCTAGATTATCTCCTAACATAGAGGTCCACAAACTAGCAATAGACCCTAACGTTAACCCAATCAAGCAAGCTCTATGAGCATTAGAACAACAGGTCATTTCAAGTCAAGAAAATGATCGATGGTTTCATCGGGAAGAAAAATACCCTACTAGTTAGCGGCATCTAGTTAAGAAAAGAATGACCAAATTCATATATGCATTGATGGAACTTAAATAAGGCATATTCTAAGGATGAGTTTCCTCTTCCTATACTAGAATTAATGGTAGACATCGCCTCATCTCATGCAGTATTCTCCTTTATGGATGGGTCATCTAGCTACAATAAAATCAAGATGGTCCTCAAGGATGAAAGAAATACTACTTTTCAAACCCCGATCAGGATCTATTATTATAAGATCGTGCCTTTCGGCCTTAAGAATGATGGTGCTACATACCAATGGGCCATGACTCAGATCTTCAATGAACTCATTCATCATCAAGTTGAATGTTATATTGATGATCTAGTAGTCAAAAGAAAAGAAAAAGAAGACCATCTCTTTAACTTGAGAGTAGTTTTCAAATGGTTAAGATAATATAGCCTGAAAATGAATCCCCTGAAGTGTGCATTCGGAGTAACTTCAAAAAAATACTTTGGGATTGTTGTCTGACACTGAGGAATAGAAATAAATCTAAAAAAGATCAAAGCTATCTTAGAAATGCCACCACCTAAAAGTTTAGCCCAACTCAGATCTTTCCAAGGGCGGTTGGCATATTTAAGATGCTTTATCTGTAATCTATCGAGAAGATGTAAGCCATTCTTAGCACTTGTTAGAAAGGATGCCAAGTTCAAGTGGGATGACAAGTGTTAGCATGCCTTTAAAGATATCAAGTAGTATTTGGTGAAGCCTCTAGTTCTCTAGCCCTATCCCTAGCACACTCATCCTCTACATGATTGAACCTTGATGCTTTGTTGTCCCAAGCCAATGATGAAGGGAAGGAGAGTGCTCTCTACCACCTTAACCATCATCTGATCCCTGCTGAAGCGAACTACCAACCTATTAAGAAACATTACCTAGCTTTAATCTTTGCATCCCAAAAGCTACAACACTATATGCTTTCTTATAAGGTTAACTTGATTTCAAGAACCAATCCACTGTAGTATCTCATGACACAACCGACACTATTCAAATGGTTGGCACGTTGGTCCATGATTCTCTCCCAGTTTGATATCACATTCGTACTCCTTCGTGTGGTGAAAGGACGTGCACTAGATTTCTTAGCGACACCCACTTCTGCCGATTCTTAGTGATGATCTCCCTGAAGAACAAATCATGAACTTAGGGGAGGTTGACAATACCATTGGGAGATGTATTTTGATGGTGCAACTTCCTTTCATAAAGGAGAAGAACCACAATCTACTCTTCTAGGAAAGGTAGGGGTAGGAATAGTTCTCTTAACTCTAGACCGTAATATGATGAGATTCTCATACTATCTATCCAATCCATGCACCAATAATAAAGCAGAGTATGAGGCTTTGATTGTCAATTTGGAGTTATCCATTACAGTGTGTGTCAAGAGCATAAACATTTACGAGGATTCTCGGTTAGTCATCAACTAGATTACTGGGTCCTATAAGGTTCTAAAACTTAAGCTTCGTCACTACCACCAGTATACCATGAAGCTATTAGCCCAAATCCCCGAGGTCACCATCTATAAGGTCCCTTGATGAGAGAACACTGTAGCAAATGCTTTGACCAAACTTGCCAAAGAATTGACATGTCCAAAAGATGAGTTTATTCCAATAAAGGTCCAAAATAAACAAGTCCTATCTTTTATTAACGCTAAACTCATCGAGACTTTCTTGAAGGGAGGTTATCTGCCAACAAAGAGGAGCGGATTGGAGGCAACCATTCATAGATTACTTAAACATAGGCAAACTACCTCAAGAGATCACAAGCCCATCGATGAAGTAGTGAGCTCTCCTATGCTCGCGGATGGTACCAGATCGATCTTTTCAATCAAATGTGATTACACTATTTGGACAAACACGAAGCCCATAGGATCATGATCAAGGTACATTCGTGTCTATGCAGCACATTAATCGAAGATGAAATCAAAGATCAAGAGACTAGATATTACTAGCCTTGATGATGGACTACATGAACGCGGCTAGAGATGCCAAATCGCATACTGTGGTCCTACATCAACCACCCAACATTCTACATCCTTCACTCTCATGGCCATTTAAGTGTTGTATTGACATAGTGGGTCCTATCAATCCTTCTTCCAAGGGCATCGTCATTTTAGCATCGACTACTTTCCAAGTGCGAGGCAATCCCACTCGAGAGGTCACAACTCAACATGTGCTTAGTTTTTAGAACCATATAGTATATATACTGGGGTGCCTCATGAATTATATCCGATAATGGTACGCATTCAAAAGCACCAAGATCAAGCCTTTTTCAAGAGACATATCATAGATTGAGATACTCCACCATCTACTATCCAAAATGGAGTATTCAACAAAACTCTCATCAGATATTAAAGACACTGATGACAATAACAAGCGATAGGCATGAGCATTGGTTGAAGCCTTGTGGGCCTACAATAACTGAACTCCAACTCAATCTACCCCATTCTCTTATTGTATGGGTCCAAGTCATTTTACTTTAGGTTCAATTCTCACCATATGATAGCAATGGGTAGCAAGATCACTACAGAGCGTAATGCAAGTCAAGTTAGAAGAGCTCAAAGGTTTGAAGGAGAGATGCCTACGCATGCTGTCTCGAGTTATACAAAGCCAAAATGATTCAAGCTCACAACAAGTGGTCCACCCTAGAACTTTCCAAGTAGGAGACCATGTCCTAGTTCTAAGGAGACCAATTGTTGCTTGTCAAAAGATGGGAGGCAAGTTTGAACCCTCTTGGGAAGGCCCTTTTGTCATAGAAAAGACCTACCAAGGAGGATCTTATCAACTTATTGATTGTAAAGGGGAACACCCAATTCTTCCAATTAATTGGATTTATTTGAAGAAATATTATCCATAAATCATGTTCGAAAACTATTATCATCAAAAGAACAAAATTTTATTCCAATTCATCAAAATCTTCTCTTCATTCGAAGCATAATTTGCTTGTCTTGCGAATCCCCCGCGATGTGTTTAGGATAGGTGTAAGAGAACCTAAGAGGCATCCTATCCCTCTTTCATAACACAAACACAATCAAACAAAATCTCAACACTACTAGAATAGGTGTGAGAGAACCCAAGAGGCATGCTATTTCGACTAGCACAACTAAGTTAGGTGTGAGATAACCCAAGCACATCCTTTCTAGGGGAATCAACTCCATTCATGGCACCATTTCATCAATTCCCTAGTTTTAGATGGTGAGAGAACCCAGAGGCATTTTCCTTCTAACACAAACACAAACAAAAACAAACATAAATATTTTATCTCGAGATATTTTGATGTGGGAGCAAGACCCCTGTGGCACTAACTCATTAACTATTCTAGGTCGGACTAACATGCTACCTTGCTAGTATGTCACCCTAGTGGTCACTTGTTTGGAAGATGTGAGTCCCTATGCTTTCTTCCTGCCTTGACCAGTGCAAACCTATAAGCGCCTTGTTAGTTTGGTTGGCTTCACTGTGCAGCCAGTAAGCTACCTCATATTGATTTTATTTAAGAAGATGTGAGTCCTCGTACTTTCTTCTTTAACTAGCCATTATGCACTGACTAGGTTGAGTATATTTGAGATTTAGGATAAGTCCCCCAGTGGCTCCTTTCCTCTTGACTACTCTTGAGTTGATATAAGTCCCTAAAGCATTCACTTAGTCCCTAGTCGGCTAACACCCGAGTCAAGACATACTATCCCACAATCGCTTATAGAGGATGTGAATTTCTCATGCTTTCTTCCTAGGCTGATTGTTGCAAACCAATGGGCACCTTAGGTTGGTTGATATTCGCTATGTTGATAGTGACTCACCTGATGGATAGACCATTCTTGATAGATAAGAGTCTCCGCACTTTCTCCTTAAGTTGGTCACCGAATACCTATAAATATTATCTTCTTTAGGGTGGATAAAGCCCTTAGTAGCCCCTCTCCTTGTGGGCACTCTACTTGGATCATGCCTCATGACCCCATTTAGAGACACATGTTACTTGGATTGGACAGCCCCATTTCCTAGTAGTCACCCTATGGTTGGAGAATTTATTCATGATACATTCTCCCTTGGTCAAGAACTGATGTCAGATATAAGCTCCATCTCAAGATGATCCTTGTAAAACCAACACAGGTATGTGATAAATAAAGAAACAAATCTATTTGCTTGTGGATTAGAATTCAAGCCCCCAAAGGACCCCTTTCCCAAGCATCCTATATTAGAAGGTAACTCCTTATAGAATTGCTTACACCAGCTTGAGATAAGTCCCTGTCTGACTCTCCAGTACCCCTTTCAATCTATTTTGCCATAAGTAGGTTATCCCGGACCATTTCTTTTGAAGATATAAGTCTACTACATTCTTTCTAGCATGACATGTAAACCGACAAATTTTAGGTCGTTGATATATTACCTTGCTAATGTGTCGCCTCGTGGTTCCTTTACTAGGAAAGATGTAAGTCCCCATGCTTTCTTCCATAAATTTACCATTGCAAACTGAAAGGCACCCCTTTGGTTGGATAGTTCTCCCCTCGGCAGAGAAGTTACTCCCTTTGGATTGGAACTAAGGTGACCAAGGCCAACCTACTACTGCTTCCATCACAAACTGATGGGATCCATCAAAAATAATTAAAAAATAAAATTAATTTTGACTATCTTTGAGCTGATTTAAGTCTCCCAGCGGCATTCACTCAATGGTCAGCCCTATGTCGGGTTTGATTTGTTGCACAATAAGCCAATCACCCTAGTGGTTCCTTATTTTGGAAGATGTGAGTCCATGCGCTTTCTTCTTAACTTGACCATTAAAAAATGGAAGGCATCCCTTTGGTTGGATAGTCCTACTATGTGGTTGGTAGACTACCCATTTGGATTGGTAAATCTGAAGTAGGCCAAGGCCAACATGGCCCCTACTTAGTGCAGTCCATCACAAATCGATAGGATCCATACAAAAATTATTAAAAAATGAAATTAATCTTGACTATTTTTGAGCTGATTTAAGTCCCCCAGCGGCATTCACTCAATAGTCACCCTAAGGTTGGGTTCAATCTGTTGCCTCACCAATGGATCACCCTAGCAACTGATCCCTACTTTGGAGGATGTAAGTCTACTATACTTTCTTCCTAGTATAGTTGTTGCACACCTAAAGGCAACCCCTTTGGTTGGATAGTCCTACTATGTTGTTGGTAGACCATCTCTTTGGATTGGTAAATCTAAAGTAGGCCAAGGCCTACATGGCCCCTACCCAGTGTGGCCCATCGCAAACCAATAGGGTCCATCTCAAAATTCAAAAATTTAAAATCTGAAATAAATTCAACCCTCCTCCCTTAATGGAGTCAAACTAAACAAATAAAACAAAAATAATCAAACAATCAAATCAAATCAAATCCTTCTCACAAATGAGATGCAAATCTTTCCAGCTCACTAGTGGATAAAATCAATCAACTTGCTCCTAGTGAGAGTTCTCTGTCCCCAGTGGATCCCGAATTCTAATCCCTCAGCGGATTTCACAACCTCTTGTCCCCAGTGGATGACTTGAACATGCTTCCCTAGTGGAGAGTTCACATTTTCATCCCTAGTGGAGCATCAAATCATAAATCAACAAATCAAATCAATTTCTCCCCAGCGAGACTCAAAATCAAATCAAACCTCTCATCCCCCAATGAATGACTTGAACCTACTTCCCTAGTGGAAGGTTCACATACTCTATCCCTACATTCCTTCTTCACTCTCTTATGTGACATGAGGAGTCACATTGCACTAAGCTTGATTCCTTCTACACCTTGGGTTAGAGTAGATCATTTCTATTAGTGCGTGATCGTTTGACTTGTTGATCATCTCCAACACCAATACTATGATGCCTTGTCAATCACACCACACCTATTGCCTTTGTTGACCTCACTTTTGGAGTGAGCATTCAACATTCTTCATCGCATAAACTCCCTAAACATTAAGAGTTTCTTAGTCTTAAGACACTTCTAGTGATTAGGTGAACACTTAGCCTAACCCTAAAGACTTAGAAGAGTTAGACATAGGAATAGGTCCTTCTTTCAAGTCAAACTTTAAATTCAAATCAAACTTCAAATTCAAATCAACTTCAAATTCAAATTAACTTCAAACTCAAATCAACTTCAAATTTAAATCTTCCTCAACTTCAAATCAATTCCAAATTAATTAATTTTCTCAAAGTATAAATCAACTCCAAAACTCAAGTCATGAATCAAATTCAAATGATTGAAACACATGATCAATTCTAAGCTTTTGATTCATCTTATGGATTTCCAAATCAAAATCATTCCAAATTCAAAAGATTTTTCATAACCCATTTATATTCTCATTTATATTCATAAATATAAATGAAATATAACTCAAATAACCAAATCAATTCAAAACTCAAATCCAAATCCAACCTAAATCCACTAAATCTCTACCAAATTTCAACTTAACCAAATCAACTCAAATCAATTCAAACCTTTGATTTTCTCCAAACAATCAATCCTTCAATCACAAACCAAATACAATCACAAACTTCAATCATCAAACTAAAATCAAAACAAACCCAAATCAAACCCATGTTCATCTTTTGAACTTGAAATTGTCAAATGAATCAAAACCCATTTGACTCCAAATCACTTGTAATTGGATTTATATTTTAGTCATAAGTCCATATGTGAGTTCAATCAAACTTGAATCAAGCTTTGATCAAGCCAATTGACCCACTTAGGCTCACTTGACCTAAAGTGACCTAAATCACCTTTTTGAGCCAAATTCTAATCCTACCAAATTGGATTAAAACTAAGCCATATAAATTTCACATTATGAGCAACAATCATCATAGATGATCAATCACTCAAATTAGGTCAAACCAAGTCAAACTTAGCCTTTGACCAAGTCAACACTTAACCCAAATGAAACCCAAAATCAATATAAAGGCCAAATTGAAAACCATTGATCAAAACCAATCCATGATCAATGATTGAACTTGACCAAGTCATCATTTGAGCCAAACCTACCCCAATTAGCCACTTGACCCAAGTTAACCCAAGTTGACCTTAAAGTCAAAATGTGTCAAATCTTGATCTAAGCCAAATTGATTGCAACCAATGGGTCAAATTTATTCTAAATCACTTGAATTGACCAAAGCCTCAATCGCAACTAACAACCTAGCCCAATTGATCATGAACCCAACTTATCCTAAAGGTCAAATCAACTTGAAACCAAACGCCAAAATTGATTGAAACCAAAGCTTATAAAACATTTCAAATGATCAACCAAGCCTAAAACCAACCCATGACTTAACAATTACAAATGGGTCAAATTAATCAACTTGACCCATTTGACCTAAGTAACTCAAATGAACTAAAACCAAATATAAATCACATTGAACCAAAAAAATTGATACCACCACTCCAAATGATCATTTGAACTTGACTTAATTTTTGACCCATTGACCAATTGTCAACTTGACAAAGTGACCCATTTGACTAAAAAACTGAGCATCATATCAAATCAACTCCAAATTCATTGAAAATTAGCACAACCCATTTTTTTTCAAACACTTAAAATCTGCCTAAATCAAAATCAAAGCCAAATGACCATTTTACCCTTGGGTCAAAGGGTAATCTATGGCCAAATCCACTTGGAATTTGGTAAAATCCTTTTCATGGCCACTTAACATCCTCCTAATGGACCATTTGGACACCAAGGGAGGTGGTGCACATGAACCAATGGGTTTGGGTTAGCCATGACCCAACCCAAGCCTAAACTAACCCCTCCAATCAAATTTCTCCACTTAGATCACCTCCGACACTCATTTTAACCCATGTGCACCTCCACACTTTCACTCCTCTGCCAAAATTGAACCACATGGAGCTCCTAATAACCTAATTAATCAATTCAATCCCACTTAATCTTCTAAAAATAACCAATTTGTTGATAATCCTACCTTCAAAATCTTTGAAAATAACCATCATTAATCTTAATGAGAGTAGTTCAGTTACATTATTGCTTATATTACTTAAAAATCATGGGAACTTAACGAACAGGTGAAATAAACCCACTTTACTTTTGATGTAAAAGAAGTAGGGAAAATCTATTTTATCAGAGACCCATAGTCCTTAGGAGTCCTCATTAGGTGATTAGGTCCATTGTAGGATGGTGACTTCTATCTCTCGAGATAGTACATCATTTCTCAATTTCATACTCGATCATCCTAATGAAAATATCTACGGATCTACGTGGTATCCAACAGGTATATTTTTTATCTTCATTTATTTTTAAAAAGATAGATGAAGATAAAAAAAATTCACCACATCTTTATAAGCATTTAATTAAGCCTTTTCATTTGTTTCAAGTTAATTAAAAAGCCTAAATAATTAATTATGCATTTAATTAACCAATTTAAATAAAAGGATGTCTAATTATTTCAAAGCCTCATTGGATGTTTGAAATGTCTTAGGGATTAGGATTGAGGCCTCTTCCTTGATCCCTTCCCCTAAATTAATTTCATCATTCTAATTAAAACATAATCAAATAATTTAATCAATTAATCAAGGGATTAATTAAATTAATTTAAAAATCCATTCACTCATAACCTAACTATGTTTAATCAATCTTGGGTAGCTCTTTGGGTGTTTAATAACCTAAAGAGAGAGCTAATGAAATTATGGTTAGCTCACATGTGTGAGAAAACTATAAAAGTAATTAGGTGAGTCTCTTAAGCTTAATCAACTATTAATTATGAGCCAATTGTATTAGGCCCTTTTCATTCATTAGGAGCATTGCTAATTTACTTTTCATGTGGTTGCATATCATGTTGGCTCATCATTAGTTAGTAAATTAACTTAATGTGATATAGGTAAGGGTTAATTAATTAAATTAATTCATACCTCAACCTAACCAAGGCATAAAATTGACCTAATTGCATTTCATTAGATCAAATCAACTCACACATATGTGGATGGGATAAGGACTAGAAAACCTCTTTCACATTCCTTAAATCAAATCAAACATAAAGATAAAAAATGGCTATAAGAAACTTTGGTTTATCTTAAATGAGTTTGTTTAATATGATTATGCTTTGGACTTAGTTGGATCGAATGAAATCACATGCTTGTGTTGTTTTATTTCCTTCCATTCATGTTAGATGTTGTATGCCACTTATATTCATGCATTCACTTCTTTCAAATTAATCAAATAAAAATGATGTTTCTCTATGTCAATTTGCATGTGTTGGCTTAATTAAAAATATGTGTGACTAGTATCACTATTAAATCTCAAATATATATTTTCAAAAGTTTATTAATGAATGAACGTACATATATATTGTAACTTTAGTTAAATATACATAGGAAATGCATGTGGATATAAGGCTAGTGTATGAAGTAAATTTTCTTTCTTATATTCAGGTGTTGATTTTTATAAGTAAGAATGTTAGTGGGTAAATTAGTCTGGACATCCTAGAGGCTCACGGCTTTAAGTAGCCTTAAGGAGGTTCCTACCTCATTTCCTTTGTTCGAAATAATGGCTACGTACCTGCTTGATTTCATTCTTATGCATTTGGACATTAGAATTTAGATAGAACTTTAATTCATTCATATAAATAAATCAAAAAAATTAAATACAACTTTTGCATGGTTTTTCCTATTCTTATACCTGCTTATACATCCACTTGTATCTAAGGATTGTGGGTATATTAGTTTGGACATCCCAGGGACACACGGTTTTAAGTAGCCCTAAGGAGGTTCCTACCTCATTCCCTTGGTGTAAAATAATGCCAACATACTTGCTTAAAAATTTTATACATGTGAATGTGTACTTAGCTAATGAATGAAAACCCTCCTCTTTTTCTATTAAAAATACATGCATTCATACTTTGTTTAATTGTGGTGTCGATTAGTCATGTGATTTAAGGTTCTTCTCTTATGCTTTTGCATATCAATTTAGATAGAGCTTTAAATTAATATGATAAAATCATTCAAATAAATGAAATATTAATTCTAAATACATTTACTCACATTCATCATTTAAGTGTGCTAAGACATAAATTGCATGTATAGTTATGCTTAGGATTTAATCATATGCATGATATATATGATGAAAAGAGATGAATAAATATGTGTTATGTTATAGTAATTTATTCCAACTAATCTTAAGATGCCTTTCTTTTTGAAAGGTTTCTTTATAGTGAACCTAAACTTAGGACTAATTAAAACATGTAATAAGCCATTCACTAAAGGGAATTGATCGATTAATTTGCTTCAGATGTGACTTAAGGTAGAGATAAAAGAGAGTGATCCTCTCTTTCTTTCTCTTCATAACACTTAGTTGTTAAGTGTGGATAAAATGAAACAAAAAAATATTAGGTAAACTTTGCAAATCAATTTAACAATCTAAAGTGAAACCACCCTTTATAATTAAATGTCCTTCATACTTAGAAAATTTTAACTCTAAACCAGTAATACACACGAGCCTTAACATACACATTAGATTAATTCACCACTTCTAGCTTTATGTTAGGGTGGTGCATAGTTTTATGTATGCTTATTTTTGATGTGCTATTGTAGACTAGTTGTTAGAGTGTATGTCTCATAGACTGGATGTTAGGATGTGATTAGTCTAATTATGTTTTATGCAGAAGATTATGCTTAAGGGGTGCTTAAGATAAATATAAATGCTCTCTTTTGCAGGTTTCTTAACTCCTTACGAATAATCTACATTAGGACATGTGGACTTGGTTACCCATGTGCAGGGTGCTAAGCCCAAATTATTCATATAACTACTTTGGTTGTATGGTGTGTTTAGCTAACACATATTTTACAGGTGTAGTTAGATTTACTTTCTACATTCTTTTAATGTAATTATGCATTAGAGATTTGGTTAAGTGTTATGGGGGTGAAGGATGAACATTAGCTATTTGAATTTCTATGCCATTTATGTTTGGGAATATAAATGAAGATATAAATGATTCATGAGAAAATCACTTGAGTTTGGGGTTGATTTGTATTTGGTTAAGGCTAAGTCCATAGGATAAAATCAAAGGGCTTAGGAAAGATTTTGGAATTTGAATTTGAATTTGATCATGAGTTTTAATCATTTGATTTGGATTTGATTTATGATTTGGACTTGAATTTGAATTTGAGGTTTGGATTGAGAAGGAAAGCAAGGATTGGGTTCAAGGCTATAGGGTAGGCATGTCTTCCTAAATCCTTACGGCATAACCTATTCATATGGCTAAACCTTCTAAGTCTCTACACGTAGGTTAAGTGTTCACCCAATCACTAAAAGTGTCTTAAGACTAAGGAGCTCTTAGTATCTATAAGAGTCCTAGATCTATGAGGAAGTTGAGAACTCACTCCAAAAGTGAGGTCAACAAAAGGACCCCCAATAGGTGTGGTGTAATTGATAAGGCACACCGCACATCTTAGCGTTGACCGAGATAATCAACAACGTCCAAAGGATCGTAAGCACTAACAAAAATGATCTACTCCTAAACCTGAGATGTAGACAGAATCAAGATCTTAGTGCAATGCAACTCAACTTATGCCAATGGCATAAGAGAGGAAGAAAGGATCCACTGAAGGATCAAGTTTGTGAACCTTCCAATAGGGAAGCAAGTTTACAATATCCATGGAGAGGATAAGAATTTGAGTTGGTTTGATATGATTTGGGGAGAAACGATCTGTTGGGGATAAGTGCATGAACCTTCCACTAAGGAAGAAGGTTTAGGTTATCTATTGGGGATAGAGGTTTGATTTGGTTTGCATCTCGCCGGGGTGAAATTTGTTATGATTATGATTTAAGGTTCCACTATTGAGAAATTTGATTTGAGTCAGCATCCACTGGGGATGAGAATTTGATTTGATTTGTTGATTTGTGATTTGAGGCTCCACTGAGGAGAAGATATGATTTATTTTTGAGGACACATCTGTTGGAGATGTGAGCTCAGACCCGCTAGGGATAAGGTGGATGAACTTTCTACTAGGGAAGTAGGTTCAGATTATCCACTAGGGATAAGAGTGGATGGATTTAATTTGGGCTCCACCAGAGGAAGGATGATGGACAGTAAATGCCAGCAATGGATCCATTAAGAAAAGGCTAATATCAGCCTAGTCCTATCTTAGATTTACAAATCCAAAGGGAAAGACTACTGACCATTAGGTAGAGCAAGCCAACCTAAGGGATGCCTTTCGGTGTGCAATGGTAAAGTTAGGAAGAAAGTGTCTAGACTTACAACTTCCCAAGCAAGGAACCACTGGGGTGATCTGTTGATAGCACAATAAATTGAACCAAACCTAAGGCAACTATTTGAGTGAATGCCACTATTGACTCATATCGACTTAAGAATAATCAAAATTAATTTAATTTGGGATGGACCCTATCGATGTGTGATGGATCTTCTAAGAAGAAGCTAATATCAACGTATACCTGTCTTAGATTTACAGATCCAAAGGGATAGTCTACTAGCCGTGGGGTAGAGCTAACCAACCAAATGGGTGCCTTTCAATGTGCAATGGTCAAGTTAGGAAGAAAGAGTGTATACTTATAACTTCCTGAACAAGGAACCACTAGGGTGATCAGTTGATAGCACAACAAATAGAACCTAACCTAAGGCTGCCCGT
Source organism: Cymbidium sinense (assembly GCA_021442155.1). Taxonomy (NCBI): domain Eukaryota; kingdom Viridiplantae; phylum Streptophyta; class Magnoliopsida; order Asparagales; family Orchidaceae; genus Cymbidium; species Cymbidium sinense. Next base: position 5,596,694 of record CM038216.1, read on the forward strand.
TAGTGTGCAACGATCGTGCTAAAAAGAATGTGTGATAGACTTATATCTTCTAAAGCAAGGATGATCACCGGGGTGACTTGTTGATGGCTTAACAAGTCAAACCCGACTTAAGGATGACTACTACGAGAGTGTCGACCCGAGGTCTTATTTCAACTCTAAAGTAGTGAGTTGATTCCTATAGGGAGTTTCACCGCCTCAAATATAGGTCACTTAGAAAAGGTACCATGTGGGGTTTTGCTTCTAATCCATAAGCGAAGATATATCTATTTGTTTTGTTATATGTGTGGACCCTATTGGTGTGTAAGGGATCACACTAAGAAGGAGCTTTTATGAGCCTAGTCCTATTTAAGCCTTACTAGACCAAGGGAGAATCTACATATTTGTAAGATAAATTCTCCAACTACAGGGGTGGCTAATAGAAAAGGGATTGTCTAATCTAAAAGTAACCCGGATAGTGTCTAGATGGAGTCACTAAGGATGTGATCCAAATAGAGTACCCACAGGGGAGGTGCCGCTAAGGGCATTATCCAAAACCCTCTAAAAAAAGCCTATAGGTATTCGGTGGCCAACTCAAGGAGAAAGCACGGGGACTCACATCATCTAAGAGTAGTCTAGTGCACTATCGATAGTGATAACCAATCAACCTAAGTTTTCATCGATTTGCAATAATCAATCTAGAAAGATGGCATGTAGGCTTACATCTCCCTAAACTTATTACCGGGATAGTTTATCTTTAGCTCGACAGGGGCTATCCAACTTAGGATGACTACTAAGTGAAGAGTCTTGTGTAAGGAGTAAACCTGAGCTTGAAGTAGTCAAGAGGAAAGGAGCCACTAGGGGACTTACCTTTTAAATATACTGACGACAATGTTGCTCCGAAGAAAGCATGTAGGCTTACATCCTCTTAAACAAAGTCAACATGTGATAGCTTACTAGCTGCATAGTAAGGCCTACCAAACTAGAAGGGAACTCGTCAGTTTGCAATGGACAAGTTAGGAAGAAAGCATAACAAACTTACAAGCTCCTAAATAAATAACTACTAGGGTGACACACTAGTAAGGTAGTATGCCAGCCTGCCCTAGAGCAACTAATGAGTGAGTGTCACATGGGGCTTGCACCCACATCAAAATAGCATAAGATAAAAGATATGTGTTTATTTGTGTTGTGATAGAAGGAATAGGATGCCACTTGGGTCTCTTACACCTATCCTAAACACATCGAAGAATGAATGAAATGATGTTACAAGGGGAAGTTGTGAGCCCACCAAGAAAGGATGCTGCTTGGGTTTGCTTTCACTTAACTTAGTTGTACTAGTCTAAATAGGATGCCTCTTGGGTTCTCTTAAACCTATCCTAATAGCACTAAAGAAATGTGTGTAGTTTGTGTTTATGTTGTTGAAAGATAGGATGCCGCTTGGGTTCTCTTACACCTATTCTAAACACGTCATGGCAGATTCGCAAGTAAAGATATTTCTAACCAAATATGAAGAGATGGAATTTTGAAATGAAAAGAATTTTTATTATTGATAATTATTTCCAAACAAGATTTATGGATAATATTTCTTTAAGTAGAGCCCATTGATTAGAAGCATAGAGTGCTCTCCCTTACAATTTATAAGCTGATAAGATCCTCTTTGGTAGACCTTTTCTATGGTGAAAGGGCCTTCCCAAGTGGGTTCAAACTTGCCTCCCATCTTTCAACGGGAAAAAATTGATCTCTTTAGAACTAAAACAAGCTCTCCTACTTGAAAAGCTCTAGGACGGACCAGCTTGTTATGTGCTTGAATCATTTTAGCTTTATATAACTTGAGGTTTTGGCATGCCCATAGGAGTCTCTCCTCCAAATCTTTGAGCTCTTCTAACCATAACTTGCATTTTACTCCATTGTGATCTTACTACTCATAGCTATCCTTAATAATAGAAGTTGAACTTCTAATGGTAGAACAGCTTTAGACCCATACACTAAGGAAAAAGGGGTAGATTGAGTTGGAGTTTTGTATGTGGTGTGGTAAGCCCACAAAGCTTCAACTAACTGCTCATGCCATTATCATTTGTTGTCATTGAGTGTCTTCTTTAATATTTGGATGAGAGTTTTGTTGAAGACTTTTGCTAAGCCATTTTCCCTTGGGTAGAATATCTAATCTATATCTGCAAAGCTATTGATTTTAATGCTCTTGAATGCTACCATTATCGAATATAATTCATCGAGGCACCCCAAACTTATAGAATATGAAATTGGAGCATGTTGAGTTGTGACCTCTCGATTGGGATTGCCTCACTTTGAAAAGTAATTTAGAATGAATTGATGACCCTTGGAAGAAGAAGAATCAATCAAACCCACTATGTTGGTACCCCAACATTCAAATAGCCATGAGGCCAATGTTGGATGTAGAATGTTGGGTGGTTGGTGTAGGACCACACCATGTACTAGACATTGGTTCTAGCTACGCCCCATGCGCCTGTGATCATCGATGGCCAGTAATATCCTAATATCTTGATCTTGGCTTTCATCTTCGAACCAGATTGATGCACTCCATATAAACTTGAGTTTACCTCGGTCACGATCCTATGGGCATCATGTTTGTCTAAAAAATATAACAACATATGATTGAAGGACTGTGGGTATAAGGTGCCACCCATTAGAATGTTTGAAAGGGCTCTCTATTTCACCTGATGGGATAATGACTTCTCTTGAGGTAGTTTTCCAGTATGTAGGTAATCCATGAATGGTTGCCTCCAATTTGACTCATCATCCTTTTTGGCAACAAAACCTCCCTATTAAGAGAGTCTCTCAATGAGTTTAGCATCAATAAGGGATAAGACATTTTGGACCCTTATTGATATGGACTCATCTTCTGACATGCCTATTGAAAGCTTGACTAATGCCTATGTGTCTTCCTCGAGGAATCTTGTAGATGGTAACTTGATTTGAGCCAACAAATCCATGGTGTAAAATTGGTAATGATGGAGTGTGTGTTTATTCGTAGGTGTGTGTGTGTTTATGTGAGGGACACACAGAGATGATTAGGATGATTGGGTATGACATTAATAGTATATCTCGAGAGATAGTCACTACCTATAATGGACCTAATCACCCAATGAGGACCCAAGGCATGATGGGTCTTGAATGTACCAGATCTTTCCCTACTTTACATGGAAAAGTTAAGTAGGGTTTATTTTAAGCCGATTTTGTTAAGTTCTCTTTGGAGGCAAGCCCCCATAGTTAATTACATCCTAAGGAATGAGATTCCTTAAGAATACTCTTGATTAAAGTAAATGATTATTGTTTGCAAAGATTTCAAAGATAGGACTATCAATCAATTAGTTATATTTAGAAAATTAAGTGGGATTGATCAAAAGGAGAGAGTTATTATTGAAACTAAAGAGAGATGAGTAGGGGATGCTCATGATAGTAGGAAACCTAGTAAACATCCCAAATTATCTTATGGTTGGTCTTTATATTTTTGAAATTGAGGAGAATTATATTTGACTTGAATTTTTATTAGAAATCTAGGGCTTATAATTCCATAATACAATATTATAGAAATGCCTAAGAGGTGAGGATTTATGCTTGTAGCCCCATTGGGAAATAACAACCTCAGATCCTAAATCTAGGGAGCTTCAACATAAGGCAAATCAAAACCTAACTTTAAGGTAAAAGTGAGTATATGGTTTACCTCTACAAGAGAGGATAAACCACCCGATTGTTGAACTTACAACTGCGTGGGGTGGCCGCCAACTAACTCCCTCTATGATTTTAAATATATGTAGGTAAGTTATATACTTTGCAAGATGGTTAGATTATTATTTATTTAAAAAGGAGATTAAGTCCTTAAACTCACTCCCTAAGAGACTAGATCATGAAGGGCATGAATAATGACCTAAATCTAATGCAAGTTTTGTCAAGTTTAATTTTAATTTTTGGACACTTTTATTTGATAGAGGCTATGGGATTTTATATGCCTAATGCATGAGAAAATCAGTTATAGGCCAAAATCAGAAAGAAGGAGTTGTGTTTTCACCATGGCTCTCAAAGGTTAAGCCTTTTTTTCTGGCAAAGGTGGAAGCCCCCCATTAGCAAGAGTGAGACAATATGATTTATGCATAATATGAGACATACAATATCCAGCTAAGGGGTTGCTAAATCTTTTATTATCTTGATTTATGTCCTAGGATTTAGGTGAGGTTATGAATTATTTAGTTTAATTTTGAATTGATTAATTGGATAGAAAATTTATTTTTTTTCTAAGAGCCTAATCGCATTGAGGCCATTCAACAACCATCAAATAATTAAAAACCTAGGAAAATCATGCCATCATAATTGCACAATCATAAACATAACATCAATCAATTTATAAAATTAGCGCAAAAGGATAAGAGGCCGATGTGGTCAGGTTCCACCGCATAACCCAAAAAAAAATGTGGGTAGCTCTACCCTTATACAACATTATAAATGAATAATTATAATTAAAAGGAATTCATGTTATGGGGGGGGGGGTCTTCATTCTTCATTCTTCATTTTGATTTGACTCTTTTCTTCTTACCTTTTGGCTTGATCAGAATATGGTTTCTCCAAAGGCATCATATGGTACACAAGACTTGATCTTATAGCTAATGTTCATCCTAATCACCCATAACATTCATTCCAAATCTTAATTACAAAATTTACATGAAAATGGGAAAGGTAAATTTAACTAAACCTATAAAATAAAGGTTAGCTAAACATACCACACAACTCAAGTAATTTATATGAATAATTTGGACTTAGCACCCCAGACATGGGTAACCAAGTCCACCTATCATAATTTGGACTATGCTTTAAGCAACAACAACAAAAGAATTTATATTTTATTTTATTACGCCCCTTAAGCACAAGTAAGACATGATTAGCTATGTTCATCCTATCATCCAGTCTACACACATACACCCTAACATCCAGTCTAAAATATTACTCTAAAAAAATCATGCATCAAACCATGTGTCGCCCTAATAAAGAGCTAGAAGTGGTGACTTAGCCTAATGTGTGTGCCATTTAGGGCTTGTGTGGCATGTCTTAGCTAGACTTTAAGGTTGAAATTTTCCAAGTGTAAAAAATTTAATTTAGATGGTGGTTTCATTTCAAGTGATTTAGTTGACTTATCAATTTTAGTTGGTGATTTGATCTGGTTTGAATGAACCTACACTTTGTGACTAAATGTTATGAAGAGAAGAAAAGAGAAGAGTGCTCTCTTTCATCCATACCCTAAAGTATTTCTAAGGTAGATTGATTAATGAATTTCTTTTAGTGAATGGTTGAGTTTGGGTTCTCTTTAAATAGTCCTATTCAATAAGAAAGGCATCTTAGATTAGTTGGATTATCATTACACACACACCCTTCATTTCTTTCCATCATGTATGCTATGCATATGAATAATCCCAAGCATACCTATACATGCAATGCAAATCATAGCACACTTTAATGATGAATGAAAAGAGATGTGTTTTGAAAATTTGGATATTCCATTTGTTAATTGGATCATTAATGCATGTCTTTATTATGTAGAAAAGAGGGTTTTTGTCATCCATTAGTTAAATGCACATCCACATATATATAAGTTATAAGTGAGTATGACAGCATTATTTTCTAAACCAAGGGCATAAGGTACAATACCTAGTTAAGGATACTTAAAGCCTCGTAGCCCCAGGATGTCCAGACTGATATACCACTTTTCTTAGATACATGTAGATGTACAAAAATAAACAAATAGATAAGACATCATGCAAGAGATTATGTTTGATTTAGTTGTATGATTTACCTGTGTAATATGAAGATCTTTCCTAAGTTTTAATATAGAGATGCATATGAATAGATTTAAGCAAGTGTTGTGTTCTTTTCAAATGAACTATACACTTGCAAATCTTATGCGAATCCATGTTAAGAGAAGGAAACAGAACTTCATAATACACATCTTATGTTATGATCATATGCAAGCTTATAAATCTTTATAATTAGCATCATTTCATTCATAATCTTTGATTTATAGGTTTTAAAAAAATTAATTATTTTTATTTAGTAGTGATAATAGCCACTCATATTCTTAATTTTAGCCAACACATGCAATTTGACATAAAAGGAAACATTTTATTAATTAATTTTTAAAAGAAATGAATGCATGATTTCATATGGCAAATAATATTTAGCATGATTGGAAAGAAATAAAGGAATGTAAGCACATGACTTCATTCACCCTAATTAATTTTTAAGGACAATCATATAAAATAAGATCACTTAAAATGAATTAAAATTCTTTAAGGAGATTTTTATCTTTGAATTTGATTTGATTTAGAAAATATGAGAAGAGTTTGCTAGTCTTTACCCATTTCCCCTATGTATGAATTGGTTTGGTTTAATTTGAACAATTAGATTGATTTTATATTTTGATTAGGTTAAGGTATGGATTAAATAGATTAATTATCCCTTACTTATATCACCTTAAGTTAATTAACTAATTAATAATAATCCAATATAATACACAGCCTCGAAAAGTAAATTTGTAATGCTCCTAAGAAATGAAAGGGGCCTAATGCAACTGACTTATAATTTATAGTTAATTAAACTTAAGGGACCTCACTTAATTACTCTTAAGATTTTCTCACACATGTGAGCCAATCATAATTTTATTATCTCTCACCTTAGGTTATTGAACACCCAAGGAGCCACCCAAGACTAATTAAAGGTTGTTTAGGTTAGGTGAATTGATTTTTTTTTTTAATTTTGATTTCATTAAGCCATTAATGAATTGATTAAATGCTTTAATTATGCTTTGATTTAAATGATAAAATTAACTTAAGGTAAAGGATCAAGGGTAAGACCTCAATCCAAATCAAATCATTCAATCTAGGTTTTGATTCCCTCATTTTGAAGATCTAATCATTTGATTAATCAACTAATCATTCTAACCCATTAATTAATTTAATTTTCAAAGGTAAAGGATACTTAGGAAATAAATTAGGAAAAATGTCCCCAATCATATTCCTTAGGTGATTTTACTATTTAACAGGGATAATTATGTTCAAGTGATTAATCAAGCTACTGTTCATCCCTTAATTATAATTAATTTGATTAGGAGAGTGATTAGGTCTTACTCAAGTGATTTCTCTAATTAAAAAATTAATAAAATCCTAAAAAATTAATAGAGGCAGAGGTCATCCCCCTAAACATTCATAGAAAATTTGAGATTAATTGAGTGCTCAAATAAGGTATAATTAGGCTAATTAGAATTTTTATAAAACCTTAATTAAGCCAAAGTGAACGTTCAAAATCAATTAATTATAGTTTTTCTAGATTCTCCTCTGAAATATCTTTAAAATTAGCTTGAGTTTGCATTTTTTGGATTTTTTTTATAATAAGTTATGAATTTTGGAAGTTACACCGAAAATGATTAATTAAGCTACTAAACTAATCCGCCACGTATGGCCGATGCGGATCCATGGTGTGCAGATGGTTATAAGATTGGTTATTTGCTATTTACACCCGTGGTTCGCTTGGACATTTTTTCTCATGGGTCGATCTAAGATCGGCGATGAGATTAATCTCACAGTTTAGAATCATAGTGATCTAGCGTGATTTGATCGACCGTCGATGATCATCGAATAGATGGTCCATGATCTCTCCTCAGGGGCGAGAGAGACATCATCATCATCGATGACTCTCACTCAAGCTCGAATGGAGCTCAAATTCTTCCCAAACATTTGGGGAAGCACAAGAAATACGTCTAATGGTGGAGATTGCATGAGATAATAATTTCCTTTGCAAAGGACCAAGCAAAATATTTTCCAAGGTCGGTTTCAATGGAATACCTCGCTGGAGGCAATCACCGACGCTTCCAATAGTTGAGGAAGCTCTGTTTGGATGAAACGAAGCCCTGTTGAGCCACATGAGCTTTGATTTGATGTGGTTTGCTTGGTTGACCAAGCTCATCTTCAATGGAGATGGATCTTGATCGAACTCCTAGCTCTGGTCCTGGGGAAGCTCAGGATTTGATTCGTTTCAACTCGCCTTGGTCCAAGGATGGTGTGTGCAAGATTAATTTGAATTTGGTTGAGGATTGAGTGAATTGGATTCAAAAATCACCTCCCCTTTTTCGACTTTGGGTAAAACTGAGAGTAGGGAAGCAAGGGTGCTTGAAAATGGCTGAAGGAAGCTCTGAGATGCTTGGTTTTAACTCCTAGAGCTCTAACAATGAATGCCTTGTGGCTTGAGTGTGATGTGGGATATATCCCTCCTGATGAATGGTGGACAACTGATTTACCATTTTAGCTCAATGTCTTGGATTGGTTGATTGGTTTGAGCTTAAAAACATCCCACATGGGTTGTTTTAGGTAGAGGAGTGAGGGAGAGTGGCTGCCCATGTGGTTGATGAGTGGATTTGGTGAGCCAAGTGTTGAAGGTGATTGAGGAGGTCAGTTTGGCCTTGCCTTAGGTCATGGCTAACCTAACCTCATTGGGTCATGTTCACCACTCTCCTTGGTGCCCATGTGGACCAATAGATAGGTGTCAAGTGGCCTTGGGAAAGAAATGATCAAATTCCAAGTGAATTTGGTCATGGGATGCCCTTTAACCTAACAACAAAGTGGTCATTTGGCTATCAGTTTGATTTGGGAAGATTTAAAATGGTTTAAAAATGGGTTGGGCCAAATTTCAAGTGATTTAGAGTTCATTTGATTTAATTTGGTTCAATTTGACCCATTTAGGTCAAGTTGGGTCAAATTAAGTTAGGTTGACCAATTGGTCAAATTGGGTCAAATCATGGGTTAGGTCAAGTTCAAATGATCATTTGGAGCCTAAGGATATCTTTGGTTTGGTATAATTTGGTTTAGATTTGATTTTGGTTCATTTAGGTTCATTTGGGTCAAATGGGTCAAGTTGACCAATTTGACCCATTTGACCCAATTGGGTTAGTTCATGAATTGGTTTAGCCTTGGTTGATCATTTGAAATATCTTGCAAACTTTGGTTTTAATTAATTCTGATTTGGTTTGATTTCAAGTTGACTTGACCTATTGGGTCAAGTTGGGTTCATGGTCAATTGGGTTAGGTTGGGATAAATTAGTCAATTGAAGCTTTGGTCAAGTTCAACAGGTGATTTGGAATGAACTTGAGCCATTGGCTACAATCAATTTGGATTAAATCATGATTTGATCCATTTTAGCTCTTTAGGCCAATTTGGGTCAACTTAGGTCAAGTGGCCAATTAAGCTAGGTTTGGCTCAGTTGATGACTTGATCATGTTGAATCATTTATTTTGGATTGATCTAGATCAATAGTTTCAATCAATTTGGCTCATAGTAAACTTTACTTGTTTAGGTCTCATTTGGGCTAAGTGTTGACTTGGTCAAATGCTAAGTTTGACTTGATTTGACCCAATTTGAGTGATAGATCATTCTAGGATGATTGTTGATCATAATGCGAGGTTTAGATGGGCTTAGTTCAATCCAATTTGGGTTGGATTAGAACTTAGCTCAAAAAGGTCATTTAGGTTACTTTAGGTCAAGTGAGCCTAAATGGGTCAATTGACTTGATCATGGCTTGATTTAAGTTTGGTTGAACTCATATATGGACATATGATGGAAATATAAATCTAATTGCAAGTGGTTCAGAGTCAAATGAGTTTTGGATAATTTGATAATTTCAAGTCAAACGGATGAACCTGGGGTGATTTGTTGGCTATACAATGAATCAAACCCAACCTTAGGTTGACTGTTGAGTGAATACCGCTGGGGGACTTAAATCAGCTCAAAGATAGTCACAGTTAATTTCATTTTAATTATACTAGATGGATCCTCTCTGTTTACGATGGACCACACTTAGTAGGGGCCATGTCAGCCTTGGCTTACTTCAGATTTATCGATCCAAAGGGGGTAGTTTCTTGGCCAAAGGGGAGAACTATCCAACCAGAGGGGTGCCTTTTGATTTGCAGTAACCAATTCAGAGAAGAAAGCATGGGGACTCACATCTTCCTAAATAAATGACCACTGGGGCGACGCATTATCAAGGTAACATGTCAACCCGACCTAGGGCTATCCATCAATTTACGATAGTCATGCTACAAAGAATGCGTAGTAGATTTACATCTTCTAGAGTTAAATGATCGCTAGGGCAACCTACTTGTGGAAAAATAGATTAAACCTGACCTAAGGGCGACTATTGAGAGTGTGTCGACCTAAGGACTTATCTCAACTCAAGTGTAGTCAAGTCATTCCTATAGGGAGTTTTCACCTAAAGATAGGATGCACGGGGAAGGGGCAGAATTCTAATCTTCAAGCAAATAAATTTGTTTATTTATTTATTTATCATGGACCCTATTAGTTTGTGAGGGATCACACTGAGAAGAAACTTATATCAGCCTAGACCTATCTCAAATTTACTGATCCAAAGAAGAATCTGTGCATCCGTTGAACAAATTCTCACATCGCAGGGGTGGCTGCTAGGAAAGGGGGACTATCCAATCCAAGAGTAGCCCAGGTAGTGTCTAAATGGGGTTGCAAAAGATGTGATCCAAGCGAAGTGCCTACAGGGGAGGGGCCACCAAGGGCTTTATCCTGATCCCTGAAGATGATAATGTCTATAGGTATTCGGTGGCCAACTCAAGGACAAAGCATGGGGACTTATATCTTCTAAGAGTGGTGTATCCACTGGGTGAGTCACTGTCAGCATAGTGAACATCAACCAACCTAAGGTGCCAATCGGTTTGCAACAATCAGCTTAGGAAGAAAGCATCGGGGACTCACATCCTCCTATAGTGGAACTGATTGCCGGGATAATCTATCTTCGGCTCGATAGGTGCTATCCGACCTAGGGCAACTACTGAGTGAATGCCACTTGGGTACTTATATCAACTCAAAAGTAGTCGATAGGAAAAGACCCACTAGGGGAGTTATCCTAAGCCTCAAATATACTTGACCTAGTCAGTGCATGATGGCTAGTTCAAGAAGAAGGTGTGTAGGTTTACATCCTCTTAAACAAAGCCAACATGAGGTAGCTTACTAACTGCACAGTGAGGCCTACCAAACTAGAAAGATGCTCATCAATTTATAATGGTCATCAGGAAGAAAGGGTGGGGACTCACATCCGCCAGACAAGTGACCACTAGGGTGACACACTAGCAAGGTAGCATCTGAGCCCGACCTAGAGCAGCTAATGAGTGAGAGTCACAGGAGCCTTAATCCCACATCAAAATAGCCCAAGATAAAGATATGTGTTTGTGATTGTGTTTCTGTTAAAGGAGGACAGGATGTCTCTTGGGTTCTCTTACACCTATCCTAAAACACGCTTAAAAGTTGATGAAATGGTGCCATAAATGACAGTTGTGTTCCCACCAAGAAAGGATGCCCCTTGGGTTTCTTACACCTAACTTAGTTGTGCTAGTCAAAGTAGGATGCCTCTTGGGTTCTCTTACACCTACTCTAGTAGCATTGGGGAATCGTGTTTTATTTGTGTTCGTGTTGTGAAAGAAGGATAGGATGCCTCTTGGGTTCCCTTACACTTACCCTAAACATGTCGTGGCAGATTTGCAAATAAATAAACAATACTTTGAATGAAGAGAATATTTTGATGAATTAGAATGTAGTTTTTCAAGATAATTATGTTCAAACATGATTTTATGGATAGTATTTATTCAAATAGAGCCCATTGATTGGAAGCATCAGGTGTTCCCCTTTACAATTAATAAGTTGATAAGATCCTCCTTGGTAGCCCTTCTCTTTGATAAAAGGGTCTTCCCAAGTGGGTTCAAACTTTCTTCCCATCTTTTGACGGGCAACAATCAGTCTCCTTAGAACTAAAACAAGCTCTCCGACTTGAAAAGCTCTAGGGCGGACCTACTTGTTGTGAGCTTGAATCATCTTGGCTTTGCATAACTCGAGGTTCTGGCATGCCCATAGGCATCTCTCCTCCAAACCTTCGAGCTCTTTTAATTGCAACAGCATTACTCTGTAGTATTTTTACATTAGTGATGGGGAACTTGGTAGAACATCTTTGGACCCATACACTAAGAAGAACAGTGTAGATTGTGTTGGAGTTTTGTATGTTGTGCGGTATGCCCACAAGGCTTCAACTAACTACTCATGCCACTATCGCTTGTTATCATCGAGTGTCTTCTTTAGTATCTGAATGAGAGTTTTATTGAATGCTTCTGCTAGGCCATTCACCCTAGAAAAGTAGATAGTGGAGTATCTCCAATCTATACCATGTCTCCTGGCAAAACTATTGATCTTAGTGCTTTTGAATACAGTACCATTATCAGATATAATTTGTCAAGGCACCTCGAACTTATATACGATATGGTTTCTAAAAAATTGGAGAACTTGCGTGACTTGTAAGTGGGATTGCCTCGCCACTTGGGAAAAGTAATGGTGGCGGTAGGATGAAATGATGACTATTAGAAGAAGGAGGATCAATCAGACCCACTATATCAGTACCCCAACACTCGAATGGCCATGATGCCAATGCAGGGTGTGGAATGTTGGGTGGTTAATGTAGGACTACACAATGTACCTGACACTGATGACATCTTATAGCTACATCCATGCAATCTATAATTATTGAAGGCCAGTAGTATCCTAGTCTCTTGATCTTCACCTTCATCTTCGGACCGGAATGTACCTTAGTTGTGATCTTACGGGCTTCATGTTTATCTAAACAGCGTAACCACATTAGATCAAAAGACTGTCAGTACAAGATGCCATCCACGAGAGCATAAGAGAGAGCTCTATGCTTCATCTGATGGGCTTATGATTTATTTTGAGATAATTTTCCTCTAGTTAAATAATCTATGAATGGTTGCCTCTAATCTAGCTCCTTGTCTTTCTTGGCAATGACAACCTTCCCTTTAAGAGAGAGTCTCTCGATGAGTTTAACATCAATAAGGGATAAAACTTATCTATTTTGGATCCTTATTGGAATGGACTCATCCTTCAAACATGCCAACTCCTTGGTGAGTTTGGCCAAAGCATCTGCTACTACGTTCTCTCCTTGAGGAATTTTGTAGATGGTAACCTCAAGGATTTGGGCCAACAGCTTCATGGTGTACTCATGGTAGTGATGAAGCTTAGGTTTTAGAACCTTATAGGATCCAATGTCGGTTGATGATTAGGAATCCCTTAGATGTTGATGCTTTTGACACACACTAATAGCTAACTCATGGAAATCAAAGCCTCATACTTGGCTTCGTTGTTGGTGCATGGATTGGAGAATTAGTATGAGAATATCATCACATCAGAGTCTGGAGTTAAAAGGATGATTCCTACCCCTGCCTTTCTTGGAAGAGTAGATCGTGGTTCTTCTCCTTTTTGAAAAGAAGTCACACCATCAAAATACATCTCCCAGCAGTGATTGTTAACCTCCCCTAAGTTCAATAATTGTTCTCTAGGGAGATCATCACTAAGTGGAGAGTCAGCATGAAGTGGATGTGCTGCTACAAAATCTATCAGTGCTTATCCTTTAACCGCATGGAGGGGTACAAATGTGATGTCAAACTATGAAAAAATCCTGGACCGATGTGCCATCCATCCAGATAACGTCATTCGTGTCATGAGATATTGTAGTGGATTGATTCTTGAAATCAAGTTTACCTTATGAGAGAGCATGTAATGCTGTAGCTTTTGGGATGTGAAGAAAAGAGCTAGGAAATGTTTCTCAATAGGTGGGTAGTTTGATTCAGCAGAGATTAGACAACAATTGAGTTAGTAGAGAGCATTCTCCTTCCCTTCATCATTGATTTGGGCCAAAAAAGTACCAAGGGAGTCGTCCAATGTAACAGCGTAGAGGATAAGTGGTTTGCCCATGATAAGGGCTGCTAGAACTGGTGGCTTCACCAAATACTATTTGATGTCTTTGAAAGCATGCTTGCACTTATCATCTTACTTGAACTTAACATCCTTTTTGACAAGTGCTGAAAATGGCTTGAATCTTTTCGATAGACTGGAGATAAAGTGCCCTGGATACGCCAACCACCCTTGGAACGATCTGCGTTGAGTTAGACTTTTAGGGGGTGGCATTTCTAAGATAGCTATGACCTTATCTAGGTCTATCTCTATTCCTCAGTGTCAGACAACAAACCCAAGGAACTTCCCTGAAGCTACTCTGAATGCACACTTCAGGGGGTTCATTTGGAGATTAAATTATCTTAACCATTTGAAAACTACTCTTAAGTCAAAGAGTTGGTTTCACTTTTCTTTACTTTTGATAACTAGATCATCGATGTAGAATTCTACTTGATGATGAATGAGTTCATTGAAAATCTGAGTCATGGCCTGCTGGTAAGTAGCACTAGCATTTTAAGGTCGAAGGCATGACCTTATAACAATAGATTCGATCGGTTCAAAAGCGTATTCTCTCATCCTCGAGGGACATCTTAATTTGGTTGTAGCTAGATGACCCATCCATGAAGGAGAATATTGCATGAGATGAGGCAATGTCCACCATTAACTCAGGTATAGGATGTGGAAATTCATCCTTAGCACATGCCTTATTTAAGTCCCTGAAATTGACACATATGAAAGTTTGGCCATTCTTTTTCTTAATTAGGACGACACTAGCTAACTAGGCAGGGTATTTTTCTTCCCTGATAAAGCCAGCATCGATCAGTTTCTTGACTTTAAAAATGACTTGTTGTTCAATTTATGATCGCATGTGTCTAGGATCTTCTTGATAGGGTTAGTGTTAGGGTCTATTACTAGTTTGTGGACTGCTACGTCAGGAGATAATTTAGGCATCTCTTTATAGCTCCATGTAAAGTAGTCCTTAAACTCAATCAATAGCTTAACCAAGTCATTGGTTTCTTCTTTAGTCAACAGAGAACAGATGTATGTGGGGCATGGATCTTCTTCTATGCCGAGGTTGATTTCTTTGAGCTTGTCGATGGTTGAATTGATTTCTTCTTCAAAATTTGGAGGTGGATCTCTGATTTGAAGATCATCAGGATCATCTAAGGTTTCTAAACACACCTCCTCATAAGAGTTAGTGTGGTTTGAGAAGATCCTATTAGACTCTAGATGATTGGAGACAACTAACCAGTAATCATCATCATCGACTGGACCCATTGTATCAAATCATAGTCTTGGTCTTGATTGTGCATCCCTACCTTTGTTGTCCACAACTTCTCAAAATACTCTGACCTGTGCCTGGACCATGTGTAAGGAATCAAATCTTTCTTTGCAAGATTATGAACACATGGTGAGTACCAATCAAAAGGTAATTCCATTAAATCTTTACATAAATTGTCCTCAAGTTTTGCATCTGCTTCTTGACTTGAGGAAGATGATCCCAATAGGAATCTCTTTGGCTTGACATCCATTGAAGATTTAGGGGCTTCCTTAACTACCAAACCCTCAAATTTTTGAGAAGAAAGTGAGGTTAGAGCTAAGGTTCCTAACTACTGACCAATGGTTTTACATAATCCTAATTTGAATACATTTATGCCTTGCTTGGAGGCCTGGCCTTCGTCACTATATGGCTTGAGTGTTACCTCCAATGAGACTTGCTGAGAGGGGTTGGATGGTGTGCTAATGACATGAGATTCATCCTCTGAGCTAGATTTTAAGTCTATATGGATAGCAAGAGTACTCCTATGAACTAGAACATAACCCCTATTGGCTGGCCGCCAACTATGGGGTCTTCCACCTCTGGAATTGCCTCTGTATCTACCTCTTCCTCTACCTGGTGGAGGTCAAGTCATCCTACCCACATGTCCGTATGGTGGAATGAAGTGTAGGTGGAATGTAATATGTGGCTCTACCTCTTCCTTGGTGTCCCTTTCTCGCTCACTTGTACTTTCTTTTTTCTTTTTCTTTTTCTTTTTCTTTTTCTTCTTTTTTTGTATTCAAATTTTTGCCAAGTTTATGAGAATAGATGTTTTGATTTTGAGGAAGATAGTAGGTCACGCCCTCATATATCTCAACCTCTCTAACTGAGAATGGGTTTTCATCTCCTTTGACATAGTATTTGATTCCAGCTCTTCAAAACTTGATGCACTGATAAAGAGAGGATGGAACCATCTTGGTCTAGTGTATCCAAGGCCAACCAAGCAAAGTAGTGAACGATGTATTCGAATCGATTATATAGAACTTGGCTTCAATCTTCCAGTCACCTATTTCCAAAGGTAACACCATGGAGCTTAAAGCCCTCTCGCCTTGTTTATTGAATCCTCTCAACATCATCCGATCTTCTCAGAGTTTAGAGATGTCAATCCTCAAATAAGCAATAGTTTTTAGGCTTATAATGTTCACTGATGTACCTAAATCAACCAACACCCTAGAAAGTCTAAATTTGCCCATATCCACTATGATGTAGAGGAGACAGTTGTGTTCCATATCCCCTAGAAGAAGGTCTTCATCGGTGAATGTTACTTTCTGAGCTTCTCTTGAATAATGTGCCTCCTCTCCAACAGCGGTTAGCTAAGCTAAGCATATTTTTGGATCAAGAAGAGCTTTGATCAATGACTCCCTCATCTCCTTGGATAAGATAAATGCATTTTATATATGCTTAGTTTAGCTGGCAACTTTCTTAGGTGAGCAAGGACATTGTAGTCAACTCTGGGCTGATCCTCCACAAGCATATCCATGGGTGGAGCATCCTGTGGAGGGATTGTTTGCTCACTAGTACCAATGACTTGCTTTCCCTTATCTTGAGGTGCTGCCTTGGGAGGTAGAACCTTGCCACTGTGGAGGTTAACTTTGATGATCTCTTATGGCGGGTTAGTGGAAGATTCTACTTAAGCGTCGGACATACCTATAGTTTCTCCTATAAGACCCTCTGAATCAAATGATTCTAAGTCCATCTCAAGATGTGAACCCATATTATTTAGAAAAAGAAAGTACATCTCTAAATCAGAAAGAGGATGATCGGAGTTATTATAATTATTAAGAATTGAAGAGTTTTCTAGAGGAGTAGAATTAGATAATCTATCAGAAGTGGAACATATGTAATTCAAAATAGCTTTATTCTTTGATTTCTAAGATTTAAAAGGAGGTACATAGTTGAAATCTAGTAAATAGTGGGGTGAGGATTTGATGCTTTCATTCATGATATAAGATGTCTACTAGAAGAACTAGCTTAGAAAGAATGCTGAGTAGTAGATGGAAGAATGGAGGCTAGACTCTATCGGTGGCTGCACTAATTGACTATCCTGGGCATGTATGGGCTGCTACTGTTGTTGATAAGCCCCCACTTTCCTCAAGTTATCTTTGGAAACTTGCAAACCTTCCTTGATGTTGGAGGTTCGAGTTGCCCCAGGCACCTGTAAGGAAAGTTTTTTAATTTTAGAAATGATCTTTTTAGAGGTTTGAGATAAAGAGATATCCCAACCTTCTTTTATTTTGAGAGGATCACATATATCCCCAAGGATTACCTTAATAGAACTGGATGGTTGTTCTACTAGATATTTCTTAGGGATAACTTTAGCGCCCGACTTGTAGCTATGCTCAAGTCAATCCTTAAATGTAAAGCAATCCTCCAAAACATGGCCTAGCATGTGGTGGTAGGGGAAAAGTTAAGATCATTACTCCTGCCCACTTCCTCCCGGCTCTTCTGTAGAAAATTAGGTTTCTTTAAGAGGTTCTTAAAGATTTTCTGACTACCTCCCTCTTAAATGAATAAGGTTTGTTTAATTTATCCAAAAGAGTAGGTGGATGATAGCTACCTGGGGGCAGGTATGTATACCACTGCTGAGAGTATGGCTGAGGAGGAGGTGGCGAAGGCTATGGAGGCTACTGCGATGGCCGATAAGATGGCTGAGGCGGTGGTAAAGGAGGTGGAAGTGAAGGCTGTTGAGCTCGAGGTCTCTCACACTGATCTCTGGCCGGTTGCTTCCCCTTATCTAATGCTGCTACTGCCCTAGCTTCTTTCCATAGGCTTTCTGCTACTTTGGCTTTAATGACTGATCTTGGAAAGGCAATTATTTGGCCTCTCCTTACAGACTAGCCGCCTTGTTGATTAACTTCTCAAATTTCTTAATGGTAAAACCTTGAAGCATGAAGTTGACCAAACCATGAATATTCTTTAATAGAATTTCAATAGTATGCTGTTCAGACAGTTGTGGTTCACATTTCATGCTTAAATTATGCCATCTAAGAATGTAATCAATGAGAGACTCACCGGGGTATTGTTGAGCTATAACAAGATCACCCATAATTACCCTTTACTGAGCTCCAACAAACCTCTTAACAAAGAGTTGCTCCAATTCATCAAAATTTTTCACTGAATCATTAGAAAGTTTAACATACCAATAAAAAGCTATGCCCGCTAGACTACTGCCAAAGAGATAGAACAATAATATGCAAAGATTGCAAACAAGGCCTCAAAAATATATGTTGAGGGTTCCCACCGCCATCAAAACTTTTGAAAGAAGGAGGCACAAAACCCTTAGATATACATCCTTCGGTATACCGATGAACCACCCCCTTGCATCAACACTTTCTTCATTTATTATTCCACCATGAGTTTGATATTTTTTTCTTGTATGGAGGTAATCTCCACTACCTTCCTATACAATCTAGTACTGCCCTGCTCTACTAGAGGTGAACTCTTGGGTTGATCCAGGAAATGTAATAACTTAGGTTGACTAGTCTCCATAATTGTAGGCTATACTGCTAAAGCTTGATTCTGAAGTGCTAGAACAGTCATTAACAAATCTTCAACTCTCTTCCCCATCTTATCAATCTGCTCATTTTTTTCTACTTGAGTTGTTGAAGGAGGTGTTGAGTCAAATAGGCTGTATCATCCTGTTCAGCCACAACACCTTCCGAACTATGATGATCCCGAAGAAGGGAACCTCTAGTATTAACCATGTGTACCTCTGCCTAGTCTTCTAACAAATCATCCTCGCATGATGTCGAAGCTAACCTTCTTGTCTTTGAGGTCAGACCAATCATACCCTAGGATTTCTTTCTTTTTAGTAAAATACTATGCCAAGATATCATCCAAGGAGCAGTTTAACTGCACTGGCATAAATACTCATGGCTGACCGATGGTGGGATTATGTTCATTAATGAAGATACATCTGACCTCCTCTGCTACTGGAGAGCTATCCCTATGAAGGCTATGCTCACTGGAAGACACATGCTCATGACTATCAATTATTATGGGTGGAGTGCTACCCTTAGGGGGATTTATCGACATGGGGACAAAAGAATTGTCCCCTGCTCCTTCTACCACTGGTGGTGGTGGTATGATTATGATGCTACAGGGTCACCACTCTTTCTTCACAACAACTGAAGTAGGAGGTCGAGCAGGAGAACTCACCCTCACCTCAGTGGGTCGAGTAGATGAAGTGGGATCCCTTGGCCGTAACTGGATCACTAGCTGGGCTTTCTTCTCTCCTGATGATGCTCTCATGGCTTTGGGTGGAACTATAGAAGATGGAACTTAAACTGGCGATAGGGGACGTGGAGTGGAGCGGTTGCGGATAACCACCTCACACTGTAGCCTCCCTCCTATGATGGGTGGTACCAGTCAACACAATACTATTAGTGTGACTGACACGGGTAGCACACCGATCAGGAAAATCTATGAGGGCGGAGGCTACTGACTACCGACATATCTTTGCCTTTCTCTACTAGTGATGTGAACTGATACTTGGGCCTCTCTATCCCTCTCCCAAGAGATCTGCTCGCCTACACTATGAGGGATAACTGATCATAAATCAAACTAGGCACCAGACTCTGACCGTCCATAAGCCTCGCCAACTTAGCATAAAATTGTCTTAAGGTCAGTATATGACCTTCTCCTATATCTGACATGTGTCTTATAATGAACCGGAGGTGGAGGTGATGCTGCAATCGTCCTGACATCTTCCTTTCCTTCAGAACTGGAAAGGGGATGGAACTTGTTCTGAGTAAGCAAAGGAGAAACCTCCCTGGGTGACTCCTCTTCTATAATGTGAGATACTATCTCCATCTCATTGGCAATGCACACGTGGTGCCGCTTGATCTTGCGGCTCCTATTGTCATGTTGGGTTTGGCTAGGTGGAGCAATACGGGAGCTAGACTCTACCTTAAAGGTAGGAGAGACTATTCTTGAAGCTAGGATAGCCTTCCCCTTAGAGGAGGCCAATGAGTGGGTACTAGCCTACACTGGGGTAGTGATGGGAACAAGCGTGGCAGGCACTGCTACATTGCGGGGACCTCTACCCGCCTTCCCTTGAGTGAGGGAAACTTCGAATCACATTTTAAATATGGATGACTGGCTTCTACCCAGTCACCACATTATTGTTGATAGTGGTGAGGGTTTCCACCCCCCCATAAGTAATCTTGGCTCTCTCAAATCCTTTACCAAAATATATCAAATGAGCAAAATCAATTTAGGGGAGGCTGGCCCGATCCAAGGCCAAATCCATCCCGAAGGGGAAGGTGAACACATACTTCTATGAATCTATCTGTACTATATTACACTGAGAAAAGCTAACTAGAATGAGTTGAAATTGAACTGGAACTCTGCAATTATTGAAAATAAACTCAAATCAAATTTTTTGCCTTGGTATTCTGCTGACTTTTAAAGTTTGATTTATAGTTAGAACCCACACTCAACAATTTGAATATGTTAAGTGTGGCTCACTAAATTTAGGAGAGATTTTAAATAACTTTGAGGAGAGATTTTGAGTTCATTTGAGTTTAAAATCCACTTTCAACAAATTTGTATATGTTGAATGGGTTCAAATATTTTGGAGAAACTTTTGATGCTTCCATTGGTTCATATTTGAATTTGATTTTATGCTTGGAGACCCTTTATTTAACAAATTTGGGTATGTTAAATAAAGGGTCAATTGATTTTGTTTTAGATTTGATTTTGGGATTACTCACTTAGCAAGTTTGGGTATGCAAAATGAGATATTTGAAAATAATTTTCTTTTTGCTTGTTTGCCCATGATGTATATCTGCGGAGTTTATTAACATCACTGCCTTTATCCATCCCTCGTTAGGATAAATGAAAATAAGGATATTACAACCTATATGTCGAGACACCACGTAGATCCATAGATGTGCTTATTCAGGTGATCGAGTAAGTCATTAAGGAAAGATGTACTATCTCAAAACATAGAAGCCACCACCATGCAATGGACCCAATCACCTCAATAAGGATCCCTAAGGATAATGGGTCTGCATATATACCAGAGATTCTTTCTCTACTTTACTTGGAAAAGTAAAGCAGGGTTTATTTTAAACTGGGTTCATTAAGTTCCCTACAGGAGCAAGCCACCATAGTTAATTACATCCTAAGAAATGGGGATTCCTTAGGAATACTCTCAATTAAGGTAAATGATCATTATCTCTGAAGATTTCAATAGGAAAGACTATCAATCGATTGGTTTAGTTTGGAGGATTAAATGGGATCGATCAAGAGAAAGAGTTCTTATCGAATCCAAGTGAGAACAAGTAGGGGTGTTTAGGATACTAGAAGCCTAGTAAACACCCCAAACTATCCTATAGTTGGGCTTTACATTTTAGAAATTGATTTAGTTCATTTGAGTGGATTTTTCATTAGAATGCTAGGGCTTACAATTCTATCACACAAGATGGTGGAAATGCCTAAGAGGTGAAGATTTATGCTTATGGCCCAAAAAGGGAATAACAACCTTTTTTATTTTATTTTATTATTATTATTTTTTATTTTTTTATTTTTTTATTTTTATTTTTAAGGGAATAACAATCTCAAAACCTAAATCTACGGAGCTTTGGCGAGGGCCACAAGCATGACTTAAATCTAAGGAGAAAATGGGTATTTGGTTTGCCTTCACAAGAAAGGACAAACCACCTGACGGTTGGACTTACAACCGCCCAGGGGTGGCCGCCAACTAACTCCTCCTACAGTTTTAAATTTATGTGGGCAAGCCATATGCTTTATGGATGATGGCAAAGGTGTTATTTATTAGGAAAGAGACTAAGTCCTTAAACTCACTCCTTAAAGAGATTAGATCATGTAAAGGGTATGCTTCATATGACCTAAATCTAATGCAAATTTTTTATATTTATATTTATATTTTTGGACAATCGCTTGACTCAGGCTTATAGGATTTTTATGCCTATTACATGAGAAAGTAGATTATGGGCCAAAATCAATGAGAAGGGAGGAGGTGTGTTTCCACCATAGCTCTCACAGGTCAAGCCAAGTTTTCTGGCAAAGGTGGAAGCCCTCTAATCAAGAGTGAAAATAATATGCATTTATACATGATGTTATAAATTAACCATAAACACTCATCCAGCTAAGGAGTTGCTAATTCTTTTATCTTGATTTTAAGCCTAAGCTTTAAGTGAGGTTATGAGTTATTTATTTTTGTTTGAATTTTTAGATTTGGTAGAAAATTTATTTTTTGAAGAGCCTAATCGTCATCCAGGCTATACATAAAGCAAGAAATAAACTTGGAAAAAGATGCCACTTAATGCTCAAACTAAACAGAATATCACACATTTTATAAAGCTAACACAAAAGAATAAAAGGCCATTTGCGGTCGGGCACTACCGCACAAACCTGAAAATAAATTGGGTAGCCGAGCTCTACCCTTATACAACCTGTATTACAAATGAATTACATTACAATTAAGCAAAGAACTCATTGTTATGGGGGTCTTCAAGCTTTCTCCTTCTTTCTTCTTTCTTCTTTCTTTTTTCTTCATTTTGGTTATTTCTTTTGGTTCCTATTTTTGGATGGTTGGAAGGTGGACTTCTCCAAAGGCTTCACATGGTGCATAAGATAGGATCTTATGACCAATATTAATCCTTCTACCACATAACAATCATTCCAAAATCCTAATTGTAAAATACATGAAAAGGGAAATGAAAATCTAGCTAACACCTATAAAATTGAGATTTAGCTAAAACTAACCACACAAATCCCAAGCATGTATATTAGACATATCACTCTACACATGGATGACTAAGTCCACCTGGCCTATGGATTATGCTTAGGGGTATAAAGCACCTGCAAGCAAAAGCATTTGTATTTTTATTTATGATAACACCCCTTTAGCACAATCCCATGCAGAAAAGAATAATTAGACTAAGAGCATCCTACCATTCATTCTACGAGCAGACACCCTAACATCTAGACTAAAAAAAATATCACAAAGTAAAAGCAAAACATCTAGCCATGCACTACCCTAACCTAAAGCTAGAAGTGGTGGCTTAATCTAATGTGTGTGCTGTAGAGGTTTGTGTGGTATGCTTAGTTATGGCTTTAAGTTAGAATTTTCTAAGTATGAAAATATATTGAATTTAGAGGGGTGGTTCATTTAAGTTGTTTAATTGATTTGGGTTGATTTTATTTCATGTTTTGATTAGGTTCAAGTGAATCTTACAATTAATTACTAAGTTATAAAGAGAGAGAAAAAGAAGAGAACTTCTCTTTCCTTCCCTAACCTAAATAATTTCTAAAGTAGATTCACATTTTGATTTTGTTTAGTGAATGTTTTGATTAAGTGTTTTAATTAACCCTAACTTTAGATGAACTCTGAACAAACCTATTCAAAATAGAAAGGCATTCTAAGATTAAATAAAATGAACTAAATTCACAAAACATACATTACTTCATTTCTTTACCAACATGTATAACATGCATATGAATGGATCCTAAGCATATCTTTACATATAAATGAGAATGTTCAAAACCCTTTATAATGCATGCTAAGTAATTCATTAAAGGAAATTTTGGAAGTTGAATATGCATGATTTTCTTTAAGTAGAAAAGGGCTAATTTATCCAATTTTTCACACGCACACATGAAAGTAATAAAGATATAAGTGAGTACAGTGCCACTGTTAACCAGAGGTGTAAGGTATAAAATGTATTTAGGGCTACTTAAAGCCTCGCAACCTTGGGGTTGTCTAGACTAATATACCACTTTTCTTAAATACAAACATGTGTATAAAAGAAATGAATTGGAAGGAAAGAATGCAAAAGTTGTATTAGTTGATTTGTTTTGTTTATGCAATTTATATGTGTAAGCATTGGTGACCCTTCTTAAGTGATAGCATAGGAATGAATGTGATATGGAATTAGGTAAGTGTTAGGTTCTTTTCAAATGAACCACACATCTTACCAAATCTTATTCAAAACTATGCCACATAAATGAGAAGGGAAACCTATGCTAAGCACATCCTTATATCTCTCACATGCAAGCTTATAATTACAATATAAGTAGCACACTTTCAATTTTGGACATTTTATTTATATGTTTTGAAAATAATTTGAATTTAGTAGTGATAATAGCCACTCATATTTCTACTTTAGCCAATACATACAAATTTGACATAAAGTAAACAATTTCATTTTAAACTTGAATTTGAAAAATATGAATGCATGAAATCACATGACATACAAATTTAACATGTTGGGGAAAGATTCAAAGCAATGAAAGCTTGTAAACAAATTTACTTTAATTTAATCCTAAAGACATTCTTATAGAATAAGAAAGCTTAAAATAAATCAAAGTGAATTCAATGTGATTTTTGTTTAGTTTGGAGTTTGATTTAGTTTTGAAAAGGTGAAATGAGTTTGTTGTTCCTAACCCATTCCCACATGTGTTTGATATTTTTGTTTAATTTTTAGATGATGAGATTCATTTTTTATGTATTGATTAGGTTAAGGCATGAATTAAACAAGTTAATTAACCCTTACATACACAACCTTAGAATAATTAACCAAATAATTATAAGCCAATGAGATGACATAAAAACTCACAAGGAATTTAAATTTGTAATGCACCTAATGCAATTTGGCTCAAAATGTTAAATTTAGTTTTAATGCCCTTCACATATGAATTTGATTTAATTAATTTTCACTTAATTGAACTGATTTAATTTAGCTAAAATATTAGTAATTAATTAAATTAGAGATTAATTAAGAATATAATGAATATTCCCATCACTGGATTAACTTTAAAATCACTCATAAACCTTCTAAATAACTAAATATCATTCCTTACTATCCTTAAAATAAATCAAGATATTTGGGATTAATCAAAGGCTTTAAAAAGTAAAGAAATAAATTTTCCAATTAAACCCAAAATCAGAGAAAATCATAATTCAAAACCAATTGAAATTGAGTTTAAAATATTCTAGGTTGAATTATGTTTCCAAAGGATTTTATTTCATATTTTTCTGAATTTTCTAGAGGGAGTTATGAATTTTGGAAGATCCCTAAGTTAATTAGGAATTAACTAAGCATTTTTAACTAATCCTAAGTAATCCCTGGCTCATGGCATGATGCATGGCGGCAGCAATCAGCATGCTTTACATGTGTCATGCCATGAGGGGGGCACTTAAACATATCATCCCAAATCACGGCTGGCAGCGCACGCACTTAAATCCTCTACCATCCGATCAAAGATCGAATGGCTAGGGATCTCATCACATTTTAAAATGGATAAAAGGAATTTCTAACTGTGTAGAAATATCCCAGCCATCCATCTAAAATTTACGGATGGACGGCTGAGATCTGCCAAGTTCTTCCCATTGATCAACAGAGATCGTGCATGATCAAGGGAAAGATCCAAGCTTGATCTAGCATGGATTCAAATCAAACTCAACCCACATCATCTAAAGAAAGAGAGCGGCAAATCCAATGGTCAAAAATAGATGGAGTGAAAATTTCTTTCATAATGCTCCACACCACATTGAGTTTAATGGTCGAAAAATCCCATACCTCGCCGGAGGTGATCACCAGCACTCGATTTCCTTAGAGAAGCTTTGTCTGGTTGAGACGAAGCTCTATCGAGAGTATGAGCACTTGAGGTTGAGTGGATTGATGTATAGACCAACTCCTCCTTGGCTAGCTTGCGGCCTTGATTGAATTGAGCCCTTCCTTGCTATGGGAACTCCAATAGAAGCTTAGGTGCACTCAACTTAGCTCCCTGATGAAGTGTGCAAGAGCAATTGGAAAGAAATTGAGTGAAGAAGAAGTTGGCTCTTTAATGAGGCTCCCCTATTTTTTTACTATTCAAAATTGAGAAATGGAGTTTCTAAATCCTCTCTAAGAAGCTTGGGATGGCTCAAGTTTCCTCGAGTTCCAACCAATCAGCGGAGGGTAGTTCATTTCTAGTGGGAGTATCTCCCCTCGGATCGAGCGACCATGGCTATGGTTATTATTTTGATCCAATGGTGCACATTGGAGAGGTTGTTTAGGCTATCGATGTTCTTGAGGTTTGAGGCAAGTGGATTTTAACCATTTGCATTCAATTGAGTGGAAGAGGGATTTTGAATTTGCAAATTTGACCCATGGGGTCAGTTTTGGCTTTAGGATAGGTTGGGCTGACCCAAATCTATTGGGTTGGGTGCACCACTCTCCATTGGGTTCACTTGACCTATTAGGAAGGTATCAAGTTGATATGGAGAGAGCAAAACCAAATTACCCATGGATTAGACCAAACTTTGTTCTATGGCCTAGGTGTAAAATGGCCCTTTTGCAAATTTTTCAATTTGAATATGTTGGGTATGTGGAGAAACTAGGTTTGGCCAAGTTTTATTAGATTTGGAACTCATTTGGCATGGTTTGGCTCATGTTGACCCATTTAGGTCAAAACGGGTCAGCTTGGGTCAAGTTGACCAAATGGTCAAACTAGGTCAAACTAAGAGTTGGGTCAAGTTCATATGACCATGTGTCTTTGGTTCCAATCAATTTGGTATATATTTGGTTTTGGTTTATTTGATTTCATTTAGGTCAAATGGGTCAATTTGACCTATTTGAGCTAGGTCATGGGTAGGTTTAGGTTAGTTTGGTCATATGAAATGGATTAGTATCTTTATTTTCAATCAATTTGGTATATATTTGGTTTTGGTTCATTTGAGTTCATTTAGGTCAAATTGGGTTCATGGCCAATTGGGCTAGTTAGGTCTAGTTGGCTAATTGAGGCTTTGGTCATGTTCAACAAGTGATTTGGAATGAACTTGGCCCATTGGTTTGAACTAATTTATCTTAGATCAAGTTTTGACCCATTTTGACTTTTTTTTGGTCAACTTGGGTCAAGTACAATTGGGCTAGGTTAGGCTCAAATATTGACTTGGTCAAGTTCAAACATTGGTCATGAATGAACTTGATCATTTCTTTCAATCAATTTGGCCTATGGTGGATTTTATGTTAGGTTTCATTTTGGCTAAGTGTTGACTTGGTTGACTTAGTTTGATCCAATTTGATTGATTGATCATCCCATTGTGATTGTTGATCATGATGAGAGGCAAAGATGGGCTGAGTTCAATCCAATTTGGTTAGGATTAGAATTTGGCTTAAAAGGGTACTTTAGGTCACTTTGGGTCAAGTGGGCCTAAGTGGATCAAATGGCTTGGTCAAAGTTTGATTTGAGTTTAATTGAACTTGCATATGGACTTATGATTGAAATATAAATCCATTTGCAAGTGGTTTGAAGTCAAATGGCTTTAGATTCATTTGACAAATTCATACTCAAAGGAAGAATATGAAGGGATTTTGGCTTTGATTTTTGACTTGGGTTTTGGTTTGGTGATTGAGGTTTCTGTTTATATATGAATTCATAATTGTAGGGTTGATTGAATCATGAAGAGAAATTGAGAGTTTGGCTTGATTTGAAGTTGATTTGGCTAAGTTCAAGAATTTGACTTGAAAGGCTTAGATTTGATTTTGGGTGAATTTGATTTTGATTTTGATTGTTTGAATTTATATTTCATTTATATATGTGAATATAAATGAGCCATGAGAAAATCCCATGAAATTAAATTGATTTGATCATGATTTAGGCTAAGTCCTTAAGAGGGAGATAAGGACTTAGGCAAAAATTTGAAAGTTGGAATTTCAACTTCGAAGTCAATCATGGATTCAATCATGGATTCCAATCATGGATTTGATTTGAAATTAGAGAAAATCAATTATAATTGATATGAGTTTGAGAAAATCAATCAAGCTAGAATTGATTTGGAGTTTGACTTGAAGGAAAGAAGTAAGGAATGGTTTGGTTTTAGATATAGGGTAGCAAAAAACCCCAGGCATACTATGGAACCCTTCTAAGTCTCGAGAGCTAGGTTGTGTGTCCACCTAATCACTAGATGTGTCTTAAGAATAAGGATCTTCTAAAGCTTAGGAGAGGTCCTATGTCTAAGATGGAGGGGTTGAGAGCTCATCCTAAAAATGAGGTCAACAAAGGGCACCCAATAGGTGTGTGTGGGAAACACCTCATTGGTGTTGACCATCCAATCGGTGATAAAACACTAACATAGATGATCTCTAAGGTGTAGAAAGAATCCGAGCTTAGTGCAATGTGACTCTACTTATATCTAAGACATAAGAGAGAGGGAAGAATCCAGTAAGGGATAGAGTAGGTGAACCTTCCATTAGGGAAGCAAGTTTATGTCATCCATAAGGGGATGAGAGGTTTGATTTGATTTGAGTCTCACTAGGGAGAAATGATTTGTTTAATTAGGTTCCGCTGGGGAAGAGGGTTGAATTTGTTTCAATTTATTGTTTGTTCAATTGTGTTTGTTTATTGTGGATTAGATTGGAATCCTGTTGGTTATGCTCCATTGGGGGAGAAAAGATTGGATTTGTTTAGATTTTTTATGTCTTGATTTTAGATGTACCCTATTGGTTTGTAATGGATTGTACTGAGTAGGTTCCATGGAAGCTCGAGCCAAACTCAAATTTACCAATCCAAAAGGGCAGTCTACCAAACACAAGGTAGGACTAGCCAACCAAAGGGAATGCCTTTTGGTGTGCAGTAGATGTACTAGGAAGAAAGTATAGTAGACTTACATCCTCCAAAGTATGGACCAGTTGCTGAGGTAATCTATTGACAAAGAAACAGATTGAGCCCAACCTAGGGAAGACTATTGAGTGAATGCTGTTGTGGACTTAGAACAACTCAAAGATAGTTAAAGATAGATTTCTTTTTTAGATTTGTTTGTTTTGGATTATCTATTTTTTATGGATTTCATTAGTTTGCAATGGATCGCACTGAGTAGGGGCCGTGGAGGCCTTGGGCTAACTCAAGTTTACCAATTCAAAGGGAGTAGTCTACCCACCATAAGGTAGGACTATCCAACCAAGGAAGTGCCTTTCAGTGTGCAATGGTCAAGTTAGTAAGATAGCTCTGGGACTCACATCTTCCAAAATAAGGAACCATTGGGGTGATCGGTTGGCAAAGCAATAAATCAAACTTGACCTAGGACTGACTATTGAGTGAATGCCACTGGGGGACTTAAATTAGCTCAAAGGTAGTCAAAAATAGTTTGAAATTTTAGATGAATTATGTCGATGTGCGTTGGATCACACTGAGAAGGAGCTGATATCAGCCTAGGCCTATCTTAGACTTACTGAACCAAAGGGTGTAGTTTCCCGGCCGATGGAAGAACTATCCAACCAAAGGAGTGCCTTTCGGTGTGCAATGATCAATTTAAGGGAAGAAAGCTCGGGGACTCACATCTTCCACTACAAAAGACCAGGGTGATCTTGGGGCAAAATCAAACGACTAGGCGCTCTCGATGTGTTCATGCAAGAAAGCATCATAGTCATAAAAAAGCATAGGTATTTGGTGGAAATCTCATGGAGAAAGCACGGGGACTCATATCTGCCAAGAGTGGTGTATCCACCAGGTGAGTTGCTATTAGCATAGCGAACATCAACCAACCTAGGTGCTTGATGTATTGGAAAGCGGTGATTCACATCCTCTTAAAGTGGAACTAGATAGTCTATTTTTGGCTCAATCATCGACCTAGGAGACTAGATGCTGGAGAATTACATCAACTCAAATGTAGTCAAGAGGAACTCACATGTAGTCAAGAGGAAAAGAGCCGCTGGGGACTTACCCTAAGCCTCAAATATGCTCAACCTAGTTAGATCATGATGATTAGCAGAAGAAGTGAGGACTTCTCTTGTTTAACAGATCAATCATAAGATAGCTAGAAGACTCCAACAAGGCCCTCATTAGTGTACAATGATCAAATTAGGAAGAAAGCATGGGGACTCATATCTTCTAACAAATGACCACTCGGGTGATCGATTGCTTTGGGAAATAAATCAAACTTGACCTAGAGCAGCTAATGAATGAGTGTCTCCCACATCAAAATAGCCCAAAAAATATATATGTGTACGAAGGAATATGATGCCATTGGGGGACTCTTACACCTAAACCTCAAAGAAATTGGACCTAGTCAGAGCATGATGGATAGTTCAAGAAGAAAGCATTAGGACTCACATCTTCTTAAACCAAGTCAACACAAAGTAGTTCTTGTACGAGACTAAGCGACAATGCTCATGTACAATGATCAAGTCTGGAAGAAAGTGCGGGCACTCACATCCGCCTGATAAATGACCACTAGGGCAACATGCTAGTAAGGTGGAATGTAGACCCGACCTAGAGCAGCTAAAGAATGAGTGCCACAGGGGGCGTGCTCCCACATCAAATAGCTCAAGGAAGATATATGTGTGTGAAGGAATAGGATTCCACTGGGGGATCTTACACCTAAACCTTAAAGAAATTTGACCTAGTCAGAGTATGATGGCTAGTTCAAGATGAAAGCATTGGGACTCACATCTTCTTAAATAAAGTCAACACAAGGTAGTTCACTGGCAGGGTGGTAGAGACTACCAAACTGACAAGGCGCTCATCAGTGTGTAATGACCAAGTCAGGAAGAAAGCGCGGGAACTCACATCCGCCTAACAAATGACCTCTAGGGCAACATGCTAGCAAGATAACATGTAAACCCGACCTAGAGCAGCTAATGAGTGAGTGCCACAGGGGGCGTGCTCCCACATAAAAATAGCCTGAAAAGATATATGTGTGTGAAGGAATAGGATGCCACTGGAGGATCTTACACTTGAACCTCGAAAAAATTCAACCTAATCAGAGCATGCTGGCTGGTTGAAGAAGAAAGCACTAGGACTCACATCTTCTTAAACAAAGTCAACACAAAGTAGTTCAAAGCGGTGAGACTGACAAGGTGCTCTCTGTGCAATGATCAAAGTGGGACTCACATTCACTTAGCAAATGATCACTTGGGCAACATGCTAGCAAGGTAGCATGTAAACCCAACTTAGAGCAGCTAATGAGTGAGTGCCATAGGAGGCGTGCTCCCATATCAAAATAGCTTGAAAAAGATATGTGTTTGTTCTGTGAAAGTGTTAAAGGGAATAGGATGCCTCTAGGGGACTCTTACACCTACCCTAAGTATTCCATGGAGGATTTGCAAGACAAGCAAATAACACTTTGAATGAAAAGAAGATTTGGATGAATAGGAAAAGAGATCTTATTCTTTTATTAATTGATAAAATTATTTTCAAATATGATTCATGGGTAGTATTTCTTTAGATAGAGCCTATTAATTGGAATCATCGGGTGTTTCCTCTTACAATCAATAAGCTGATAGGATCCTCCTTGGTAGGCCTTCTTTATGACATAGGGGAATTCCCAAGTGGGTTAAAACTTGCCTCCCATCTTTCAATGGGTAACCATTGGTCTTCTTAGAACTAGGATGAGCTCTCCTATTTGGAATGTTCTAGGGCAGACCAATTTGTTTTGAGCTCGAATCATTTGAGGTTCTGGCATGCCCTAGGGGCGTTTCTCCTACCATAATGGTTTAAACTGCTTTCTATCCTTCAAAGTACCTAAGTAGGCTTTTCAATGATCGAGAGAAGAATCTTGACTTGGGAGGTAGACTAACTTTGAAAGAGTTTAAAACAACTATCTTCAATGTTGATCAAAATCTTCCTTCTCTCAAGTCGAACCTTGGAGGCTGCATCTCTACAGTCACTTAAATTTCTTTGTGATCTATCTTTATTATCCCATGGTGTCTTACTACAAGTCTTAGAGACTCCCCTAAAAACATCTTTGTTGTATGTTCTAAGGGATTCAACTTCAGACTATAGCTTCATAACCAATTGAAGATAACTACTTAGATCGTGAAGATGGTATTCCTTTCTCATTCATGGTGATTAGAGAAAGGCAAGACATTATAGTGGTAAACTCTAATGGTAATGATAAGTGCAAATGACTTCTCATTCTCCGGCATCATTCAACCCATCCTTGAATGAGGAGACAATATGAAAAGAGGTTATGTCCACTATAAGATTTGAAGTTGGCAGTATGGAGGCCGAGCTAAAATTTTCTGAATCGGCGCATGTGCAAATTTGAATATCCTTCATTTTTGACTAGGAATGATAATATCTTCATTCTTTAATAAGACTGACTTCAAACTTTGATCTTCCTCTTAAAGCAGATGCTCACCTTAAATGTTTGCAAAGTGAGGAAAGCAATTGAGTTTGCAGACTACATACATTTAGAGATACATTGGGCACTTCATTATGATCCCAAATAAAGCAGCCATTAAATTAGAAAAGTAACCTAACCATGTCGTTGGTATTTTGTTATCCTTATTTGTCATGTATAGATGTTGGGAGGGTGGCTGGACCACCTTTATGTTCTGAGGTTAATCTTTAAGAACTCATTAATTGAATACTGAATTTTCTTCTCAACTTTAGGGAGTGCATCCCCTACTTAAGAGTCTTCAAAATTCTTTAAGCAAAGTAGGTAGGCTAGGCAAAAGATGATTTTATTGCCCTATACCTACTAGGCAAAAAGATGAGTCTTTAAAAGTCGTTGTTAGAGGTTTTAGGAGCAACTCTTAACTTCCAATCCTATAAATAAGGTGGTAGAATTGGACTCATGGTGCACATATACCTACTAAGCTTCTAGTCATATCATACATGAGTCATCCTTTTAGATCATTGTGTTTTATTTGCAATCTCCTCCAAAGGTTTGTCAAAAGTGGATTCAAGACTCATTTTGTATGTTCTTTTTACACCTCATACATATGATTCATCCTTTTGGATTTCAAATCAATGTGCATTATTGGTGTTTTACTTTCCTCTTTTTCTTTTGTTTTCTTTCTCTTTTCTTTTCATTTTTCTTTTCTCTTTTCATTTTTCAATTTTCTTTTCTCTTTTGAGTTTTGGTTTATATTTTGTTTCTTTGGAGGAGATTGCTTATTTTTCTTTTATTTAGGATGTTTTATGCTAAGTATGACTTAAGGAGGTTGCCACTAATTGAGCAAAAGAAGAATCAGGTTAGGCTCCAACCGAACCCTTCTCTTTCTCCTTAAAGAAAAAGGTGAAGATGCTCATTATTTGAATTATTGGACAACCTTCCAAATTAGCTTGAGATCTTAAGATTGACCTTCATAATAATTTGGTGTTCTTATTTTGGATTGTAAGGTGTATTTTAAAAAAGGATTTAGAATTTAATTATTTCCAATGACTGGTTTGCCTCTTCCTATGATGTTGATCAAAGTGGTGAGATCCTACTGCTGGAACAATTTGTTTCTATGATATCTTTTGAAAGAGAGGTAGAATTGATGTCCAACTACACTTTTAAAGTGCCCAAAATTTCTTCCATTGGATTTCATGATTTTAACTCCTTGTTTATAGTGACACCCCAAATTGGAATCCTTGAAGACATCAATTCCATCGGCACCGCTATTGTATGGATCACAATCATTTTGAGAGTTGTTATCTTTTGGAAATTAGGATTCAAGTTATTTGAGTTGTACTTATCTGGGATGGATAAGATATACTCAAAAATCCTTATTGATCCTATTCTTGGTTCTTGAAGGAACTTTTATGGCTTTTCTCCTTTGGTGAGGGAAACTCAGAATCATACTGTAGATCAAGTTGGGGAAGTGGCTTTTTGCCTGCCACCTCCTCTCCACTAACGGTCGTGAGGACTGGAATCTCTACATTATTGGAAAAAGAACCATGTAGGCCTTTGCTTGAACCTTGTTGGTTTGGAATGTTGGGTTGGAACCCTCATTTTAGCAAATTTGGGTGGCTAAATGGGGTTCTAAAGATCTTCAATTTCTGGAGCAGAGACATTGAATTTAGTTTAAGTTTTAGAATCCACATTCAACAAATTTGGATATGTTGAATAGGGTTTGAACATTTTGGGGGAAACTTTTGATTCTTCCATAGGTTCATATTTGATTTTGGATTTTGATTTTGAGGACCCTTCCTTTAACAAGTTTGAGTATATTAAAGAAAAGGGTCAATTTGATTTTGTTTGAAATTGCTCACTTAGCAAATTTGGGTATGCTAAATGAGTTGTTTGAAAACATTTTCTTCTTTTGATTTGTGTTTGCTTATTTTGTGAATCATGTTTGATTTTGAAAATAAAATCTTCACTTAGAAAATTTACGTATGCCAAATGAAGAATCCAAATATTTTATTTTTTGATGATTTTGATAATAGGATTCTTAGAAAATTTAGGTATGCTAAGAAAATCCTAATGTTCTTTATTTTTGTTGATTTTTTGAAAATAGGACTCTTAGCAAATTTAGGTATGCTAAGAAAATCCAATTGTGATTCTTTTTAAGTTTGATTTTGAAAAGTGGATCTTTAGCAAATTTAGGTATGCTAAAGAGATCCAAATGTGTGTTGAAATTTTTCTTGATTTTTTAAAATGGAGACTTCACTTAGCAGCAAATTTGAGTATGCTAAATGAAGTTTCCAAATGTGATTCAAATTTTGAAAATGGAGATTTCACTTAACAAATTTGGGTATGCTAAATGAAATTCCAAAGTGTGTTTGAAATTTCATTTTGAAAAATGGGGACTTCACTTTAGAAAATGTGGTATGCTAAAATGAAGTCCTCAAGTGTTTTTCAAGTTTTGAGTTTCAAATTTGGAGACTTCACTTAGAAAATGTAGTATGCTAAAATGAAGTTCCAAGTGTATTTTGAGAATTTTTTGTGCTTTGTTGATTTTGAATTTGGAGACTTCACTTAGCAAATTTGAGTATGCTAAATGAAGTTCCAAATATGTTTTAAAATTATTTATATTTTGTTGAATTTGGAGACTTCACTTAACAAATTTAAATATGCTAATTGAAATTCCCAAATGTGTTTCAAAAATTTAATATTTTATGAAATTTGGAGACTTCACTTAGTAAATTTGAGTATGCTAAATGAAGTTCCAAATGTGTTTGAAAATTTTTATGCTTTGTTGAATTCAGAGACTTCACTTAGCAAATTTGAGTATGCTAAATCAAATTCCCAAATGTGTTTTGAAAATTTTGTGTTTTTTGAAATTTGGAGACTTCACTTAGCAAATTTGAGTATTATAAATTAAGTTCCAAATGTGTTTGAAATTTTTTATGTTTTGTTGAATTTGGAGACTTCACTTAGCAAATTTGAGTATGCTAAATGAAATTCCCAAATGTGTTTTGAAAATTCTTTATGTTTTATGAAATTTGGAGACTTCACTTAGCAAATTTGAGTATGCTAAATGAAGTTCCCAAATATGTTTTGAATTTTTTTTGGAAATGTGAATATTTTATTTTATTTTCAAAATGAAAACTTTCATTCAATAAATTTGGGTATATTGAATGAAGGATTTCGTGAGTGCTTTTTGAAAAGATATTTTTAAATTTTATTTTTGGAAATGTGATTGTTCATTTTAGTTTGAAAATAAAAATCTGCATTCAATAAATTGAATGTAGATGTTCATTTGTGCTTTTTGGAAAATATGATTTTGACGATTCCTACATTTAACAATTTTGAAAATTGTTAGATGTGGTGGAAATATTTTATTAAGTGCATTTTGAAAAGGTGCTTTTGAAAAGCAAGATTTTTATGAAATTTTTTTTGCATTTATTTTTGGAATGAACCTTTCCATATCATAAAAATGATAAGGAGGAAGTCTTTAATTATTTTCTTTTTATTAGATTTTTATTTTTACCCATTAGAGGATCCAGCAGGGGTTTTAAGACCAACACGGGGTGCGATCCTAAAACCTAAAGATGTTGGCAAGCTTAACTCAAAAATTAAATGAGCTAAGTACAAATGGAAAGAAGAATAGTCTCAAATCTATACAAAGTACAAATTTGCTGTCAATATTCAAAGACAATGATCATTTACCAAAGATGGAGAGAGGAATCATCCCCAGCGGAGTCGCTAGAAAAATCTATGAAGTTTATTAACATCCCCGCCTTCATCCATCCCTCATCAAGATAAATGAAAACAAGAATACTATATGTCAGGACACCACGTAGATCCACATATATTTATTCAGGTGATCGGGTATGTCATTGAGAAAAGGTGTACTATTTCAAAAGATAGAAGTCACCACCATGCAATGGACCCAATCACCTCAATAAGGACTCTAAGGATAATGAGTCATATGTACCAAGATTCTTCCTACTTTATATGAAAAGTAAAGGGGGTTTATTTTAAAGGGTTCATTAAGTTTCCTACAAGGGCAAGTCCCCATAGTTAATTACATCTTAAGGAATGGGGATTCCTTAGGAATTCTCTCGATTAAAGTAAATGATTGTTGTCTTTGAAGATTTTAATAAGTAGAACTATCAATCGATTGGTTTAATTTTTGGAGGATCAAATGGGATCGATCAAGAGAAAGAGTTCTTATCAAATCCAAGTGAGAACAAGTAGGGGGTGCTTAGGATGCTAGGAAGCCTAGTAGCTATATATGGTTGGGCTTTACATTTTACAAATTGATTTAGTTCATTTGAGTGGATTTTTCATTAGAATGTTAGGGCTTATAATTCTATCACACAAGATGGTGGAAATGCCTAAGTGGTGAGGATTTATGCTTATGACCCAAAAAGGGAAAAATATTCTTAGAACCTAAATCTAGGGAGCTTTGGCGAGGGTCAAAATCATGACCTAATCTAAGGCAAAAATGGGCATTTGGTTTGCCTCCACAAGAGAGGACAAATCATCTGACTGTTGAACTTACAATTGCCTAGGGGTGGCGGCCAACTAGCTCCTATGGTTTTAAATTTGTGTGGGCAAGGCATATGCTTTATCCAAGATGGAACAGCTATTTTTTATTAGGAAAGAGACTAAGTCCTTAAACTCACTCCCTAAAGATACTAGACCATGTAAAAGGTATGCTTCAAATGACCTAAATCTAATGCAAATTTTTCATATATATATATTTTATTTTTGGACAATCATTTGACTGAGG
Source organism: Cymbidium sinense (assembly GCA_021442155.1). Classification (NCBI taxonomy): domain Eukaryota; kingdom Viridiplantae; phylum Streptophyta; class Magnoliopsida; order Asparagales; family Orchidaceae; genus Cymbidium; species Cymbidium sinense. Next base: position 5,633,654 of record CM038216.1, read on the forward strand.
CTTATAAGATGTTTATGCCTAATGCATGAGAAAGTAGATTATGGGCTAGATAATCAATGAGAAGGGAGGAGGTGTGTTTTTACCATGGCTCTCACAGGTCAAACCAAGTTTTTTGACAAAGGTTGAAGCCCTCCAAATAAGAGTGAAAATAATATACATTTGTGCATGATGTTATTACGTAACCACAAAGACTCATCCAGCTTAGGGGTTGCTAATTCTTTTATCTTGATTTTAAGCTTAAGCTTTAAGTGAGGTTATGAGTTATTTATTTTTGTTTGAATTTTTAGATTTGGTAAAAAATTTATTTTTTGAAGAGCCTAATCATCATCCAGGCCATACATAAAGCAATGAATAAACTAAGAAAAAGAAGCCACTTAATGCGCAAGCTAAACAAAATATAACACATTTTATAAAGCTAACACAAAAGAATAAAAGACTATTTGTGATCGGGCCGCACCGCACAAACTCAAAAATAAATTGGGTAGCCAAGCTCTTCCTTTATACAATCCAGATTACAAATGAATTACATTACAATTAGAATTCATTGTTATGGGGGTCTTCAAGCTTTTCTTTCTTCTTCTTCTTTCTTCTTTCTTCTTTTTGGTTCTTCTTTTGGTTCCTTCTTTTGTATGGTTGGAAGGTGGATGCTCCAAAGGCTTCACATGGTGTATAAGATAGATCTTATGACCAATATTCATCCTTCCCCATAACAATCATTCCAAAATCTAATTAAAATTACATGAAAAGGAAAGTAAATCTAGCTAACACCTAAAAAATAGAGATTTAGCTAAAATAAATCACACAAAGCATGTATATTGGACTTATCACCACACATGGGTGACTAAGTCCACTGGTATGGATTATGCTTAGGGTATAAGCACCAGTAAAAGCATTTATATTTTTATTTATAATAGCTGCCCTTAAGCACAATCCCTATAGAAAAGAATAGTTAGACTAAGATCCTACCATTCATTCTATGAGCATACACCCTAACATCTCTAAAACAAATATCAAAAAATAAAAAATCAAACCATACACCTAACTAAAAGCTAGAAATGGTGACCTTTAATGTGTGTGCTTTGAGGTTTATGTATGGCTTTAAGTTAGAATTTTCTAAGTGTGAAAACATATTCAACTTAGATGAGGGTTTCATTTAAGTTGTTTAATTTATTTGGTTGATTTTATTTCATATTTTGATTTGATTAGTTTCAAGTGAATCCTACAATTAATTACTAAGTTATAAAGAGAGAGAAAAAGAAAAGAACTTCTCTTTCCTTCCCTAACCTAATTAATTTCTAAAGTAGATTCATATTTTAGTTTTATTTAGTGAATATTTTGATAAAGTGTTTTAATTAATCCTAAGTTTAGATGAACTCTAAACAAACCTATTCAAAAGAAAGGCATTTTAAGATTAAATAAAATGAACTAAATTCATAAAACACACATTACTTCATTTCTTTCCCAACATGTATAACATGCATATGAATGGATCCTAAGCATATCTTTACATACAAATGAGAATATTTAACACTTTATGATGCATGCTAAGAAATTCATTTAAGAAAATTTGAAGTTGAATATGCATGATTTTCTTTAAGTAGAAAAGGGTTTCTTTATCCAATTTTTTCACATACATGAAAGTAAGAAAGGCATAAGTGAGTACAACACCATTGTTAACCAGAGGTGTAAGGTATAAAACCTACTTAGGGCTCTTAAAGCCTCACAATCTCGGGGTTGTCTAGACTAATATACCACTTTCCTTAAATACAAACATGTGTATATAAGAATGAATTGGAAGGAAAGAATGAAAATGTTGTATTAGTTGATTTGTTTTATTTATGAAATTTATATGTGTAAGCATATGTGACCCTTCTTAAGTGATAGCATAGGAATGAATGTAATATGGAATTAGTTAAGTGTTAGGTTCTTTTCAAATGAACCGCACATCTTACCAAATCTTATTCAAAACTATGCCTTATGAAAGAGAAGGGAAACCTATGCTAAGCACATCCTTATATCTCTCACATGAAAGCTTATAATTACAATATAAGTAGCACACTTTCCATTTTGGATATTTGATTTATATGTTTTAAAAATAATTTGAATTTAGTAATGACAATAGCCACTCATATTTCTATTTTAGCCAACACGTGCAAATTTGACATAAAGTAAATAATTTCATTTTAAACATGAATTTGAAAAATATAAAGAAACCACATGACATACAAATTTAACATGTTGGGGAAAGTTTAAAATGAAAGCATGTAAACAAATTCAATCTAATTAAATCCTAAAGAAATTCTTATAGAATAAGAAAGTTTAAAATATATTAAAGTGAATTCAATGTGATTTTTGTTTAGTTTGGAGTTTTATTTAATTTTTAAAAGGTGAGATGAGTTTGCTATTCCTAGCCCATTCCCACATGTGTTTTGATATTTTTGTTTAATTTTTAGATGATTAGATTCATTTTTATGTATTGATTAGGTTAAGGTATGAATTAAGCAAGTTAATTAACCCTTACCTACACCACCTTAGAATAATTAACCAATTAATTATGAGCTAATGAGATGACATAAAAACTCACAAGGAATTTAAATTTGCAATGCACCTAATAAGGAAAAGGCCTAATGTAATTTGGCTCACAATTAAAGGTTAATTAAGCTAAGGGGTTTAACTCAAGTAAGTTCAAAACACCCCTTCACACATATGATTGGGTTTTGATTTCCTTAACTGAACTTAGGTTCTTAAACACCTAAGCGTCTACCCAAAGTAGATTAATTAAGTTATGTAACTTTTTTGAAATTTTAGAAGATTAATTAAGGAGATAATTAATGAATTAATCCTTAATTAAAGGAAGATTAAGGAGAGAAAAGAGGGTTTAGGGAATAGCTTAAGGGGAATGCCCCAAAATTATTTCCTAAACATCCTATCTTCTGGATCTGACCTTAATAAACCCTAATCATGGATTAAAATTGTTAATCATATCTTAATTATCCTTAATTACATAAGGAGGGTAATTAAGAAATCCATATGCAATCTTCCTGATTAAGCCATCAATAAATCTCAAGAAATTTAGGGGAGGCAGAAGTCATCCCCTAAATCATACCCAAGAAATTTGAGATTAATCAAAGGTTTAATTAAAAAGTAATTAATAAAATGAATTATCTAATTAAACCTAAAATCAGAGAAAATCATAATCTAAAACCCATTGAAATTAATTTTAAAATATTTTAGGTTGAATTATCTTTCAATTGGATTTATTTCATATTTTCTTAAAATTTCTAGAGGGAGTTATGAATTTTTGAAGATCCCTAAGTTAATTAAGAATTAACTAAGAATTTTTAACTAATCCTAAGTAATCTCTGGCTCATGGCACGATGCATGGCGGTAGCGGCCAGCGCACTTTACATGCGTCACACTGTGTGGGGTCACTTAAACATCACATCCCAAATGACAGTTGGTGGTGCAACCGCTTTAATCCTCTACCATCCAATCAAAGATCAGACGGCTTGGGATTTCCCCGTGTTTTAAAATGGATAAAAGAAATTTCTACATGCGCAAAAATATTTTTGCCGTCCATCTAAAATGCACGGATGGATAGCTAAGATCTCTCAAGTTCTTCCCCTTGATCAACAGAGACCGTCCATGATCAAGGGAAAGATCCAAGCTTGATCTAGCATGGATTCAAATCAAACTCAACCCACACCATTTGAAGAAAGAGAGCAGGAAATCCAATGGTCAAAAATCGATGGGGTGAAAATTCCTTTCACAAAGCTCCACACCACATTGAGTTTAATGGTCGGAAAATCCCATACCTCACCGGCGTTCGATTCCCTTTGAGAAGCTTCGTCTGGTTGAGACAAAGCTCTGTTGAGAGTATGAGCACTTGAGGTTGAGTGGATTGATGTATGGACCAATGCCTCCTTGGCTAGCTTGCAAACTTGATTGATCTCCTTGCTTGGGAACTCCAATGAAGCTTAGTGCACTTAGCTCCTCCTTGATGAAGTGCAAAAGGCAATTGGAGAGTGAAGAGGAAGTTGGCTCTTCAATGAGGCTCCCTATTTTAACTATTCAAAAATCAAAAAATCCTCTCAGGATGGCTAAAAGTTTCTCTGAGTTCCCTAACCAATGAGGGAGTTAATTTCCAATGGAATTAGGGGGAGTATGTCTCCCCCTTGAAGGATCGGATGACCATGGCTATGGTTGCCATTTTGATCCAATGGAGCACATTGGAGAGGTTGTTTAGGCTGTTAAATGTTGGCACATGGTCGGTTTGAGGCAAGGAGTGGATTTCCAACCTCCCATGTGCATTTAATTGAGTGGAAGAAGGATTTTGAATTTGCAAAATTGACCCATGGTGTCGATTTTGGCTTTAGGCTAGGTTGGGCTGACCCAAACCCATTGGGTTGGGTGCACCACTCTTCATTGTGTTCATTTGACCTATTAGAAAGGTATCAAGTTGATATAGAGAGGGCATGACTAAATAACCCATGGATTAGACCAAAATTTGTTCTATGGCCTAGTGGTAAAATGGTCATTTTGTTGATTTTTCAATTTGGATTTGTTGGGTATGTGGAGAAACTAGGTTTCGCCAAGTTTTATTAGGTTTGGAATTCATTTGGTATGTTTTGGATCATGTTGACCCATTTAGGTCAAAATGGGTCAAGTTGGCCAAATGGTCAAACCAAGGGTTGGGTCAAGTTCATATGACCATATGGAATAGATTGGTGTCTTTGGTTCCAATCAATTTTTTCATATATTTGGTTTTAGTTCATTTGATTTTATTTAGGTCAAATGGGTCAGGTTGACCAATTTAACCCATTTGTTATTTCAGTAGGTTTAGGTTTGTTTGGTCATATATAAAATAGATTGGTATCTTTATCTTCAATCAATTTGGTTATATTGGTTTTGGCTTTATTTAGTTCAACATTTGTCAAAGGTCAATTAGGCTGGGTTGGGTCTTGTTGGCAATTGAGGCTTTGGTCAAGTTCAACAAGTGATTTGGAATGAACTTGGGGACCAATTTGGCTTAGATCAAGTTTTGACCCATTTTTATTTTTTAGGTCAACTGAATAATTGAGCTAGGTTAGGCTCAAATATTGACTTGGTCAAGTTCAAACATTGGTCATGAATGAACTTTGATTATTGGTTTCAATCAATTTGGCCTATGGTCGATTTTGGCTATGTTAGGTTTCATTTTGGTAAAGTATTGACTTGGTCAATTTTTAGGTTTGACTTGGTTTGACCCAATTTGATTGATTGATCATCCCATTATGATTGTTGATCATGATGAGAGGCAAAGATGGGCTTAGTTTAATCCAATTTGGTTAGGATTAAAATTTGGCTCAAAAGGGTACTTTAGGTCACTTTGGGTCAAGCGAGCCTAAGTTGGTCAAATGGATTGGTCAAAGCTTGATTTGAGTTTGATTAAACTTGCATATGGACTTATGATTGAAATATAAATCCATTTGCAAGTGGTTTGAAGTCAAATGGTTTTAGATTCATTTGACAAATTCATATTCAAAGAAAGAATATGAAGGGATTTTGGCTTTGATTTTTGACTTGGGTTTTGGTTTGGTAATTGAAGTTTGTGTTTATATATGAATTCATGATTGTAGGGTTGATTGAATCATGAAAATAAATCAAGAGTTTGGCTTGATTTGAAGTTTATTTGGCTAAGTTCAAGAATTTGACTTGAAAGGCTTAGATTTGATTTTGGGTGAATTTGAATTTGATTTTTAGAGTTGGTTTTGATTGTTTGAATTTATAATTCATTTATATATGTGAATATAAATGAGAATATAAATGAGCCATGAGATAATCCCATGAATTTAAATTTATTTGATCATGATTTAGGCTAAGTCCTTAAGAGGGAGATAAGGACTCAGGCAAAAATTTGAAAGTTGGAATTTCAACTTGGAATTTAATCATGGATTTCAATCATAGATTCCAATCATGAATTTGATTTGAATTTGGAAAAAATTGATTAATATTGATATGAGTTTGAGGAAATCAATCAAGCTAGAATTGATTTAGAGTTTGACTTGAAGGAAAGAAGTAAGGAATGGTTTGGTTTAAGCTATAGGGTAGGCAAACTTTCCTAAACCCCTAAGGCATGACCTATTCCTATAGCTAACCCTTCTAAGTCTCTAGAGCTAGGCTGAGTGTCCACCTAATCACTAGATGTGTCTTAAGACTAAGGATCTCAAGTCTATATATGGAGATGAGAGCCCATAGAAAAAATGAGGTCAACAATATCATGTGTGAATTTAGAAATGGAATCTTTACTTAACAAATTTTTGTATGCTAAATAATGCCCAAATGTGTTTGATTTTTGTTTTGGTTTTGAAAATGGGAAGTTTAGTTAGCAAATTTGTGTATGCTAAATAAAGGCCATATGTGTTTGATTTTTATTTTCATTTGTATTATTTATTTTGAGGGGTGAGATTTATGTTTGACAAATATAGTGTGTTAAATAGAATCAGTTTAATTTCAAATTTCTTTTTGAAAAATGAAACTCTCATTTGACAAATTTGGGTATGTAAAATAAAATTCCAATATATTTTGATTTTCATGATTTTTTTTTTTGCAAAGGAGATTTACATTTAATAAATTTGGGTATGTAAAATGGAAGTCAATCATATATATATATATATATAAAGATGAAATCTTTGTGTGTGATTATTGCTTTTTGAGAAGAAGGAAATTCCAACTTAACATATGTGGAATGTGTTGAGTGGAGTTTCAAATGATATGATTTGATTTGAAGTTGAAACTTCCATTCAACAAATTTGGATATATTGAATGAAGATGCTCATTTTCAAATTTGAAAAGGAAGAAACTCCAACTTCAACATATGTGAGATATATTGAATGGAGTTTCAATTTTATGATATGATTTATTTTGGAAATGAAACCTTCATTCAATAAATTTGGGTATGTTGAATGAAGATGTTCATCTTCAAATATGTGCTTTTTAAAAGGAAGAAACTCAACAAGAATATATTGAATGAGTTTCAATTTTATGATATGATTTTATTTGGAAATGAGATCTTCATTCAATAAAATTTGGGATGAATAAGGATGTTCATTTTCAAATATGTGTTTTTTGAAAGAAGATTTTGATTTTGGTTTTGAAAAGAACCTACGCAATCCTAAGGATTGTTAGATGGGGTTGAATTATATATTTTGTGAAAAATTTTTGTGCAAATATTTTATCATGTGAATTTTGGGAAAGTGCTTTCGAAAAATGATATTTTTATAAAAGATATATTTTTCTTATTTGTGGAATGAACCTTACTTTACCATAGAGATGGTAAGGAGGTTCAAAAAGGTCATTAGTCATCTCTTTTAGTTAAATTTCTTTTTCACCTATTGGGAGACCCAACAGGGGTTTAAAGACCTTCATGGAGTGAGGTCCTAAAACCTAAAGGATGTTGGCTAAAGCTTAAGAATGAAATAAGCTAAGTGTCACAAAAGAAGGATGGTCTCGACTCATATAAAATATAAATCCACTATTGATACTTGATCATTTACAAGATAGAGAGAGACGTCCCTTAGTGTAAAAAAAATTTGTGGTGTTTAATTTTTTATGTGGGTGTAGGTGTGTGTTTATGTGAGGGGACACCATGCAGATTCATAGATGTACTTATTAGGGTGATCGGGTATGACATTAAGGAATAGTATATTATCTCAATAGATAGAAGTCACTACCCTATAATGAACCTAATCACCTAATGAGGACTCCTAAGGTATGATGGGTCTTCAAATGTATGAGAGATCTTTCCCCTACTTTCATGGAAAAGTAAAGTAGGGTTTATTTTTGGGTTCATTAAGTTCCTTATGGAGGAAAGCCTCCATAGTTAATTATTCTAAGGAATGAGATTCCTTAAGAATACTCTTGATTAAGGCATATGATTATTGTATCCAAATATTTCAAAGATATGACTATTAATCAATTGGTTATTTTTAGAAACTCAAGTGGGATTGATCAAAGGAGAGAGTTATTATCGAAACCAAAGAGGGATGAGTAGGGGATGCTCATGATACTACGAAACCTAGTGAGCATCCCAAACTATCCTATAGTTGGGCTTTATATTTTTGAAATTGAAGAGAATTATATATTTGAATTGAATTTTTTATTAGAAATTTGGGCTTATAATTCTTACAAATTGTAGAAATTCAGAGATGAGGATTTATGCTTGTAGCCCAAAGGAAAATAGTAGATCCTAAATCTAGGAAGACATAAGCCAAAGCATGACCTAAATCTAAGGTAAATGGTTTACCTCCATGGGGATAAACCACATGTTGGACTTACAACCAGGGGTGGTATTAACTATACAATTTTAAATACATGTAAGCAAGTCATATGCTTTATAAGATGGTTAGACTATTGTTTATTTAGAAATGAGACTAAGTCCTTAAACTCACTTCCTAAGAGACTAGATTATGAAGGGCATGAATAATGACCTAAATCTAATACAAGATTTGTCAAGTTTTATTTTGGACATTTTTTATTTAACACATATGGGATTTTATATGCCATGCATGAGAAAATCAGTTATGGGACAAATCAAAGGAGGTGTGTTTCATGGCTCTTAAAGGTCAAGCATTTTCTAGCAAAGGTGGAAGCCCATGGCAAGAGTGAGACAATATATTTATGCATATATGACATTGACATTTAAGGGTTGCTAAATCTTTATCATCTTGATTTGTGTCTAGAATTTAAATTATGAATTATTTAGTTTAATTTTGAATTTATTAATTGATAAGAAATTTATTTTTCTAAGCCTAATCCATCCATTCAATCATCAAACAATTAAGAAACTAGGAAAATCATGCCATCCCATACAATCATAAACATAACATCAATCAATTTATAAAATTAGCATAAGGATAAGAGGTCAATGTGGTGTTCCACCACACAAAAAAGAAAATTGCTCTAATACAAATCATTACAAATGAATAATTTTAATTAAAAGGAATTCATGTTATGGGGGTCTTCATTCTTTATTCTTCATTTCGATTTGCTTCTTTTCTTCCTTCCTTTTGGCTTGATCAGAATATGGTTGCTCCAAAGGCATCATATGGTACATAAGACATGATCTTATAACCAATGTTCATCCTAATCACTCATAACATTCATTCCAAATCTTAATTACAAAATTTACATGAAAATGGGAAAGGTAAATCTAACTATACTTGCAAAACAAAGGTTAGAAACATACAAACATCTAAGTAGTTTATAAGAATAATTTGGACTTAGCAACATGGGTAATGTCTATTAATTTGGACTATGCTTAGGATTGAAAGAACTTGCACAACAAAAGAATTTATTTTTTTTTTATTTTTTTTACATTAAGCACAATCCCAAGAAAGACATGATTAAGCTATAATCGATGTTAAGAGTTGCACAACAAAAGAATTTAAGTAAGTGTTGTGTTCTTTTCAAATGAACTATACACTTGCAAATTCTATGTGAATCCATGTTAAGAGAAGGAAAGAGAACTTCATAATACACATCTTATGCTATGATCACATGTAAGCTTATAAATATTTATAATTAGCATCATTTCTTTCACAATCTTTAATTTATAGGTTTTAAATTTTTTTTTTGTTTAATAATGATAATAGCCACCCATATTCTTAATTTTAGCCAACACATGCAATTTGATATAAAAGGACATATTTTATTAATTAATTTTAAAAAGAAATGAACGCATCATTTCATATGGCAAATAATATTTATGATTGGAAAGAAATAAAGGAATGTAAGTACATGACTTCATTCACCCTAATTAATTCTAAGGACAATCATATAAAATAAGATCACTTAAAATGAATTAAAATTCTTTAAAGAGATTTTTATCTTTACATTTGATTTGATTTAGGAAATATGAGAAGAGTTTGCTAGTCTTAATCCATTTCCCCTATGTGTGAATTGGTTTGGTTTAATTTAGAATAATTAGGTTGATTTTATATTTCAATTAGTTAAGGTGAATTAAATGGATTAGTTATCCTTATATCACACTTAGTTAATTAACTAATTGTTAAGCTATATGATGCAACCACATGAAATGTAAATTTGCAATGCTCCTAAGAAATGAAAGGAGCCTAATGCAATTGGCTTATGATTAATAGTAAATTAAAATTAAGGGACCTCACTTAATTACTCTTATGATTTTTTCACACATGTGACCAATCATAATTTTATTATCTCTCACCTTGGGTTATTGAACACCCAAGGAGCTACCCAAAATTAATTAAAGGTTATTTAGGTTGGGTGAATTGATTTTTTTTATTTTGATTTCATTAGGCCATTAAAGAATTGATTAAATGCTTTAATTATGCTGATTTAAATGATAAAATTAACTAGGAAAGGATCAAGCAGGCCTCAATCAATCCCTAAATCTAATCATTCCACTAGGTTTTGATTCCCTCATTTTGAAGATCTAATCATTTGATTAATCAACTAATCATTCCATTAACCCATTAATTAATTTAATTTTTAAAGTTAAAGAATACATAGGAAATAAATAAGAAAAAATATCCCCAATCATATTTCCTGATTATAGTTTAACAGGATAATTATGTTCAAGTGATTAATAAATCATCATCCCTTAATTACATTAATTTGATTAAGAGAGTGATTAAGTGATTTCAAATTAAACAATCAATCAAATCCTAAAAACGTATGGGAGGTAGAAGTCATCCCCCTAAACATCCACAGAAAATATGAGATCAATTGAGTGCTCAATAAAGGTATAATTAGGCTAATTAAAATTTTGATAAAACCTTAATTAAGCCAAAGTCACAGTTTAAAATCAATTAATTATAATTTTTCTATATTCTCCTTTGAAATATCTTCAAAATAAGCCTTAGTTTACATTTTTTTTATTTTTCTACAATTAGTTATGAATTTTGGAAGTTTTCCACCATTAAAATTGGTTTAATTAAGCCTAATTAAACTCCTAATCCCGTAAAGCCACATGGCGGCTGATGTGGTGCGTTGACGTGGTGTGCTTTCAACGTGGCACAATGAGATTGGTTATTTAAGTTGTCACATCATGTCGGTGTGGTGGCGCTATTTTCTCTGGTCCGGATCGGATGACTTAGATTAATCCCACAATTTAGGCTTAGAATCACAGTGGATCTAGCATGATTTGATCAAGACTGTCCAATCTGATCACGTGGAATGGACGGCCCATGATCTGTCTCCTCCAAAGCGATGAGAGATAGATGTCATCCGTTGATTGTCCCTCAACTCGAGCTCACCCGAGCTCAAACGAAGCTCAAATTCTTCGCACACCTTTGATAAGTACAAGCAATACATCCAATGGTAAAGATTGGATAATAATTTCCTTCATAAAGGACCAAGAAAAATTTTCTCCAAGGTCAGTTTCAATGGCATGGCCCGTCGGATGCTATCACCCATACTTTCAATAGTTGAGGAAGCTTCATTTAGATAAAATGAAGCCCTATTAAGCCACACAAGCTTTGATTTTATGTGATTTGCTTGCTTGACCTTGCTCCTCTTCAATGGTGATCGGTCTTGATCAAACTCCTAGCTCTAGTCATGGTGAAGCTCAAGATTCGATTCGTTTCAACTCGCCTTGGTCCAAGGATGGTGTGTGCAAAATTAATTTGCCTTTGGTTAAAAATTGAGTGAATTGATTTGAAATCACCTCCCCTTTTTCAGCTTTGGGTAAAACAGAGAGTAGGGAAGCAAGGGTGCTCTAAAATGGCTAAGGGAAGCTCTAGGATGCTTGGTTTCAACTCTAGAGCTCTAAGGAATGAATCCTTCAGGTTTGAGTGGGAATGAGTTTCTCCTTAGATTAGATGGTGGATAGTGATTTTCCATTTTACGCCAATGGCTTGATTGATCAATTTGAGCAAAACATCCCAGTCATTTTAAGTGAGTGAGGAGAGTGGGTCCTGTGATTGGTGAGTGGTTTAGTGGTAAATTAAGGTGATTGGGAGGTCATTTGGCTTTGGTCTGTAAACTCATTGGTCATGTTCACCACCCTCTTGGTGCCCATGTGGACCAATAGATAGGTGACAAGTGGCCTTGGGAAAGAAATGGCCAAATTCCAAGTGAATTTGGTCATGGGATACCCTTTGACCTAAGGGCAAAGTGGTCATTTGGCTATGAGTTTGATTTGGATAGATTTGAAATGATATAAAAATGGGTTGGGCCAAATTTCAAGTGATTTGGAGTCCATTTGATTTGATTTGGTTCAATTTGACCCATTTAGGTCAAGTGGGGTCAAATTGGGTTAGGTTGACCAATTGGTCAAATTAGGTCAAACCATGGGTTAGTCAAATAATCATTTGAAGCCTATGGGTATCATTGGTTTGGTTTAATTTGGTTTAGATTTGGTTTTGGTTCATTTAGGTTCATTTGGGCCAAATGGGTCAAGTTAACCAATCTGACCTATTTAACCCAATTGGGTTAGGTCATGGGTTGGTTTAGGCTTGGTTGATCATTTGAAATGTATTTCAAGCTTTCGATTTACTCAATTCTAATATGGTTTGATTTCAAGTTGATTTGACCTTTTGGGTTAAGTTTGGTTCATGGTCAATTTGACTAGGTTTGGTCAACTTGGTCAATTGAAGCTATGGTCAAGTTTCAACAAGTGATTTGGAATGAACTTGAGCCATTGGTTATAATTAATTTGGATTGAATCATGATTTGGCCCATTTTGGATTTTTAGGCTAATTTGGGTCAACTTAGGTCAAGTGACCAATCAAGCTTGGTTTGGCTCAATTGATGACTGATTGATGTTTATGGATTGGTCTAGATCAATGGTTTCAATCAATTTGGCTCATAGTAAATTTTGGTTTGTTTAGGCCTCATTTAGGCTAAGTGTTGACTTGGTCAAAGGCTGGGATTGACTTGGTTTGACCCAATTTGAGTGATTGATCATTCTAAAAAGACTGTTGATCACAATGTGAGGTTTGGATGGGCTTAGTTCAATCCAATTTGGCTTGGATTATAACTTAGCTCAAAAAAACTTAGGTCATTGTCAAGTGAGCCTAAATGGGTCAATTGACTTAATCATGGCTTGATTTAAGTTTGGTTGAACTCACATATATATGGATGGAAATATAAATCCAATTGTGGTTTGGAGTCAAATGAGTTTTGGATCATTTGACAATTTTAAGTCAAAAGGATAAACATGGGTTTGACTTAGGTTAGTTTGATTTTAGCTTGGTGATTGTAGTTTATGTTTATATTTGGGCATGTGATTGAAGGAGTGATTGTTTGAGGAGAAGATCCAAGGGTTTGGGTTGATTTGAGAATGATTTGGCTAAATCCAAAAAATTGGCTTAAAGGAAATAAATTGGGTTTGGATTTGAGTTTTGAATTTATATTGACTTGATTTTGGCTATTTGAATTTATATTTCATATATATTTTTAAATATAAATAAGAATATAAATGTTCTATGAGAGAATCATGTGAATTAGGAGTGATTTGATTATGAATTTGGCTATGGTAGGTCAAAAAGTTTGAAAGAGAGGTTTTGATTTGATTTGATTTATATTCATTTGATTTGGATGATTTGGATGCCAATTTCATTTATAGTTGTGAATACAAATGATGGAATAAGTGATTTATAAAGAAATCACTTGGCTTTGATTGATTTGAAGGGTTTGGCTGCTTATGGATGTGATTCATAAGGCTTAGGAAGGTTTTGGATTTGGAATTGATCATGAGTTTCAATCATCTCGAATTGGAGTTGGATTTGGAGTTGATTTTGGATTTGAGTCTTTTGAGATTGATTTAATGGAGTGTACATGGGGTTGGATTTGAGCTATAGGGTAAGGGGCTGCTTTAAATCCCTAATGCAAGCCCTAATCCTATGATAAACCCTTCTAAGTCTCTAAGGTTAGGTTAAGTGTTCACCTAATCAGTAGAAATGTCTCAAGACCTCTTAGTGTCTAGAGGAGTTTTATGTCTAAGATGGAGAAGTTGAGAACTCACTCTAAAACTAAGGTCAACATGGAGCTGAGGCTTTAGAACTTTGTAAGACCCAGCAATTTGGTTGATAATTAACAGAGAATCCCCGAAGATGTCGATGCTCTGGATGCAAAGTGAATGGCTAACTCCATACCGACAATCAGAGCCTCATATTCAGCTTCATTATTGGTGCATGGATTGGACATATGATATGAGAATCTCATCACATCATGGTATAGAGTTAGGAGAACTATTCCTATCCCTACCTTTCATGGATTAGTAGATTGTGATTCTTCTCCTCTTTGAGAGGAAGCTGCACCATCAAGACACATCTCCCAATGGTGAATGCTAGTGTCCCCTAAGTTCATGATTTGTTCATCAGGGGGTCATCACTGAGCGGAGAATCACCAGGAAGTGAGTGTGCTACTAATAAATATGTTAGTGTCTGTCATTTCACCGCACAGAGTGGTATGAATGTGATATCAAACTGCGATAAAATTATGGACCAACATGCCAACCGTATGAATAACATCATCTATATCATGAGATATTATAGTGGATTGATCCTAGAGATCAAATTCACCTTATGAGAAAGCATGTAAAGCTGTAGCTTATGGGATGCAAAGATTAAAGATAGATAATGTTTTTCAATGGGTGGGTAGTTTGCCTCAGCAAGGATTAGACAATGACTGAGATAGTAGAGTGCATTTTCTTTCACTTCGTCATTGGTTTGGGCCAAAAAAGTTCCAAGGGAGTCATCTAATATGGCAGTATATAGTATCAATGGCTTGCCCGAGATAGGGGCTGCTAGAACTAGTGGCATCATCAGGTAGTGCTTGATGTCTTCGAAGGCATGCTAGCACTTGTCATCCCACTTGAACTTGGCATCCTTTTTGACAAGTGCTGAGAATGATTGGCATCTTCCTGATAGGTTGAAAATGAAGTGTTCTAACTACCCTTGAAATGATCTGAGTTGAGTTACACTTTTAGGGGGTAGAATTTCTAAGATAGCTTTGATCTTCTCTAGATCGATTTCTATTCCACGGTGTTGGACAACAAACCCAAGGAATTTTCCTGAAGTTACTCCGAATGCACACTTCAGGGGATTCATTTTAAAGTTAAATTGCTACTCTCAAGTCAAAGATATGGTCTTCCTTCTCTTTACTTTTGACTATAAGATCATCAACGTAACATTCAACTTGATGATGAATGAGTTCGTTGAAGATCCAAGTCATGGCCAGTTTGTATGTAGCACCAATATTTTTAAGGCCAAAAGGCATGACCCTATAACAATAGATTCTGATCGAGATTTGAAAAGCAATATTTTTCTCATCCTCGAGGGCCATCTTAATTTAATTGTAGCCACATGACCCATCCATGAAAGAGAAGACTGCATGAGATGAGACAATGTTTACCATTAGTTCTAGAATTGGTAGTGAAAATTCATCTTTAGGACACCCCTTATTTAGATCCCTAAAATTGATGCTTATGCAAATTTGGCCATTCTTTTTCTTAACTGGAATGATGCTAGCCAACCAGGTAGGATATTTTTCTTCCCTGATGAAACCAGTGTATCATCGGTTCTTGACTTCGACAATTGTGTTGTTCCTAATGTCTGTCGCTTGCTTGATAGGGTTAGCTTTAGGTTCTATTGCTAGTTTGTAGACTGCCACATCAGAAGATAAACCAGACCTTTCTTCATAATTAATGTGAAGCAATCCTTAAACTCAGCTAATAGCCTAATTAAATCATTGGTTTCTTCTTCATTGAACAAAGAACTGATGTATGCTGGACGTGCATTATCTTCAGTTCCTAAGTTAATTTCTTTGAGTCATCGATGGTTGATTTGATTTCTTCTTCAAACTTTGGAAGTGCATCTTTGACTTCAAGGTCATTTGGGTCATCTAAAGTTTCTAAACATACCTCCTCATAAGAGTTAGCATGATTTTAGTAGAATCTATCAGATTCCAAAAGATTGGTGATGATTAGAGTGGTTTGTCATTCATTTGGACCCCTTTGTCCTAGTCCTAGTCTTGATTGAGGATGTCTACTTTTAGTTTTCCCATAACCTTTCAAAGTAATTTATGTTTTTTTAGTTTGTGGGATTAATCCCTTCTTTGCTAAGTTAAGAACACAAGGCGAATAACAATCAAAAGGCAATTGTATTAAATCTTTATATGAATCATCCTCAAGTTCTACATTGATTTCTTGACTTGAGGATGATGCTCCTAACAAAAATCTCTTTAGCTTGACTTCTATGGATGGTTTGGGGGATTTCTTAACTACCAAACCTTCAACTTTATGGGAAGAGAGTGAGGTTAGAGCTAAAGTTCCCAACTACTGCCCGATTATTCTACATAATAGTGATTCAAATACATTCATGCTTTGCTTGGAGGTCTGGTCTTCCTTGCTATCTGGCTTGAATGTCACCTCCAAAGGGACCTGTTGAGAGGGGTTGATTGGTGTGCTAACCACATGAACCTTATCCTCTGAATTGGACTTTAAGTCTATATGAATAGGGGTACTCTGTGAATAGCATCTCTTGGCTAGCCACCCTGACAGGAGGTCTTTCACCTCTAGAGCGCCTCTTCTACGGTGGGGGGTCAAGTGATCCTACCTATGTGTTTGTAAAGGAAAGGCTGTGGGTGAAATCTAACTTCAGACTCTACTTCTTCCTTAGTGTCTGATTCTCATTCACTTGCATTTTCATTTTTTCTTTTTCATTTTTAGTTTCATTTTTCTTTTCTTTTTTTCTTCTTCTTTTGTTTCTTTTATTTTTGAACATTGACCAAGTTCAAGAGAATAAACATTTTGATTAGGCGAAAGATAGTAGGCCGCATCCTTATATATCTCATTCTCACTAATTGAGAATGGCTTCAAGTCTCCTTTATCACAATACTCGATTCCACCTCTTCAAAATTTGATGCACTAATGTAAAGAGGATGAAACTATGTTATTTCCATGCATCCAAGGCCTACCGAGCAAAGTAGTGAAAGATGTATCTAAATCAATTATGTAGAACTTGGCTTCTGTCTTCCAATCATCTATCTCTAATGGCAACACTATGGAGCCTAAAGCCCTCTCGCCTCGCTCATTGAATCCTCTCAACTTTATTTGATCTCCTTAGAGTTTAGAGATGTCAACCCTTAAGTAGGCAAGGGTCTTTATACTCATAATGTTCACTAATGCACTAGGATCAACTAACAACTTGGAGAGTCTGAATTTTCCTATGTCCTCTGTGATATAGAGGGGACGGTTGTGCTCAGTTGTCCCCAAAAGAAGGTCTTCATCGATGAATGTAACTCCACGGGCTTCTCTTGAATAACATGCCTCCTCTAATAAGTGGTCACCGAATTTGAAAGCATATTTCGATCGAAGGGCTTTGATCAATGACTCCCTCATCTCTTTAGATAAGACAAGGGCATCATATATGCTTAGTTTAGCTGGAAACATTTTTAGGTGAGCGAGAATATTGTAGTCAACTCTAGGTTACTTCTACATAAGCATATCCATAGGCGAAGCATCCTATGGAGGGGATACTTGATCACTAGACCAATGATTTGCTTACCCTTATCCTGAGGTGCTATCATAAAAGGTAGAACTTTGCTACTGTGGAGTTTGACTTCAGTGACTTCATGAGATGGTTTAGTGAAAAGTTCTACCTGCTCATCAGGTTCACCTATAGCTTCTCATATAGGATCATCGGAGTTAGATGACTCGAAATCAATCTTAATGGGTGAACCCGAATAATTCAGGAATGGAAAATCTATTTCTAAATCAGAAGATGGCCAAAATTAGAGTTATTATTAATTATACTTGGGAGCTATTAATAATTATCAATCAAAAGTGACACAAATGTGAATCGAATGTTTGCTTCATTGATTTCTTAGATTTGGATGGAGGTACAAAATAAGAAAAGTAAAGTAAGTAGAGTGAGGGATTTGGCACTCCAGTCGATACGTATGCTAGATGAAGAGTTTTGGAGGAATTGTAGGCAAGCGTGGAAAAATCTTGAATCGGTTGGTGGTGCTACTATACTATCCGCAAGTGGAGGTTATCCCTCACATCTTTGGGCTTCTACTTCCCTCAAGTTGTCCTTAGCAACTTGCAAAACTTCCTTAGAGTTTGAGGTTTGAGCTGCTTCAGAGACCTGTAATGGTAGTTTCATGATCTTTGAAATGATTTTCTAAGAGATTTGGGATAGGGAGATATCCCAACCTTCCTCTACCTTAAGAAGATCACATGTATCCCCAAGAATTACTCTGATAGAACTAGAAGGATATTTTAATAGGTATTTGTTAGGGATGATGATGACACTGGACTTGTAGCTATGCTCAAGGCAGTCCTTAAAGGTAATGCAATCTTCTAAAACATGGCCCAGCATGTGGTGGTAGGGACAATAGTTTGGATCATGACTCTTGAATGAATAAGGTTTATTCAATTTGTTGACTAGAGTAGGTAAGTAGTAGCTACCTAGTGGGTAGAATCTCTTCATGAGGAGGAGGCGTGGTGGTGGTGCGTGGCAACTAAGGTAATCAGTGTGATGGTAGAGGTGGTGAAAAAGGAGGTGGTAGAGGAGACTGTTGAGCTTGAGGCCTATCTGACTGAACCCTAGCTTGCTGCTTCCCTTATCAACTACTATGACTACCCCTGACTTCCCCTTATCAAATACCTTCTGAGGTTTGGGCTTAGCTGACTGGTCCTAGAAAGGAAACTGTTTGGCTTCCTCTTATAAGTTATCCCTTTTGTTTATTAGCTTCTCAAAGGTTTTGATTGTAAACCTCTTAAGCATGAAAGCAACTGGGCCATGGCTTGAGTAGAATCTCAATGGTGTGTTGTTCGGACAACTGTGGTTTGCATTTCATACTCAAGTTTCACCACCTGAGAATCGAATTAATAGGGACTCATTTGGATTTTGCTTTGTCACAATGAGGTCACCTATAGTAACCCTTTCATGAGCTCCAAAAAACCTCTTGATGAAGAGGTGCTCCAACTTGACAAATGCCTTTACCGAACTATTGAGCAATTCGGTATACTAATCAAATGCAACACCCACTTGACTGCTAATAAATAATATGAAGAGAAGGGCATCACTACCTCCGGTGTTGCAGCTGTCGAACCTAAAATGTGCAATATATTGACAAGGGTTCCCACTATCATCAAAGATTTTGAAAGAAGGAGGCACGAAACCCTTAGGATATTAGACTACATCAAATTCCTCTAGGTAGGCTCCACCTTTTAGAAAAGATGAGCCATCTCGGGCATGTGCAAGCACTTCTCTTGCCTGTTGCTCCACCATGTACTTTATATCTTTCTTATGCATGGAGGTGCTATCCACTACCTTCCTATGCAAGCTACTAGTATCTTACTCTGCAGGAATGCATCTAGGATGATCTAAGGTATGCGCCAACTCTGCTCTGTCGGCCACTTTAGGAGAAGGCTATGAAACCAAGGTTGAATTCTGCAATGTTGAAACTACTGCGATCAACTCCTAAATTTTCATCTCCATCTTCTCAATGTGATCATCTTTTTATTTAAGCTAGTGGGGAAGGTGCTGAGTCGAATGGACAGCGTCACCCTCTTCAACTACAATACCTTTCTGACTATGTTGATCTATATCGAGGGAGCTCCTGGTATCAACCATGTGGACTTCGATCGAATCCTCATTAAGATCAAATGCCACCCTCTCATCCTTTGAATCTGTGCGATCACTGCTTAAGAGTTCCCTCTTCTCGGCAAAATATTGCGCTAGAATTTCATCCAAGGAGTGATCTATCTATGTCGGCACAAACACTCGTGACTGACCGGTTGTAGGACTGTGGTCATTGATAGAATTACATCTAACACTGCCTGCCATTGGAGACCAATCTCTGGGAGGACTACACTCACTTGAAGATATGTGCTCATGGCCTTATTGGTGGAGTGTGTCTCGGGGGTCCACTTCCATGGGAAATTAGAACTGTTAACCTCCCCCTCTGCTATTGTCGCTATCATTGGCTCTAATGGTGGTGGTGGTGGTGGTGGTGCGACCACGATGCTATGGGGTCACCACTCCTTCTTCACAAAGACTACAGTTGGAGGTCTAGTAGGGGAACTCACCCTCACCTCAATCGATGGAGTAGATGGAGTGGGATCCTTTGGCCATAGTCGGATCACTAAAGGGGCTTTCTTCTACCCAGAAGCTTACTTCATGACCTTTGTGGGAACGGTGGATGGTAGAACCTGAACTGGTGATGGTGGGCGAGGAGTGAATTAGTGTGGTGGAGACAACACCGACCCCAACCTCGCTGGGGCTTTCCCTCTATGACTGGTGGTACCCGTCAATACTATGCTATTGGTCTCATCATCCACTAGTGGCGGATGGTCAAGAAAAGGAGAGGTCACCGATGCAAACCTCAGTCCACTGCTCCGTACTGCCTCTAATGCTATGTCACTATGGATCTACCTGGTAACACTCCTAGGGATGATCTACCTCAAGTCAAATAGTGTGCCAAACTCTGAGCGTCCGTGTGTTCTGCCAACCTAGCATAGTACCATCCATAGACTAGCATAGGACTTCCTCCTATGCTGAGCCAAAACCTCATGGTATGAGGGTGGCGGAGGTGATGCAGCTATCCTCCTATAGTCTTCCTCTCCATCTGATGTTGTGAGGGGATAAAACTAGTTGCCACTGAGTAATGTAGAGACCTCCTGAGGTGAACCCTCCTTTTCAATGTGGGATACTGCATCTATCTCTCGACATTGTTTGATCTTTGCTCCTATTGGCACTATATGTGGCTAAGTGGGGAAGTGCAAGAACTAGATCCTACCTCGAAGGTAGGGAACACTATCTCACAGTCAAGATAGCTTTCCCTTAGGGGACCAATGAGGAGGTGCGCGCTTGGCGTAGAGCAAGTGGGCGAATTGATTGGTGGAATCTCGACCACCTTCCTCTTCAAGGAGGGATACTCAATATCGAAGGCGTGTCAATGAGATGGTAGCTCGCCTCAACCACCTCTAGTGAGTGAGGTTGTCCCCTCCAGTGTGTACCCTCAAATCCTCGGCCAAAGAAAACTAAGTGGGTGGAGTTGGTCTTAGGGAGGTTGGCCCAATCCAAGGCCAAATCCATCCTGAATGGAAAGATAAAGATGAATTTATGGGAAGCCATATGAATTGACTCTCAATAAAGCTGCTTGGCGGTGCATTGTATCTTTGCATGTGTTGAAATGTAACTTGAGTCAAATCTCTGCATTAATACTTGTCCCAAGAGATTCATAGAGATTTAGAGTTTTGAACCCACACTCAATAATTCAAATATATTAAGTGGGGTTCATTCGAGAGATTTTGATGCGCGAGGAGAGTCTTTGCCATTTGATTTTGATTCAGAACCCATAATCAACCAATTTAAATAGGTTGGGCGGGGTTCAGATACTTGAAGATGTTTGTATTAAAACTTGTTTAAAAATTTTGATTTTGAAAGACTTTACTTTGCAAATTTAGGTATGCTAAGGAAAGGTTGTGATTATTTATTTTGGAAATTTTTGTGAAAAATCTTTACTTGTGATGATTGATGATGTGTGGGATATATGTTGATATGGTTTGAAAATGGGGCTTCTTACTTAACAAATATGGTATGTTAAGTAAGAACCAAATGTGATTTGATTTATGTTTGAGAATGGGACTCGCGCTTAACAAATGTGGTTTGTTAAGTGAAAGCCAAATGCATGCTTTGACAATGAGAACCTCACTTAACAAATTTGGTATGTTATGTGGAGGCCAAATGTATGTTTTGAAGATGAGACTCTCACTTAACAAATTGGGTATGTTAAGTGAAGGTCAAATTTATGTTTTTGAAAATGAGAATCTCACTTAACAAATGGAGTATTTAAAGTTAAAGCCAAATTTGTATGTTTTGAAAATGAGACTCTCACTTAACAAATGGAGTATGTTAAGTGAAAGCCAAATTTGTATGTTTTGAAAATGAGACTCTCACTTAACAAATGGAGTATGTTTGGTAAAAGCCAAATTTGTATTTTGAAAATGAGACTATCACTTAACAAATGGGGTATCTTAAGTGAAAGCCAAAATTGTATTTTGAAAATAAGACTCTCACTTAACAAATGGGGGTATGTTAAGTGAAAGCCAAATTTATGTTATTTTTGTAAAAAGGAAAATCTATTTAACAATTTCAAGTATGTTAAATAGAGTTCAATGATATGTCTTGCTTTCATGTGTGATTCTTTGCATTTGAAAAGAGAGAAACTTCAATTATAACATATTTGAAATATGTTAAGTGAAGTTTCAATTTAATGTTATTATTTTATTTGAAGATGACTCCTCATTCAACAATTTTGAACATGTTGAATGAATATGGCCATTTTCAAGAATGTGCTTTTGAAAAGATGGAACCCCCAACTCTAACATATTTGAAATATGTTAAGTGAAGTTTCAATTTTATGCTACGATCTTATTTGAAAATAGACTCCTCACTTAACAAATGGAGTATGCTACATCTTTTGCCATTCGCGAAGGAGATGGATCATGGGTCGTCCGTTCTGCATGATCAGAACGGATAGTCCTGATCTAATCATGCATAGATCCCTTGATTAATCCTTCAAAATCGTGGGCATGATCATGGCCATCCAATCTTAGATCAGAAGGTCCACAAGAAAGCGCAATCCAAGTCGACCTCGATTTGATAACTTAAATACCCAATCCCATATGCCACATGGAAAGCACATCGCATCTGACCATGTAGTCTTGGCAGGATTAAGGGTTAATTAGGGTCATTTTAATTAATTTTTAAGGCTGAACCTTCCAAAAGTCATAACTAATCCTAAACAAAATTCAAAAACTACAAATGATGGCTCATTTTAAAGATATTTCAGAGTAGAATCTATTAAAATTATTATTAATTAATTTGGAAAGTAATTTTTACTCAATTAAGGTTTAATTAAGAATTTAATTAGCATAATTAATCTTTGATTAGTTGTCCAATTAATTTCAAAATTTTCAGAAATGTTTATGGGGATGACCTCTGTCTCATCTATTTTTCTTAGAATTTATTGGATAGTTAATTAGGGAAATCAATAGAATTAAGCCATTACTCTCAACCTTAATTAATTAAGCAATTAAAATTAATAGTGGTTTAATTAATTAAGCTCATTATCCTATATGTTAATAGTGGGAAGTCTTAGGGAAGTGTTTTGGGTTCATTCCTTATAACCATTTGATTAAGCCTTTTCATTTATTTCAAGTTAATTAAAAAGATTAAATAATTAATTAGCCATTTAATTAACCAATTTAAACAAAAGGATGTCTAATTATTTCAGAGCCTCATTGGATGTTTGAAATGACTTAGGGATTGGGATTGAGGCCTCTTCCTTGATCCCTTCCCCTAAGTTAATTTCATCATTCTAATTAAAATAAAATCAAAGAATTTAATTAATTAATCAAGGGATTAATTAAATTAACTTAAAAATCCATTCACTCATAATCTAACTATGTTTAATCAAGCTCTTTGGGTTTAAGAGAGCTAACAAAATTATGGTTAGCTCACATGTGTGAGAAAACTATAAAAGTAATTAAGTGAGTTTCTTAAGCTTAATCAACTATTAATTATGAGCCAATTTCATTAAGCCCCTTTCATTCCTTAGGAGCATTGCTAATTTACTTTTCATGTGGTTTGCATATCATGTTGGCTCATCATTAATTAACTTAGGATATATATAGGGTTAATTAATTGAATTAATTCATACCTCAACCTAGATCAAAAATGGCTTTAAGAAACTGTGGTTTATCTTAAATGAGTTTGTTTAATATGATTGTCCTTAGGACTTAGTTGGATTGAATGAAATCACATGTTTGTGTTGTTTTATTTCCTTCCATTCATGTTAGATGTTGTATGCCACTTATATTCATGCATTCACTTCTTTCAAATTAATCAAATAAAAAAATGATTTTTCTTTATGTCAATTTGCATGTGTTGGCTTAATTAAAAATATATGTGGCTAGCACCACTATTAAATCTCAAATATATTTTCAAAAGTTTATTAATGAATGAATGTAAATATATGTTGTAACTCTAGTTATATATACATAGGAAATGCATGTGGATATAAGTCTAGTGTATGAAGTAAAGTTTCTTTCTTATATTCATGTGTTGATTTGTATAAGTAAGAATGTTAGTGGGTATATTAGTCTGGACATCCCAGGGACACACAACTTTAAGTAGCCATAAGGAGGTTCTTATCTCATTCCGTTGGTGTGAAACAAT
This sequence comes from Cymbidium sinense, assembly GCA_021442155.1. Lineage (NCBI taxonomy): Eukaryota > Viridiplantae > Streptophyta > Magnoliopsida > Asparagales > Orchidaceae > Cymbidium > Cymbidium sinense. Next base: position 5,657,869 of record CM038216.1, read on the forward strand.
GGCGACGTTCTTGCTTGATTTCATTCTCATGCATTTAAACATTAATTTAGATAAAACTTTAATTCATTCATATAAATAAATCAAACAAATTAAATGTAACTTTTGTATGGTTTTTCCTATTATTATAGCTTCTTATACATCCACATGTATCTAAGGATAGAGAGTATATTAGTTTGGACATCCCAAGGACGCACGACTTTAAGTAGCCCTAAGGAGGGTTCCTACCTCTGTAGTGTAACAAACGATGTACTTGCTTAAAACTTTTATATATGTGAATGTGTACTTAGCTAATGAATGAAAACCCTCCTCTTTTTCTATTAAAAATACATGCATTCATACTTTATTTAATTGATTGAGTCGATTAGTTATGTGATTTAAGGTTCTTCTCTTATGCTTTTGCATATGAATTTAGATAGAGCTTTAAATTAATATGACAAAATAATTCAACCAAATAAAATATTAATTCTAAATACATTTACTCACATTCATCATTTAAGTGTGTTAAGACATAAATTGCATGTATAGCTATGCTTAGGATTTAATCATTTGCATGATATATATGATGGAAAGAGATGAATAAATAAGTGTTATGTGATAGTAATTCATTCCAACTAATCTTAAGATGCATTTCTTGTTGAATGAGTTTATTTAAAGTGAACCTAAACTTAGGACTAATTAAAATATGTAATAAGAAATTTACTAAAGGGAATTAATCAATTAATTTACTTTAGATGTAACTTAAGGTAGAGATAAAAGAGAGCAATCCTCTCTTTCTTTCTCTTCATAACACTTAGTTGTTAAGTGTAGGTCAAATGAAACAAAACAAAATATTAAGTAAAATTTGCAAATCAATTTAACCATCTAAAGTGAAACCACCCTTTATAATTAAATGTCCTTCATACTTAGAAAATTTTAACTCTAAAGCCTAACAAGGACATACCACACGAGTCTTAACACACACAATAGATTAAGTCACCACTTCTAGCTTTATGTGAGGATGGTGCATGGTTTGATGTATGCTTATTTTGTGATGTACTATTATAGACAAGATGTTAGGGTGTATGTCTCATAGGCTAGATGTTATGCCATGATTAGTCTAATTGTATTTTCTACAGAAGATTATGCTTAAGGGGCGCTTAAGATAAATATAAATGCTCTCTTTTATAGGTTGCTTAACCCCTTAAGCATAGTCTACATTAGGATAGGTGGACTTGGTTACCCATGTGTAGGGTGCTAAGTCCAAATTATTTATATAACTGCTTGGGTTGTATGGTGTATTTAGCTAACACTTATTTTGCAGGTGTAGCTAGATTTACTTTTTCTATTCTTTTGATGAAATTATGCATTAGAGATTTGGTTAAGTGTTATGGGGGTGAAGGATGAACATTGGCCAGAAGGTTTGATCCTGGGGTGTCTTATGATGCTTAGCAGCCTACCAAATCAAATGGAGTAAATCAAATGAAAAAATGGAGGGAATATGAAGACTTGAAGATCCCCCATAACACTTATCATTTTGTATTTTGTAATTATTCTTTCATATACCGGTTGTATAAGGGTAGAGCTTCATTTACCATTTCTTTTGTTGTATGGAGGTACCGTCTCACATTATTCTTTTACGTTGAGTTTATAAATTGATTGATGATTTTTCTATATTGTGCAATAAAAATGGCATGCATTTTTCTAGTTTCTTTATATATGGTGACTTAATGTGTGGCCTGGATCCGTTTAAGCTCTTAAGAAAAAAAATAAACTTTTTACCCCAATAATAACTCATAACCATACATAAAGCATAGGCATTAAATCAAGATATTTAAAAGATTTAGCAACCCCTCCGCTGTATGGTTGTATGTCTAATATCACGCATGCATCTTCTACCACTCTTGTAAAATCAGGGCCCCTGTTCTTGAAAAGGTGGGAAACACATGACCTATGAGAGAAACTCCTACTAACGGGGCTTCACCCTCTTCTTTCTTGATTGTGCCCATAGTTTATTTCAACATGCATTTAGACATATAAAATCCTATGGCCTGTGACAAAATAAAAGAGTCAAAATCAAATAAAATTTTATAAGATTTGCATTAACTAAGTTATTATTCATACCACTCATGCTCTAGTCTCTTAGGGAGTGGAGTTAAGGACTTTAGTTCCTTTCTTAATAATAACATCCCAACCATCTTGAAAAATGTATGACTTGACAGCATAGTTTTAAAACATAGGAGGAGTTAGCTAGCTGCCACTCCAGGCGGTTATAATTCTAGCAGTCAGGTGGTTTACCCTCTCTTGTGGAGGTAAATAATATACCCATTTTTGCCTTAGATTTAGGTCATGCTTTGACCCTGGCTAAAGCTCCCTAGATTTAGGATCTGAGATTGCTATTTTTCTTTGGGGCTACAAGCATAAATCTTCTCCTCTTAGGCATTTTCATAATCTTATATTGTGGGACTATAAGTCCTAGCTCTCTAATAAATTTCAACTCAAATATATAATTCTCATCAATCTCAAATATATAAAGTCTAATTATAGGATAGTTTGGGATGCTCACTAGGTTTCTCAGTATCATGAGCATCCCCTACTCATCTCCTTTTGGCTTCGATAATAAGTCTCTCCTTTTTTATTTATCCCACTTGATTTTCCAAACATAGCCAATTTATTGATAGTCCTATCTTTTGAATTCTTTAGAGACAATAATTTCCTACTTTAATCAAGAGTATTCCTAAGGGAGTCACCTTCCTTAGGATGTAATTAACTATTCCAGGAACCTTAGAACCTAATTTAAAAAAATCTTAAAAAAATCTTACTTTATTCATGTAAAAGTGGGGAAAAATTACATTAGACCAATTCATGCATAGGAGTCCTTATTAGGTGATTAGGTCCATCATAGGATAGTGATCTCTATCTTTCAAGATAGTGCACTATTCCTTGATGTCGTATCCAGTCACCTCAATAAATACACCCTCAGATTTATGTGGTGTCCCCACCCCTACACATACACACACATCACAAACTTATGAAAATAAACACCACATATTTTTCTGGTGACTTTGTTAGGGATGGTTCCTCTCTCCATCTCTAGTAGACAATTATTCTCTAAGCATCGATAGTGGACTTGTATTCCATATGAGTCCCAGGTTATCTTTCCTTCCTTTGGCACTTAGCTTATTTCATTCCTAAGCAAAGCTAGCCAACATCCTCTAGGTTTTAGGACCTCACTCCTTGTAGGTCCTAGAACCCCTATTGGGTTTTCCTAATAGGTGAAAAATAAAATTAACTCATGAAAGGAAATCACAAAAATTTATAACCTCCTTACCACTAGCTTGGTGAGCCAAGGTTCATCTTAACGATTAAAATAATAAGCTCTTTTGCAAAATGTTACTTTCCAAAAGTACTCTTTCAAAACTCACATAACAAATAATTTTGCACAAATTTTGAAAAATCATGAAACTCATATAACCAAACCTCACCTAACAATCCCCATAATTGTTACATGGAGGTTCTTTTCAAAATCAAGATCAAAATCATCTTTTTAAAAGCACATTTTTTTTAAAAAAAAAGACTATATTCATTAAACATACATAAAATTATTGAATGAGGATTCTATTTTCAAATAAAATTATAGCATAAAAATTGAAACTCCACTTAAGATACTTCACATATGCTAAAGTTGGAGTTTCCCTCTTTCTCAAAAGCACATTTTTGAAATTGACCATATTCATTCAACTTACTCAAAATTATTGACTAAGGATTCTATTTTCAAATAAAATCATAGCATAAAAATTAAAACTCCACTTAACATATTTCACATATGCTAAAGTTAGAGTTTCCCTCTTTTTCAAAAGCACATTTTTGAAAATGACCATATTCATTCAACATACTCAAAATTGTTGAATAAGGATTCTATTTTCAAATAAAATCATAGAATAAAAATTGAAACTCCACTTAACATATTTCACATATGCTAAAGTTTGAGTTTTCCTCTTTTTCAAAAGCACATTTTTGAAAATGACCATATTCATTCAACATATTCAAAATTGTTGAATGAAGATTCTATTTTCAAATAAAATCATAGCATAAAATTGAAATTCCACTTAACATATTTCACATACGCTAAAGTTGGAGTTTCTCTCTTTTCAAAAGCACATTCTTTAAAATGACCATATTCATCCAACATACTCAAAATTGTTGAATAAGGATTCTATTTTCAAATAAATTCATTGCATAAAATTGAAACTTCACTTAACATATTTCATATATGTTAGAATATAAGCTTCCCTCTTTTCGAAAGCAAATCATGCCATATTTGATTCCCACTTAACATACCTAATTTGTTAAGTGAGAATCTCATTTTCAAATCATATCATATCATATTTTGTTCCACTTAACATACCAAATTTATTAGGTGAGAATCATATTTTCAAATCATATCACATTTTTGTTTCCACTTAATAATCCAAATTTGTTAAGTGAGAATCACATTATCATACCATATTTGATTACCACGTAACATACCAAATTTGTTAAGTGAGAATCACATTTTCAAATCATATCACATTTGATTATCACTTAACATACCAAATTTGTTAAGTGAGAATTCCATTCTCAAATCATATCATACATGGTTCCACTTAACATACCAAATTTGTTAAGTGAGAATCACATTTAGAAATCACATTTGATTCCCATTTAACATTCTAAAATTGTTAAATGAGAATCTCATTATCAAATCATACCACATTTGGATTTCACTTAGCATACCAAATTTGTTAAGTGAAAGTCTCATTTTAAAAACACAAATCATATCACATTTGGCTCTTACTTAACATACCAAATTCATTAAGTAGAGAGCTTCATTTTTAAATCAAACTTAACATACCAAAATATGTTAAGTAAGAAGCCCCACTTTCAAATAAAATCAACATATATCACACACATAATCAATCACCACAAGCAAAGATTTTTCACAAAATTTCTAAAACATACAATCACAACCTTTCGTTAGTATACCTAAATTTGCTAAGTAAAGTTTTTCAAAATTAAAATTTTCAAACAAGATAACAACACAAACATCTTCAAATATCTGAACCCCACCCAATCTACTTAAATTGGTTGTGTATGAGTTCTAAATCAAATGGCAAAGACTCTCCTCGCGCATCAAAAATCTCTCCAATGAGCCCACTTAACATAACTAAATTTGTTGAGTGTGTGTTCAAATTTCCAAATCAAGTCTAAAATTTATTTCTAAAGGTGAATACCAAGGCAAGAGGGACTGATTTAATTATGTTTTCAAGAAATGCAGAGTTTCAAATTTTGTTCATGCTCACACATCCCTGCAAGTTTGTGTTCTCCTTCCCATCCTCTTGACTTGGCCTTGGATGCCAAGCTCACCTCCCTGGGTGTCCTGATTTAGTTTGGGATTCGAGCGAGTTACTTGTGAGGGGACAGTCCTCACAATGGTCAGTGGGGAGGAGGTGGCAGGGCAGACGCCACTCATTCTCCTTGACATGCCTTCTGACTCTGATTTTTCTCCACTGAAGAGGAAGGTAGTAGAGATCCCCATAGTGAGAGTAGCAGCTTCAACATGATCATCGGTTAGTAGTTCCCACTTTTTCAGCTTGTTCATTGTCGCTAAGAGGGCGACACCTCCTTGGTTCCCCTGGGAAGGCTATATTGGTCTCCAAGATAGTCTCCCTACCTTCGAGGTAGGTTCCAACTCCTGTCCCGCTCAACTCACCCATACTCAGCAGCACAACAAGAGCCGAAAGGTTAAGCAGCACCATGAGCGAGCCACTCCAGAGGTAGAGGTAGCATCCCAAGTTGTAGAGGAGGGTTCACCTCAGGAGGTTTCCCCCTTACTTAGTGGCAGTAGATTCCATCCCCTCTTATGCTCAAATGGAGAGGAGGACTACAGAAGGATTGTAACATCACCTCCACCACCAACATATTATGAGGTACCAGCTAGGGAGAGGAGGAGGCCCTATGTTGGATTATAATCAGTTGTTCACTAGATAGGTAGAGCCCACGGATGCTTGGAGTCCAGTGCATTGTTCAACTTGAGGGATTTGATCCCTAGGAGCATCAATGATCAGATACATAGAGCTAGATACACAAAGGCTTAAGCGGTAGTGCAGGCAGATGGGAGAGATAGGAGGAGTTATGCCCGGCAGTCGGCAGCTTCCACTCTCATGGATTTCCTAGGTTGGCAGGCTACCAGAGTCGACCATATCGATAGTATAGTACTCACAGGCATAGTCAGCTGCAGGTGGAGAGCTCCTACTGAGCGGCAGCTAGTGTCTCCACCACACCACACCACTCATTTTCCACCTTCTCCAGTACATATTCCAGCATCCCTTGTGCCTGTAAAAGCACAGAAGGCAACATCGGGGGAGAAGAAATCCCCGTTGGTGATCCGATTATTACCTCAAGGTCCCGTTCCATTTACTCCACCTATTGAGGTGAGGTTGAGCTCTCCTTCTCGATCTTCTACTTCAACTGTGGTGAAGAAGGAATGACGACCAAAGAGCATCGTGGTCATTCCACCACCTCCACCGTAGTTGGAAGTAGCAGAAGTAGCAGAGGGGGAGGGTGACAGTTTTGCGATCCCTATGGTAGTAGATCCTCCTAGAGATAGCAGTCATGAGCACGTATCTACTAGCGAGCATAGCCCTCCTAAAGATGGCACTCTAGTGGTAGGCAGTGTCAGATGCATTTCTATATGTGAGCAGGCCCTACTACCAGTCAGTCGTGAGTGTTTGTACCAACATAGTTAGATTGTTCTTTGAATGACATTCTCGCACAATATTTTGCAGACAAGTGACAGATTTTTAGGAGTGACTGCTCCAATTAAGATGAGGGCAAGGTCAGTTTTAACCCCGATGAGGATGATTTGTTGGAAGACTCAGCCAAGGTCCACATGATCGATACTAGGAGCTCCCTCCATAGAGACCAGTAGAGTCAGGAAGATATTATAGTTGAAGAGGATGACACCGTCCATTCAACTCAGCACCTCCTCCACCAACTTAGACAAAGAGATGATCACAATGAGAAGATGGGGAAGAAAATAGAGGAGCTGATGACAGTAATTTTAGCATTGCAGAACTCAACTCCAGTTTCACAGCCTCCTCCTATAGTAGCCGACAGAATAGAGTTGGCACATACCTCAGATCATCCTTGATGCATTCCCATAGAGGAAGATAGTGGTAGTTTGCATAAGAAGGTGGTGGATAGTACCTCCATGCATGAGAAAGATATCAAACATATGGTGGAACAATAGGTGAGGGAAGCGCTAGCATAAGATGGAGGTGGATCATCTGTTATAAAGGGTAGACCCTACCCGGAGGAATTTGATGCAGTCCAATATCCTAAGGGTTTCGTGCATCCTTATTTCAAAATCTTTGATGGAAGTGGGAACCCTCGCCAACATATTGCACATTTCAGGGTCAGTTGTTGCAACACCGATGGTAGTGACGCCCTACTTTTTTGATTGTTTGTTAGTAGTTTAGCGGGTGTTGCATTTGACTAGTATGCCAAATTGCCCAACAGTTCGGTAAAGACATTTATTGAGTTAAAGCACCACTTTATTGAGAGATTTGTTGGAGCTCATCAAAGGGTTATTGTAGGTGATCTTGTTGTAGCAACATAGTTCCCAATGAGTCCCTTATTGATTCCATTCTCAGGTGGTGAAACTTGAGTATGAACTGTGAAGCATATATGTCTGAACAACACACCATAGAGATTCTCCTAAAGAACTTCCATGGCCCGATTGCTTTTATGCTCAAGGGTTTTCCAATCAAAACCTTTGAGAAATTAATCAATAAGGAGGCTAGTCTATAAGAGGAAGCCAAACAGTTACCTTTCTAGGACCAATTAGCCAAGCCCAAACCATAAAGGGAATTTGTGAAGAAGCCAAGGGTAGTCACAACAGTTGAAAAGGGGAAGTAGCCATCTAGGGTTCAGTTAGATAGGCCTCGAGATCAATAGCCTCCTTTGCCACCTCTTTTGCCACCACCTCGGCCGTCATATTGGCCATCGTTGCCTCTTCATCAGCATCATCAGCAGTAATATTCCTATCCGCCACATGATAGTTATTACTTATCTACTCTCGCTGATAGATTGAATAAACCTTATTCATTCAAGTGGAGGTAGTTATGAAGATCTTCAAGAATATCTCAAAGAAGCTTGATTTCCAGCTACCAGAGCCTAAGAGGCTGGAGGAAGTGGGTAAGAGTCATGATCCAAACTATTGCCCCTACTACCGCATGTTAGGACATGTCTTAAAAGATTGCATTACCTTTAAGGACTGGCTTGAGTGTATCTACAAGTCGGGTGCCATCGTCTTCCCCAAGAAATACTATGGTGTTTATTTTGGGTTCATGTGTATGTGTGTTTATTAGGGGGGGGGGACACCACACAGATCTGAGGAATGTACTTATTGAGATGATCGAGGTATGATAATAAAGAATAGGGCATTATCTCGAAAGATAGAAATCACTATCCTACGATGGACCTAATCACCTAATAAGGACTCCTAAGGCATAATGGGTCTTTGAATGAATTAGAAATTTTTCACTTACTTTACATGGATGAATAAAGTAGGGTTTATTTAAACTAGGTTTAATGTTTCTTATTGGGGCAAGCCCCCATAGTTAATTACATCCTAAGGAAGGTGAGTTCCTTAAGAATACTCTAGATTAAAGTGGGCAATTATTATCTCCAAAGAATTCAAAGAGGGGACTATCAATTAATTGGATATATTTGAAAGATCAAGTGGGATAGATCAAAAAGAAAGACTTGTTATCAAAGCTAAAGATAGATGAGTAAGGGATGCTCATGATACTAGGTAACCTAGTGAGCATCCCAAACTATAATATGATTTGGCTTTATATATTTGAAATTGAATAGAGTTATATATTTGAGTTGAAATTTTATTAGAAATATAGGACTTATAATTCCACAATACATGATTATGGAAATGCCTAAGAGGTAAGGATTTATGCTTGTAGCTCCAAAGAGAAATAGCAACCTCATATCCAAATTCAAGGGGACTTTAGTGACGGTCAAATCATGACTTAAATCTAAGGCGAAAGTGGGTATATTATTTACCTCCATAAAAGAGAGTAAACCACCCGACTACTGGACTTATAACTGTCTGGAGTGGTAATCAACTAACTCCTCCTACAATTTAAAACCATATAGGCAAGTCTTATGTTTTGCAAGATGGCTATGTTGTTATTATTTAGAAAAAAAAAACTAAAGTCATTAAACCCACTCCCTAAGATTCTAGAGCATGAGTGGTATGAATAATGACTTAATCTAATACAAAATTTATCAAATTTTATTTATTTTAGACTCTTTATTTGGCAAAGGCTTTAGGTCACCATCCTATAATGGACCTAATCACCTAATAAGGACTCCTAAGGCCAATGGATATTCGAATGTACTAGAGATCTTTCCCCTACTTTACATGAAAAATTAAAGTAAGGTTTATTTTAAGTCAGGTTTGTTAAGTTCCCTATTGAGGCAATTACCCATAGTTAATTACATCCTAAGGAATGAGATTCCTTAAGAATACTCTCGATTAAGGGAAATGATCATTATCTTCAAAGATTTCAAAGATAGGACTATCAATCAATTGGTTATTTTTAGAAAATCAAATGGGATTGATCAAAAGGAGTGAGTTATTATCGAAACCAAAGAGAGATGAGTAGAGGAAGTTCATGATACTAGGAAACCTAATGAGCATCCCAAACTATCCTATGGTTAGGCTTTATAGTTTTGAAATTGAGAAGAATTATATGTTTGAGTTGAATTTTATTAGAAATCTAGGGCTTATTATTCCCAAATACAAGATTGTAAAAATACCTAAGAGGTGAGGATTTATGTTTGTAGCCCCAAAGAGAAACAACAACCTCAGATGCTAAATCTAGGAAGCTTCAATATAGGCCAAAGCACGACCTAAATCTAAGTGACAAAATGGGCATATGATTTACCTCCATAATAGAGGATAAACTACCTGACTATTGGACTTACACTTGCCTGGGGTGGTTGCCAACTAACTCCTCCTGCGATTTTAAATACATGTAGGTAAGTCATATACTTTGCAAGATGGTTAGGTTATTATTTACGTAGGAGAGAAACTAAGTTCTTAAACTCACCCCCTAAGAGACTAGATCATAAAGGGCATGAATAATGACCTAATATAAATTTTGTCAAGTTTTATTTTGAATTTTGGACATTTTAATTTGACACAGGCTATGGGATTTTATATGCCTGATGCATGAGAAAATTAGTTATGGGCCAAAATCAGAAAGAAGGAGGTGTGTTTCCACCATGGCTCTCAAAGGACAAGCCATTTTCTCTGGCAAAGGTGGAAGCCCTCCAATGGCAAGAGTGAAATAATATGATTTATGCATGATATGAGACATACAACATCTAGCTAAGGGGTTGCTAAATATTTTATTATCTTGATTTATGTCCTAGACTTTAGGTGAGGTTATGAATTATTTAGTTTAATTTTAAATTAATTAATTAGATAGAAAATTTATTTTTCCCTAAGAGCCTAATCGCATCTAGGCCATTCAATAATCATCAAATAATTAAGAAACTAGAAAAATCATGCCATCCTAATTGTGCAATCATAAACATAACATCAATCAATTTATAAAATTAGTAGAAAAGGATAAGAGGCGATGTGGTGTTCTATACAACGAAAAAAAAAATGTGGGTAGCCGAGCTCTACCCTTATATAACCCAAATTATAAATGAATAATTACAATTAAAAGGAATTCATGTTATGGGGGGTCTTCATTCTTCATTCTTCATTATTCATTTCTTCATTTTTATTTCTTCATTTTGATTTTTTTTCTTTTCTTTCTTCCTTCTGGCTTGATTGGAATATGGTTGCTCCAAAGGCATCACATGGTATATAAGACTTGATCTTATAATCAATGTTCATTCTAATCCCCTATAACATTCATTCTAAATCCTAATTGCAAAATTTACATCAAAATGGGAAAGGTAAACCTAACTAAATATGCAAAATAAAGGTTAGCTAAACATACCACGCAACCCAAGCAGTTATATTAATAATTTATACATAGCACCTTGCACAAAGGTAACCAAGTCCAGTTGTCCTAACTTGGACTATGCTTAGGAGCTAAGCAACTTGCACAACAAAAATATTGATATTCTTTTTATTTGTATTATAGTAGCCCCTTAAGCACAATCCCCTGCAGAAGACATGATTATGCTAAGATCACCCTATCATCCAGTATACACACATGCACCCTGACATCCAGTCTAAAATATTACACCACAAAACAAAATCATGCATCAAACCATACACTGCCCTAACATAGAGATAGAAGTGGTAACTTAGCTTAATGTGCGTGTCATTTAAGGCTTGTGTGGCATGTCTTAGTTAGGCTTTAAGGTTAAAATTTTCTAAGTGTTAAAGATTCAGTTTAGATGGTGGTTTCATTTCAAGTGATTTAGTTGACTTGTCAATTTTAGTTGGTGATTTGATTTGGTTTGAATGAACCTACACTTAACTAAATATTATGAAGAAGAAAAGAATAGAGCTCTCTTTCATCCCTACCTTAAAGCATTTCTAAGGTAGATTCATTAATTAAATTCTCTTTAATGATTTATTATGTGTTTTAATTAACCTAAGTTTAGATTCACTCTAAATAGCTTTATTCAATAAGAAAGACATCTTAGGATTAGTTAGGGTGGATTACTATCACATAACTCACACCCATTCATTTATTTTCATCATGTATACCATGCATATGAATAATGCTAAGTATACCTATACATATAATGCAAATCTTAGCACACTTTGATGATGAATGCAAAGAGATGTGATTTGAAAATTTGGATATTCCATTTGTTAATTGGATCATTAATGCATGTCTTTATTATGTAGAAAAGAGGATTTCTCATCCATTAACTAAATGCACATCCACATGAATAAAAGTTATAAGTGAGTACAGTGCCATTATTTTTTTATACCAAGGGTGTAAGGTACAAGACCTACTTAGGGTTACTTAAAGTCTCGTAGCCCCAGGATGTCCAGACTGATATACCACTTTTCTTAGATACATGTACATGTACAAAAAGAAACAAATGGATAAGGAATCATGTAAGAGATTATGTTTGATTTAGTTGTATGATTTACTTGTGTAATATGAAGATCCTTCCTAAGTCTTAATATAGAGATGCATAGGAATAGATTTAGGCAAGTGTTGTATTCTTTTCAAAAGAACTATACACTTACAAATCCTATGTGAATCCATGTTAAGAGAAGGAAAGAGAACTTCATAATACACATCTTATGCTATCATTACATGCAAGCTTATAAATATTTATAACTAGCATCACTTCATTTATAATCTTTGATTTATAGGGTTTTTTTAAAGAATTTTTGGTTTAATAGTGATAATAGCCACTCATATTCTTAATTTTAGCCACATTTTGACATAAAGGGAAATTTTTTTTTAATTTTTTAAAATGCATGATTTTATATGCATACAATATTTAGTATGATTGGAAAGAAATAAAGGAATGTAAGCACATGACTTCATTCACCTTAATTAATTCCTAAGGACAATCATATAAAATAAAATCATTTAAAATGAATCAAAAATTCTTTAAGGAGATTTTTATCTTTGAATTTGATTTGACTTAGGAAATATCAGAAGAGTTTCCTAACCCATTTCCCCCATGTGTGAATTGGTTTGGTTTAATTTAGAATAATTAGTTGATTTTATATTTTGATTAGGTTCAAGTATGAATTAAATCCATTAATTACCCATTACCTATACCACTTTAACATAATTATCCAAGTAATTATGAGCCAACATATGATATACAACCACATGAAATTAAATTAATGCACCTAAGAAATGAAGTAATGCAATTGGCTCACAATTATTGTTAATTAAGCTAAAGGGTTTGATTAAGTACTTTTTATAACCTACACTTGTAGTTTGATTATAATTTCTTTGGAATTCTCTTAGGTTATTGAACACCTAAGAATCTACCCAAGAATTGAATGATTGAGTTCTAGAATTGACTTTGAGTTTGATTAATTAAATTATTTAATGAGTGATTAAACCATTAATTAGAAATTGATTAAGTGTTATCCAAATGAAGTAAACTTAGGGAAAAGATTGGAAAAGAATCTAATCTCATTCTCTGTCCATTCACTATTTCATAATGATTAGCCAACTTGATTAATGGATTCATTACTATTTAACATGCTAATTAATCATTTAATGAATTAAGAGAGGGATTAAGAATGAAATAAGCAATTCCCATAATTAATCAAGAAATAAATTCCAAAAAATCATGGGAGGTAGAGGTTATTCCAATAATCAATCTCAAAAAATTTGGAATTAATTGCTGGAATAATTAGAGAGTAATTAGCTTAATTATATTTCCAATAAAACCCAAATTGAGTCAAAATCACTATTCAAAATTAATTAATTTTAATTTTTTATTATTCCCCTATAAATTACCTTTAAAATGAGTATTTATTTGTAATTTTTTAAATTTTTCTATAATTTGTTATGAATTTTGGATGTTTCACCATTAAAATTGAATTAATTAAGCTTAATTAAACTTCTAATCTCGTCGGATGCGTGGTGGCTAACGACACTTTCGTAACAACGGATTGGTTGTTTAATTTGTCACAATGGTTGAGTTAGATGGCGGATACTTTCTCCTGGGTCATCGATCTAGGTTAGGCGAGATTAATATCATGGTTTAGGCTAAGAATTATGGTGGATCTAGCATGATTTGATCAGGATCGTCTGATCAAATCATATGGAACAGATGGTCCATGATATGTCTTCTCTCGAGCGGTGAGAGACGGATGTCGTCCATCGATCATCACTCAATTTAAGCTTACTTGAGCTTGAATGGAGCTCAAATTCATCCCACACCTTTGAGGAAGCACAAGCAACACATCTAATGGTGGAGATCACATGGCATAATGTTTTCCTTCACAAAAGACCAAGCAAAATTTACTCTAAGGTCAGTTTTAATGGTATACCTCACCGAAGGCTATCACCAGGGCTTCCAACAAAGGAGGTAGCTTCATTTAGTAGAGATGAAGTCTTGTTGAAGAAATTCGGTCTTGATTTGAAGTAGTTTGCACGGTAGACCAAGTGCCTCTTTAATGGAGATCGGTCTTGATAGAAGTGGCACTTCCTGTTGCTTAGCGGTTTGGGAAATGATTCGATTGAGCTCGACGAGGTCCAAGGTTGGTGTGTCCAAGGTTAATTGCACTTTAGTTGAGGATTAAGTGAGTTGAACTTGAGATTGATTTCCCTTATTTCGATTTTGAGTAAAACCGAGAAATGGGAATCAAGGGAGCTCGGGAATGGCTGGGAAATGCTTGGGGAGGTATCGATTTGACTCCTAAAACTCTAAAAAATGAATCTCTTTTGGTTTGAGTGAGAATGAGGAGGGGTATATCTCCCCCTACTTGGATCAGATGGTGGATGGCTGATTTGCTATTTTGGCTCAATGGCTTGGATTGGCTGATAGGTTTGAGCTAAAAAAATGCCCCACATGGGTCATTTTTCGTGGAGGAGTGAGAGAGAGTGGTTGGCCATGTGATTGGTGATTGAATTTGGTGAGCCAAGTGTCCAAGGGTGATTGGGGAGGTCAGTTGGGCCTCCCTTTGGGTCATGGCTAACCCAAGCTCATTGGGTCATGTTCACCACCCTCCTTGGTGCCCATGTGGACCAATAGATGGGTGCCAAGTGGCCTTAGGAAAAGAATGGCCAAATTCCAAGTGAATTTGGTCATGGGATACCCTTTTACCCAAGGAAAAAGTGGTCATTTTGCTATGAGTTTGATTTAGGAAGATTTGAAATAATTTAAAAGTAGGTTGGCTAAATTTCAAGTGATTTAGAGTTCATTTGATTTGATTTGGCTCAATTTCACCCATTTGGGTCAAGTTGGGTCAAATTGGGTTAGGTTGACCAATTTATCAAATTGGGTCAAACCATGGGTTAGGTCAAGTTCAAATGATCATTTGGAGCCTATGGGTATCATTGGTTTGGTTTAATTTGGTTTAGATTTGATTTTGGTTCATTTAGGTTCATTTGGTCAAATGGGTCAAGTTGACCAATTTGACCCATTTGACCCAATTAGGTTTGGTCATGGGTTGGTTTAGGCTTGGTTGATCATTTGAAATGTATTGCAAGCTTTGGTTTCAATCAATTCTAATTTGGTTTGATTTCAAGTTGATTTGACTTTTTGGGTCAAGTTGGGTTCATGGTTAGTTGGGCTAGGTTGGGTCTAATTGGTCAATTGAAGCTTTGGTCAAGTTCAATAAGTGATTTAGAATGAACTTGAGCCATTGATTACAATCAATTTGGATTAAATCATGATTTGACCTATTTTAGCTTTTTAGGCCAATTTGGGTCAACTTAGGTCAAGTGGGCAATTAAGCTTGGTTTGGCTCAATTGATGACTTGATCATATTCAATCATTGATTATGGATTGGTTTAGATAAATGATTTCAATAAATTTGGCTCATAATTAATTTTGGCTTATTTAGGTCACATTTGAGCTAAGTGTTGACTTGGTCAAAGGCTAGTTTGACTTGGTTTGACCCAATTTGAGTGATTGATCATTCTAGGATGATTGTTGATCACAATGTGAGGCTTGGATGGTCTTAGTTTAATCCAATTTTGGTTGGATTAAAACTTAGCTCAAATAAGGTCTTTAGGTTACTTTGGGTCAAGTGATCCTAAATGGGTCAATTGACTTGATCATGGCTTGATTCAAGTTTGGTTGAACTCACATATGGACTTAAGATGAAAATATAAATCCAATTACAAGTGGTTTGGAGTTAAATGAGTTTTGGTTCATTTGATAATTTCAAGTCAAAAGGATGAACATGGGTTTGACTTGGGTTAGTTTGATTTTGGCTTGGTGATTGTAGTTTATGTTTATATTTGGGCATGTGATTGAAGGTGATTGTTTGAAGATCTCAAGTGTTTGGATTGATTTGAGAATGATTTAGCTAAATCAAATTAGCTTAATGGATATAAGTGGTTTGGATTTGAGTTTTTTAATTTATATTGATTTGATTTTGGCCATTTAATTTATATTTCATCTATATTTGTGAATATAAATGAGAATATAAATGATCCATGAGAATCATGAATTAGAGTGATTTGATTATGAATTTAGCTAAGGTAGGTCAAAAAGTTTGAAAATGGGGTTTTGATTTGGTTTGATTTATATTCATTTGATTTAGATGATTTGGATGCCAATTTCATTTATAGTTGTGAATACAAATGATGGAATAAGTGATTTATAAAGAAGTCACTTAGCTTTGGGTTGATTTGAATTTGGCTAAATGGATGTGAACATAAGGCTTAGAAGGTTTTGGATTTAGTTGATGAATTTCAATCATTGGGAGTTGATTTGGGATAAGAAGGAGTGTACATGGTGATTTGAGCTATAGGAGTGGTTGGCTTATATCTCTAATGCATAGCTAATCTATGATAAACCCTTCTAAGTCTCTAGGATTAGGTTAAGTGTTCACCTAATCACTAGAAGTGTCTCAAGACTAAGGAACTCTTAGTGTCTAGAGGAGTCCTATGTCTAAGATGGAAAAGTTGAGAGCTCACTCCAAAAATGAGGCTGACAAATGCCTAGGCTTTTATGTGAGGTTATGAGTTATTTTAAAAGTTTAGTTATGAGTTGTTAATGGGGTAGAAATTTATTTTTATCCTAAGAGCCTAAACGAATATAGGCCAAACAACAATCATCAATCATGAATAAACTATGAAGAGACATGCTTTTTCTAATGCACAAACTAAATAAAATATAAAATAATTTTATAAAACTATCGCAAAAGAATAAGAGGTCTTAGAGATGCAATAACAAAAGAAATGTGAATCAGTACCCTTATACAACCCAGATTACAAGAGGATAACTGCAATTACAAATGATAAATGCTATGGGAGTCTTCATTCTTCGTTGCTTTCTTCTTTCTTCTTTTGATTTGATTTAGAGGTGCTTTCTCCAAAGGCTTGACATGGTATATAAGACTTGGTCTTGTAACCAATGCTCATCCTGATCCCTTATAACACTTATCCTAATCCTAACACAAAATTACATTAAAAGAAGGGAAGTAAATCTAGCTAAACCAATAAAACATATGTTAGCTAAACACACCATACAACCCAGGCAGTTATATAAATAATTTGGACTTAGCACCCACATGGGTAGGTGTCTAACTTGGATTATGCTTAGGGGCTTAAGCAACCTATAAGAGCATTTATATTTTATTACATGCCCCATAGGCACAATCATAAACATGATTAGGCTAATATCATATCATTTAAAGACATACACTAACATCATCTACAATAATAACTCACAAAACCAAAGATACATCAAACCATGCACCGTCCTAACATAAAGCTAGAAATTATGATTTAATCTAATGTGTGTGTATTAAAGCTTGTGTGGTATATCCTAGCTAGGCTTTAGAGTTAAGATTTTCTAAGCATGAAGGATATTTAATTATAAAGGGTGATCACTTTAAATAGTTTAATCAATTTGAATATTTTACTTAACATCTTCTTTTATTTCATTTGACCTGTAAAAATAATTAAGTGTTATGAAGAGAAAGAAAGAGAGGCGACCTCTCATTCATCCCAACCTTAAGTCACTTCTAAGAAAAATTAATTAATCAATTCTCTTTAGTGAATTATTTATTATATATTTTAATTAGTCCTAAGTTTAGGTTTACTCTAAATGATCTTATTCAATAAGAAAGATATTTTAAGATTAATTAGAATGAATTACAGTCACATAACACATGTTTATTCATTTCTTTCCATCATGTGTATTATGCATATGATCAAATCCCAAGCATAATTATACAAACAATTTGCACCTTAGCACACCTAAATGATGAATGTGAGTAAATGAGTTTGAATTAATGTTTCATTTGATTGAATGATTTCTTCATTTACTTTAAAGCTCTATCTAGATTCTTATGCAAAGCATAAGAACCTTAAATCACATGACTAATCAACTCATCAAATAAATAAAGTATAAATGCATGTCTCTTTAATAAAGTTCTCATTCATTATTTCAGTACACATTCATATATGAAAGTTTTAAATGAGTGTCACCATTATTTTAAACTAAGTTACAAGACCTACTTAGGCTTTAAAGCCTCATGATAAATGTCAACTAATATACCATTTTTCATATATACATATGGATGTAGGAAAATATAAGAATAGGAAAACCCATGCAAAAATTCTATTTGATTTCTTTGATTTATGATTCTTATTCATCAATCATATCATATATACATATGTATAAGAGTTTTAAGCAAGTACGATACCATTATTCTACACTACGGGCATAAGGTACAAGATTTATGCTACTTAAAGTGAAATTTTAACTAATATACCACTTTTCTTATATACATATGAATGTACAAAAAGAACCACAAGAATGAGAAGTCATGTAAGAAGTCATTTACATATATGATATGAAATTCTTCCTAAGTCTTTTATACATGAATGGATTTAGACAAATGTTGTGTTCTTGTCAAATGAACACATTTGTAAATCTCATGCAAATCCATTTAACGTAAGGAAAGAGAGCTTCATATTACATATCTTAGATTATGAACACATGAACACTTATAGATACTTATGATTAACACCACTCCATATATTATAATTGATTTGTAGGCTTTTGAAAATAACTTTTG
This sequence comes from Cymbidium sinense, assembly GCA_021442155.1. NCBI lineage: Eukaryota > Viridiplantae > Streptophyta > Magnoliopsida > Asparagales > Orchidaceae > Cymbidium > Cymbidium sinense. Next base: position 5,676,629 of record CM038216.1, read on the forward strand.
ATTTAATAGTAATAATAGCCACACCTATTTTTTTTATTTAAATCAACACATGAAATTTGACATTAAAGTAACTATTTCATTTTAGTTAATTTTAAAAGAAATGAATGCATGATTACAAATAGCAAACAACATTTAACATGATTGGAAAGAAATAAAGGAACATAAGCACATGATCTCATTTAGTCCAATTAATTCCTAAAGATAGTCATACTAAATAAGGTTATTTAAAATGAACCAAAGTTCTTTAATGTCATTTCATTTTGAGTTTTATTTGATTTAGGAAATGTGAAAGAGGTTTACTAATCTTAATCCCATTCCCCATGTGTGAATTAATTTGGTTTGATAAGGAATATTTAGGTTGATTTTTTATTTTAATTAGGTTAAGGTATGAATTAAGTGGATTAATTAACCCTTTCCTACATCACCTTAAGTAAATTAACTAATTAATAATAAGCCAATATGATATGCAACCACATTAAAAGTAATTTTGCAATGCTCCTATGAAATGAAAGGGGTCTAATGCAATTGGCTCATGATTAATAGTTAACTAGGCTTATGGGATCTCACTTAACTACTTTTATGATTTTCTCACACATGTGAGCTAACCATAATTTCATCATCTCTCACTTTGGGTTGTGAACACCCAAAAAAATACAGATTAATTAAAGGTTGTTTAGGTGTGAAGTGAATTTTAGATTATAAGCTTTAATCCATTTGATTAAGCCTGTTCAATTAATGGAATGAAATTAACTTAAGAAAAGAGATCAAGAAAGAGGCCCTAATCTCAATCCCTAAGTCCCATATTTGATCATCTAAGCTCTGATTTTTATCTTGGACATTACTTAATTACTTAAGCAAATAATTGCCTCATTAATCATTAACTAATCAAATTCTAAAAGTGAAGAAAACTTAGGAAATGAATTAGGAATATCCCAATCACATTCACTATTTTACAGGTAATTGCTTAAATAATTAATTAAATTACTGTTCATTCACTAATTATCTTTAATTAAATTAAGATAGTAATTAAGGCTTAAGCAATTGATTTTTGTAATTAAGCAAACAACAAAATCCTTGAAAAATAAAGGAGGCAGAGGTCATCCCCCTAAACATCCCTAGAAAGTTTGAGATTAATTGGGTGATTAATTAATGAGTAATTAAGCTAATTAGATTTTCAATTAAACCTTAATTAAACTAAAATCACTGTTCAAAATTAATTAATAATAGTTTTTCTTGATTCCACTCTAAAATATCTTTAAAATGAGCCTAAGCTTGCATTTTTTTTGGATTATTTTAGGATTAATTATGAATTTAGGAAGTTTCAGCATTAAAAATAAATTAATTAAGCCTATTTAAAGCCCCGATGAGGTATGCTATCAATCGATCACCCCGATGAGGTTCTATTTGTTATGCTATCAATCAATCAATGGTTCCTTATTAAGTTTTGTCTATATTTCTTTAATTGACCATTGTATACCAAAGCACCCTTTGTGGTTACCTCTACCCAAGAAGTAGATTATTCCTTTGGATCTATAAATCTAAGACATTTAGGCGATATTAGCTCCTTCTTAGTATCCATCACACAAGAAGTCCATCCCAAATTAAATTAATTCTAACTATTCTTGAGTTGATATGAGTCCAGATTCGCTCAAATGGTTTCCTTAGGTCTTTGATTTGTTGTCTATCAAATCAATGGTTCTTACTTAGGAAGTTGTAAGTCCATGCTTTCTTCCTAACCATTTTTATTGAAAGTATTAAGTTGGCTAGCTCTTGATGGGTAGTTTACCCTTTGGTTGTAAATCTAAGACAAAATGATATTAGTTCTTGTAGATCCATGAGAGGGTCCATTTTCAATCCATCATTCTATGGTGGAGCCGATTAAATCCATCCACTCTTAGCCCAAGTGGATAATCTGAACCTGCTTCCCTAGTGAAAGGTTTATCCACCTTATCCCCAACGGATCTGAGCTAGTAGATGTGTCCTCAAAACCAAATCATATCTTCTCCCAAGTGGAGCCTTAAATCATAAATCAATAAATCAAATCAAATTCTTATCCCCAACAAATTCTCACCAATTGATTCAAATCAAATTTCTGGTTCAAATCACAATGATCAAATTTCTCTGAGATGGAAACCAAATCAAATCTATTAGTGGATAACCTAAACTTGCTTCCCTAATGGAAGGTTATGCACTCATATGGACCTTTTTTTAAATCATATCAATCCAACTCAAATTCTTATCTATATGGATAATCAACATGCTTTAGTGAAAAGTTTACAAAGAAGTGGATCATTTCTTTCTCTTATACCTAGGCAGTTGGTTGCATTGCACTATGATCTTGATTTTGTCTACTTCTCTGGTTTAGGAGCAGATCATTTCTATTAGTGCTTGTGATCCTTTGGACATTGTTGATCATCTTAATCAATGCTAATACATGCGGTGTGCCTTGTCGGATACACCACCTATTAGGGGTCCTTTTGTTGACCTCACTTTTGGACTGAGTTTTCAACTTCCTCATAGATCTAGGACTCTTATAGACACTAAGAGCTCCATACTCTTAAGGCACTTCTAGTGATTAGGTGAACACTTAACCTAAGCCTTGAGACTTAGAAAGTTTAGCCTTAGCCATAAGAATAGGTTATGTCTTAGGGATTTAGTAAGACTTGCCTACCCTTTAGCCTTGAATCCAATCCTTTCTTTCCTTCCTAAACCAAACCTCAAATTCAAATTCAGGGTGATCAATTGATAGCATACCTCATCGGGGCTTATGACTGGTTGTTCCAATGATTGAGGAAGCTTCATTTGGTAGAAATAAAGCCTTGATGACATATGCAAGCTTTGATTTGGTGTAGTTTACTCGGACGACCAATACACGAGGTGGAGGTGATCGGACTTGTTCGAACTCCTACTTTCGGTAGTCGGGGCAATGAGAAATGATTCATTCTCACTCATCTAGCTCTAAGAAAGGTGTGTGCAAAGTTAATTGCACTTTGGTGGAGGTTTGAGAAAATGGTAATCGGCGGTGACCTCCCCTATTTTGATTTTTTGTAAAATCGAGAGTGGAGGATTTGTGAGCTCGGGAAATGCAAGAGGAAGCTCTAAGATGGAGTTCTCTAGTGCTAGGTTGGGTCAATGTGTGTCTTAGTTTGAGTGAGAATGAGGGGGTATACCCCTCATTCTTTGATGGCTATGCTAGTTTGGCTTTTTCTTGATCATTTGGCCATTTCAGAGGGTTATGGAGGTCCTTGGGTGGATGATGTGGCTAAGTTTGGTTGGATAAGGGTGTGGAAGTGCGTGCCAAGGGAGGTAGTGGATGTCCTTGGTGGTTTGAAAAGCTGCAATGGGAATGAGGAGGTGATTCACCTCCCCATGAGTCATGGCCAACCCAACCACCTTTGGGACAAGTCAGCCATGGTCCAAGGTGCTTAAGTGGACCTATGATTGTGTGCCAAGTGGCTAAGTGGAGGAAATTACCAAATATGCATGTGTTTTATCTCATGGAATGTCCTAAACCCAAGGGCAAAGTGGTCATTTGGCTATGGGTTTTATTTGGGAAAATTTGCGATGGGTCAAAAGTGGGTTAGCCCAAATTTCAAGTGGTTTGGAATTTATTTGATTTGATTTAGATTTGACCTATTTAGGACAAATAATTAGGTTGGTGAGTTATTTGGCCAAATTTGGTCAAACTAAGGGTTGGGTTAAGTTCACATGACCAATTGGAGTGTATTAGTGTCATTAGTTTGGTTCAGTTTGCTCTGAATTTGATTATGGCTCACTTGGGTTTATAAAAGTTAATTGGGTCAAGTTGACCAATTTGACCAATCTGACCAAATTGGATTAGGTTAGGTGTTGAGTCAAGTTCAATTGCCTAATTGAAAATGATTGTAGGCTTTGGTTTGGTTTAATTTGGAATTAATTTGGATTTTGGCTAATTCAACCCTTTTAGGTCAATTTTCCAATTGGTCAAATTAGGCTCAATCATGGCTTTGGTTAAGTTCAATAAGTGATTTGGAGTGAGCTTGAGCCATTGGTTGCAATCAAATTGGGTTGGATTGTGATTTGACCTATTTTGGTTTTTTAGGCCAATTTTGGTCAACTTGGGTCAAATGGCCAATTGGACTTGGTTTGGATCAATTGAGGGTTTGGTCATCTTCCAACATTGATTATGAATGGGTTTGAATCAAAGGTTTTAGTCAATTTGGTATATGGTGTGTTTTGGATAGTTTAGGTTTCATTTGGGTTAAGTGTTAACTTGGTCAAAGGACCAACTTGACTTGGTTTGACCTAATTTAAGACAATTGATTAACTTAGGATGATTGTTGATCATGATAAGAGGTTTGAATGGGCTTAATTTAATCCAATTTGGGTCAGATTAGAACTTGGCTCAAAAAGGTCTTTTAGGTTACTTTGGGTCAAGTAGACCTAAATAGGTTAATTGGCTTGATCATGGCTTGATTCAAGTTTAGTTGAACTCACATATGGACTTAGGATGGAAATATAAATCCATTTGCAAGAGGTTTGTAGTCAAATAAATTTTGGTTCATATGACAATTTCAAGTCAAAAAGGGCTAACTTGAGTTTGATTTGGGTTAGCTTGGATTTGGTTTGATAATTGTAGTTTATATTTATATTTGGGATAATGATTGAAGGAATGATTGAATCATGAAGAAATCTGTGGGGTTTGATTTGATTTGGATTTAAGTTCAAGAAATTGCTAAAAGGGTATAAATTGGATTTGGTTTGATTTTGATTTAGTTTTGGCTATTTGAATGTATATTTCATTTATATTTGGGAATATAAATGAAGATATAAATGATTTATGAAAATCACATTTTGGGGTTGATTTGAATTTGGTTAAGGCTACATCCATAGGATAAAATCAAAGGGCTTAGGAAATATTTTGGAATTTAAATTTGAATTTGATCATGAGTTTCAATCATTTGATTTGGACTTGAATTTAAATTTGAGGTTTGGTTTGAGAAGAAAAGCAAAGATTGGGTTCAAGTCTATAGGGTAGGCAATTCTTCCTAAATCCCTAAGGCATAACCTATTCTTATGGCTAAACCTTCTAAGTCTCTAAGCTTAGATTAAGTGTTCACCTAATCACTAGAAGTGTCTTAAGACTAAGGAGCTCTTGTTATATAAGAGTCATAGATCTGAAGTTGAGAACTCACTCCAAAAGGGGGGTCAATAAAAGGACCCCAATAGGTGTGGTATAACTGACAAGGCACACCGCACATATTGGCATTGATCAAGACGATTAAAAACTTCCAAAGGATCATGAACACTAACAGAAATGATCTACTCCTAAACCTGAGATGGAGACAAAATCAAGATCTTAGTATAATGCAACTCAACTTATGCCAAGGGCATAAGAGAGGAAGAAAGGATCCATTGAGAGATCAGGTTTGTGAACCTTCCACTAGGGAAGCAGGTTCAGATCATCCATGGAAATGATAAGAATTTGAGTTGATTTGATATGATTTGGGGAGAAAAGATCCATTAGAGATGCGTACATGAACCTTTCACTAGGAAAGCAGGTTCAGGTTATCCACTGGGATAGAGGTTTGATTTGGTTTACGTCTCACTGGGGAGAAATTTGATCTGATTATGATTTGATGCTCCATTTAGGAGAAATTTGAATTGAGTCAATTGGTGGGCATCCACTGGGGATAGAGGTTCAGATTTTCCACTAGGGATAAGAGTGGATGGATTTAATTTGAGCTCCACTAGAGGGAAGATGATGGATTAGATGAAATGGACCACACTGTGCGATGATCTACTAAGAATGGCATGTGGCTTTGGCTATCTCATTTACAAATCCAAAGGATAGACTACCACCATCGATAGACTATCAACCGGGGTGCTTTTGATTATGGTCAAGTTAGGAAAGCATGTAGACTTAACTTCACAAGAACCACTAGGGTGATCAGTTGATAGCAGAATAAATTGAACTTGGCCTAAGGCGACTATTTGAGTGAATGTCATTATGGACTCATATCAAATCAAGAATAGTCATATTTAATTTAATTTTGGATGGACCCTGTCGGTGTGCAATGGATCTACTAAGAAGGAGCTAATATCAACCTAGGCCTATCTTAGATTTACAGATCCAGAGGGATAGTCTACCAGCCATGGGGTAAAGCTAACCAACTAAAGGAGTTCCTTTCAGTGTACAATGTTCAAGTTAGGAAGAAAGCATGTAGACTTATAACTTCCTGAACAAGGAACCACTGGGGTGATCGGTTGATAGCATAACAAATAGAACCCAACCTAAGGCTGCCCATCAGTGTGCAATAATCATGTTGGAAAGAATGCATGATAGACTTATATCTTCCAAAGCAAGGATGGTGTGTGATATTGGTGGCACAATAAGTCAACGACCTAAGGGGCTAGAGAGTGCCGACCTGGGGACTTATCTCAACTCAGAAGAAGTCACGTAATTTATATTGGGAGTTTTGCTAACATTGCCCTAAAGATAGGATACCTACTTGGGAAAATGTATCACTATGGATTTTTCTTCTAATCCACAAGTGAAGATATATATTTGTTTTTTGTTTATGTGTGGACCTGTTGGTTTGAGGGATCAAAGGAGAAAGACTGAGCCTAGTCTATCTCAGACTTCTTGGACCAAGGGAGAATCTATCAGAGACAAATTCTCCAACCACAGGGTGGCTACTAGGAAAGGGATGTCCAATCCAAAAAGTAAGCAGTGTGTCTAGATGGCAAAAGTGATCCAAATAGAGTACCCACATGGGAGGTGTCACTAGGCGCATTATCCAAAACTCTCTGAAAGAAAGCCTATAGGTATTTGGTGGTCAACTTAAGGAGAAAGCGCGGGGACTCATATCTGTTAAAAGTGGTGTATCCACCGGGTGGGTCACTGTCAGTATAGTAATAACCAATCAACCTAAGGTACCTGTCAGTTTGTGATAATCAATCTAGAAAGAAGGCATGTAGGCTTACATCTCCCTAAAGTAGAACTGATTGTCAAGATAGTCTATCTTCAGCTCGCAAGGGCTATTCGACCTAGGGTGACTACTAAGCATAGAGTCTTATTTAGAGAGTAAACTCAAGCTTGAAGTAGTCAAGAGAAAAGGAGCCACTAGGATACTTACCCCAAGCCTCAAATATACTCAACCTAGTTAGCGCATGATGGATAGTCCAAGAAGAAAGAATGTAAGCTTACATCCTCTTAAACAAAGTCAACATGGGATAGCTTATTGGCTACACAATAAGGCCTTCCAAACTAATAAGGCGCTCATCAGTTTGTAATGGTCAAGTCAGAAAGAAAGTATATCCGACTTACATCCTCCTGAACAAATGATCAGTAGGGAGACACACTAGCAAGGTAGCATGTCGACCTAGAAGACTAATGAGTGAGTGCACGAGCTTGCTCCCACATCAAAATAGCAGATAAAGATATGTGTTTGTTTGTGTGTGAAAGAAGGAATAGGATGTTGGGTTCTCTTACACTTATCCTAAACACATCGAAGAATGAATGAAATGGTGCCATAAAGGGCAATTGTGACTCCACCAAGAAAGGATGCCGCTTGGGTTCTCTTACACCTAACTTAGTTGTACTAGTCAAAATAGGATGCCTCTTGGGTTCTCTTACACCTATCTAGTAGCAGAAATGTGTAGTTTATGTTTGTGTTGTGAAAGATATCTTCTTGAGTTCTCTACTAAACACGTCATGGCGATTCACAAGCAAGATATTTCTAACAATGGAAGAGATAAATTTGAAATGAAGAAAATTTTTTTATGATAATTTTTCAAACATGATTTATGGGTAATATTTCTTTTATAGAGCCCATTGATTGGAAGCATAGGGTGCTCTCCCTTACAATTTATAAGTTGATAAGATCCTCCTTGGTAGGCCTTTTCTATGGTGAAAGGGCCTTCCCAAGTGGGTTCAAACTTGCCTCCCATCTTTCGATGGGCAACAATTGGTCTCTTTAGAACTAAAACAAGCTCTCCTACTTAAAAAGCTCTAGGAAGGATCAGCTTGTTATTAGTTTGAATCATTTTGGCTTTGTATAACTTGATGTTTTTTCCATGCTCTTAGGCATCTCTCCTCCAAACCTTCGAGCTCTTCCAACAGTTACGCATTTCATTAGATCTTACTACCCATATATCCTTAGTGATGGGAGTTGAACTTCTAATGGTAGAACTTGGACCCATACACTAAGGAGAAAAGGGGTAGATTGAGTTGGAGTTTGTATATGTGCTGCCACAAGGCTTCAACTAACTTCTCATACTTGTCATTTATTATCATCAGTGTCTTCTTTAATATTTGGATGAGAGTTTTTATTATGCTTACGCTAAGCCATTTGCCCTTAGTAGATGGTAGAATATCTCCAATCTATGTGTGTCTCGGCAGTTGATTTTAGTGCTCTTGAATGCTACCATTATCGGATATAATTCGTTGAGGCACCCCAAACCTATATATGATATGGTTCCTGAAAAACTTGAGCACATGCTGAGCTGTGACTTCTCTGAGTGGGATTGCCTCACGGGAAAAGTAGTCGGTGGCGGCTAAAATGAACGATGACCCTTGGAAGAAGGAGGATCGATAGACCCACTATGTTGGTACCCCAACACTCAATGGCCATGAGGCCAATGTTGAATGTTGAATGTTGGGTGGTTGATGTAGGACCACTGTACGACATTTGGTGGCATCTCTAGCTACATCCATGCTCGTGATCATCGATGAAGGCGTAATATCCTTAGTCTCTTGATCTTGGCTTTCATCTTGGCAGTTGATGCTCATATAAACACAGTGTACCTCATGATCTTGCTTCATGTTTGTCCAAATAATGTAACCACATTTGACTGAAGGACCATCGGTATAAGGTGCCATCATGAGAGCATGAAAAGCTCTCTATTTCATGGGTTAATGACTTCTCTTGAGGTAGTTTGCCTATGATAATCCATGAATGGTTTCTCAATCCGACTTGTCATCCTTTTTTGGCAGAAAACCTCCCTTCAAGAGAGTCTCTCGATGAGTTCGCAATAAGGGATAAGACTTGTCTATTTTGGACCCTTATTGAATGGACTCATCTTCGAGACATGCCAACTCTTGGCAAATTTGGCTAATGCATTTCTATGCGTTCTCTCCTCGAGGAATATAGATGGTAACTTCTGGGATTTGAGCCAACAACTCCATGGTGTACTTGTGGTAATGATGGAGCTTAGGCTTTAGAACTTTGTAAGACCCAACAATTTGGTTGATAATTAATTGAGAATTACTGAAGTTATTGATGCTCTAGACGCATAGCGTAATGGCTAACTCTAGACCAACAATCAGAGTATCATATTCAGCTTTATTTTTGGTGCATGGATTGGATAGATGATATGAGAATCTCATCACATCGCGGTCCAGAGTTAGGAGAACTATTCCTACCCCTATCTTTCCTGGGATAGTAGATTATGGTTCTTCTCCTCTTCGAGAGGAAGCTGTACCATCAAAATACATCTCCCAACGGTGAATGCTAGTGTCCCTAAGTTCATGATTTGTTCATCATGGAGTCATCACTAAGCAGAATCACATGAAGTGGGTGTGCTAAGAAATCTAGTGCTTTCTTCCTTTACGAGGGTATAAATGTGATATCAAACTTTGACAAAATCATGGACCAACATGCCAACCATGGATAGCATCGTATGTCATGAGATATTGCGTGGATTGATCTTGAAATCAGTTCACCTTATGAGAAAGCATGTAATGTTGTAGCTTTTGGGATGCAAAATTAAAGCTAGGCAATATTTTCAATGGGTGGGTAGTTTGCTTGGCATGGATTGACGATGAGTAGTAGCATTATTTTCTTTCTTTTCGTCATTGATTTGGGCCAACAAAGCGCCAAGGGAGTCATCTAATGTGGCAGTATATAATATCAATGGCTTGCCCGATATAGGGATTGCTAGAACTGGAAACATTATTAGGTAGTGCTTGATATCTTCAAAGGCATGTTAGCACTTGTCATCCCACTTGAACTTGGCATCCTTTTTGACAAGTGCTGAGAATGGCTGGCATCTTCTTGATAGGTTGCAAATGAAGCATCTTAGATACACCAACTACCCTTGAAATGATTTGAGTTGAGTTAGACTTTTAGAGGGTGGCATTTCTAAGATAGCCTTGATCTTCTCCATATCGATTTCTATTCCATGGAGCGGGACAACAAACCCATGGAATTTATCTAAAGCTACTCTAAATGCACACTTCAGAGGATTCATTTTAAGGTTAAATTGCCTTAACCATTCAAAAACTACTCTCAAGTTAAAGAGATGGTATTCTTTTTCTTTATTTTTGACTACAAGATCATAACATTTGACTTGATGATGAATGAGTTCATTTAGATCGAGTCATGGCATGGTATGTAGCAGCATTTTAAGGCCGAAGGCATGACCTTATAATAGATTCTGATTGGGGTACAAAAAGTAATACTTTTCTCATCCTGGAGGGCCATCTTAATTTTATTGTAGCCAGATGACCCATCCATGAAAGAAAGCATGAGATGAGCAATGTCCACCATGGTATAGTAGTGAAATTCATCCTTAGGACATGCCTTATTTAGATCCCTAAAATTGGCATATGAATTTGGCCATTCTTTTCTTAACCTTGGCTAGAACAACACTAGGTAGGATTTTTCTTCCCGATGAAACTAGCATCGATCATTTCTTGACTTAAATGACCTGTTATTCAATGTCTAATGCATGTGTCTAGGAGCTTGCTTGATAAGGTTAGTATTAGGTTCTATTATTAGTTTGTGGACTGCCACATCATGAGATAAATTGGATATTTCTTTATAACTCCATGCAAAGTAGTCCTTAAACTCAGCTAATAGCCTAATTAAGTCATTGATTTTTTCTTCATTCAATAAGGAACTGATGTATGTCAGTCATGGATTGTCTTTAGTTCCTAAGTTCATTTCTTTGAGTTCATTGATGGTTGATATGTTTTCTTCTTCAAACTCTCATGGTGCATCTTTGACTTCAAGGTCATTTGGGTTATCTAAAGTTTCTAAACATACATCCTCATAAGAGTTAGCATGATTTGAGAAGAACCTATCAGACTACAAATGATTGGTGATGACTAGGAAATGGTTGTCATTATTGGACCTTGTGTGAATCCTTATCACGGTCTTGATTGGGATGTGCTTTGTTGTCTCCAACCTTTCAAATAGTCGACGTGTTTAGACCAAGTATGTGGGATTAATCCCTTTTTTGCTAAGTTAAGAACACAAGGCCAATACCAATCAAAAGGCAATTGTATTAAGTCTTTATATGAATCATCCTCAAGTTTTACATCGGCTTCTTGACTTGAGGATGATGGTCCCAACAAAAATCTCTTTAGCTTGACTTATGTGGATGACTTGGGGGCTTCCTTAACTACCAAACCTTCAAATTTCTGGGAAGATAGTAAGGTTAGAGCTAAAGTTCCTAAATGTTGCCTAACTGTTCTACATAATAATGATTCAGATACATTCATGCTTTGCTTGGAGGCTGGTCTTCATTGCTATCGGCTTGAATGTCACCTCAAGGGACACGCTAAGAGGGTTGATTGGTGCTGTTCAGTTACGTGTGCTAATTCCTGTTGACTCAGTCTATGTGGATAAGCGGGGTACTCTTGAGTGGAACAGCTTTCTTGGCCACCATGGTCTCACCTCTAGGCGCCTCGATCTACCTCTTCTGCGGTGGTTTAGTCATCTACCCATTGTTTGTATGAAGGAACGAACTGTGGGTGAAATTTAACTTCAGACTCTACTTCTTCCTTAGTGTTTGATTCTCGTTCACTTGCATTTTTATTTTTTTTTCTTTTTCATTTTCTTTTTCATTTTTCTTTTTCATTTTTCTTTTCTTTTTCTTTTCTTCTTCTTTTGTTTCTTTTATTTTTGAACATTGACCAAGTTCATGAGAATAAACTTTTTGATTTGGAGGAAGATAGTAAGATGCATCCTCATATATCTCAACCTCTCTAATTGAGAATGGTTTCAAGTCTCCTTTGACATAATATTTGATTCCACCTCTTCAAAAATTGATGCGCTAATGTAAAGAGGATGGAATTGTGTGGTTTTCATCTATCCAAGGCCTATCGAGCAAAGTAGTGAAATATGTATCTAAATCAATTATGTATAACTTGGCTTCTGTCTTCTAGTTATTTATCTCTAATGGCAATACTATAGAGCCTAAAGCCCTATCGTTTTGCTCATTGAATCCTCTCAACTTCATCTGATCTCCTCAGAGTTCAGAGATATCAATCCTTAAGTAGGAAAGGATCTTTAGACTCATAATGTTCACTGATGCACCTGGATTAACAAACAACTTGGAGAGTCTGAATCTACCCATGTCCACTGTGATGTAGAGGGGACGGTTGTGCTCGGTTGTCCCCAAAAGAAGGTCTTCGTTGGTGAATATAAATTCATGAACTTCTATTGAATAACATGCCTCCTCTCCAATAGCAGTCAGCTTAGCTAAGCATATTTCCAGATCGAGAAGTGTTGTGATCAATGACTCCCTCATCTCTTTGGATAATACAAGGGCATCATATATGCTTAGTTTAGATAGCAACTTTCTCAGGTGAGCGAGGATATGGTAGTCAACTCTGGGTTGGTCCTCTACAAGCATATCCATAGAGCATCTGTGGAGGGGCTACTTGATCTTAGATTCAATGACTTACCCCACTCTAGGTGCTACCCACAGGAGGTAGGACTTTCCACTATGGAGTTTGACTTCAGTGACTTCATGAGATGGTTTAGTGAAAAGTTATACCTGCTCATCAGGTTCACCTATAGCTTCTTTTATGGGATCATCGAAGTCAGATGACTCCAAATCAATCTCAATGGGTGAACCCGAATGATTCAGGAATGGAAAATCCATTTCTAAATTAGCGGAGAGATCGAATTAGAGTTATTATTAATTCTATAGGAATAAAATAGAGTTCATTGACACAAATGTAAGTAGAATCAACTTGCTTCATTGATTTCTTAGATTTGGATGGAGGTATAAAATAGAAATCAAGTAAAGTAAGCAGAGTTAGGGATTTGGCACCCCCCTGCACTGATATAATATGGCTACTAGAAGAAGAGCTAGTTGGAGGAACTATAGCTGCAACTATGGAAGGAGTGATGGAATCAGTCGGTGGTTATGCTACTATACTATCCGGGGCAAGTGGAGGTTATCATTATTGCTATTGGGCTTCTACTTCCATCAAGTTATCCTTAGCAACTTGCAAACATTCCTTAGACTTGGAGGTTTGAGCTGCTTCTGGCACCTGCAAGGATAGTCTTTTGATCTTAGAAATGATTTTCTTGGAGGTTCTGGATAGGGAGATATCCCAACCTTCCTCTGTCTTAAGAAGATCACATGTATCCCAAAGAATTACTCTGATATAACTAGAAGGTTGTTCTAACAGGTATTCTTTAGGGATGGTGATGGCTCCTGACTTGTAGCTATGCTCAAGCCAATCCTTAAAGGTGATGCAATCTTCTAAGACATGACCTAGCATGCAGTGATAAGGGAAATAGTTTGGATCATGACTCTTGCCCACATCCTCCGGCCTCCTAGGTTCTAGTAAGTAGAGATGGCAGATGTGGAGTAGAGCAGTGTGGCAGAGGTACCACCAACTCTCTCTGTGCGGGAACCCTCCTCCCATGGTGAGTAGTACCAACATAATATCAAGTGGTATGCACGCTAATCAAGGAATTCCATGTGGTGAGCGTGTACCTTACCTCTCCTGGTGACATGTGTTGATACATGGGCCTCCCTAGCCCTCCCCTACTGAATGTGCTAGCCCACACTGTGAGGAATGATGAATTGTAGATCAAATTGGGCTTTGGACTTTGATCAGTTAGAAACCCTGCCAACTTGGCATAGGATTGTCCTATGGCTGGCAAAGGACCTCCTTCTATCTCTAATAGGTACCTCATAGTGAATTACAGGTGGTGGTGACACTGTAAACCTCCTAACATCTTCCTCCCCATCAGATCCAGAGAGAGGATGAAACTTATTATGTGTAATCAGAAGAGTAACTATCCTGGGTGACTCCTCTACTATAAACTGAGAAACTACCTCCATCTCCTTGGCTATATGCACATGATGCCGCTTGATCTTGTGTCATTTATTGCAGCATTGAGTTATGTTGGGAGGAGCAGTGTGGGAACTAGACCCTATCTTAAAGGTTGGAAAGATTATCCCTAAAGCCAGGGCAGCCTTCCCCTTGGAAGAAGCCAGTGAGTGGATACTAGCCTGTACTAGGATAGTAATGGGAATAATTGAATGAACAGGCATTGAAACTACAACTGCTACGGGGAACTATTATAGCCTTCCTCTTCAGTGAGAGAAACTTAGAGGATGAAGGCATCTCAACATGGATGACTGGCTTCTGCCCATTCACCATACTCATGTTGACGGTTGTGAGGGATGCCCCCTCACAAGTGATCCTAGCCCCCTCGAATCCTCAGCCAAAGTGAATGAGATGGGCAAAGTTAGTCTATGGGATGCTGGCCCGATCCAAGGCCAAATCCATCCCAAAAGGAAAAGTAAAGACATACTTCTGGGCATCCATTTGAATTGATCTAAACTTGAGAAAAATTAACTGAAACTGAGTGGAAATTCTGCAATTTTTGAAATCAAATTTAAATCAAATTTTCTGCTTTAATTTACTTTAGAATTTGACCCCACACTCAATAATTTGAAGATGTTACGTGGGTTTTTTTAATTTAGGAGTGAGATTTTGAATTTAGAATTGGAGAGGAGATTTTTTAATTTAGAATCTATTTTCAACAAATTTGTGTATATTGGAAATGGTTCGAATATTTTGAAAAGATTTTTGATGCTTCCATTAGTTCATATTTAAATTTGATTTTTGTTTTTGGGGACCCTTTATTTAACAAATTTGAGTATGTTAAAATAAAGGGTCAATTGATTTTGTTTAGGATTGCTTATTTAGTAAATTTGGGTATGCTAAATGAGTTGTTTGAAAATAATTTTTTTCTTTTACTTATTTGAGAATCGTGTGTGAGTTTAAAAATGAAATCTTTACTTAGGACAAATTTGTGTATGCTAAATAAAGTCCAAATATTTGTGTTTTGATTTTTGAAAAGAGGATCTTTACAAAGCAAATTTGGGTAATGCTAAATGAAGGAATCCAAATGTGTTTTATTTTTGATTTTTGAAAAATGAAACCTTAGCAAATCTGGGTATGCTAAGTAAAGAATCCAAGTGTGTTTTGATTTTTGTGTCTTTGAAAATAGGATCTTCACTTAGCAAATTTGGGTATGCTAAATAAAGATTCCCAATGTGTTTGAATTTTGATTTTTGAAAAGAGGATCTTTACTTAGCAAATTTGGGTATGATAAATAAAGGATCCAAATGTGTACAATTTTTTATGATTTTGAAAAGAGGATCTTCACTTAACAAATTTGGGTATGCTAAATGAAAAATCCAAATGTGTTTGATTTTTGTGATTTTGAAAAGATGATCTTTACTTAGCAAATTTGGGTATGCTAAATAAAGGATCCAAATATGTTTGATTTTATTTTATTTAAATTTTTTTTTAAAAGAGGATCTTCACTTAGAAAATTTCGGTATAATAAATGAAGGATCTAAATGTGTTTGATTTTTATGATTTTGAAAAGAGGATCTTTACTTAGTAAATTTGAGTAAGCTAAAAAAAGATCCAAATGTGTTGGATTTTTATGATTTTGAAATGAGGATCTTCACTTAGCAAATTTTGGTATGCTAAATAAAGGATCCAAATGTATTTTATTTTTATGATTTTGAAAAGAGGATCTTTACTTAGCAAATTTGGGTATGCTAAATAATGGATCCAAATGTGTTTGATTTTTAATTTTTGAAAAATGAAATATTTACTTAGCAAATTTGGGTATGCTAAGTAAAGAATTTATGTGTGTTTTATTTTTGAGTTTGAAAAGAGGATCTTTACTTAGCAAATTTGGGTATGCTAAATAAAGTTCAAATGTATTTTTGGTTTTGATGTTTTTGATTTTGAAAAGAGAGATCTTTAATTAATAAATTTGAGTATGCTAAATAAAATATCCAAATTTATTTTGGAAAATAAAACTCTCACTTGACAAATTTGGGTATGTCAAATGGGAGTCAATTATGTTTTATTTTTCAAAGATGAAATTTTGT
This sequence comes from Cymbidium sinense, assembly GCA_021442155.1. Taxonomy (NCBI): domain Eukaryota; kingdom Viridiplantae; phylum Streptophyta; class Magnoliopsida; order Asparagales; family Orchidaceae; genus Cymbidium; species Cymbidium sinense. Next base: position 5,692,781 of record CM038216.1, read on the forward strand.
GTGTGATTATTTTTTTTTTGAAAATAAGGAAATTCTAGCTTAACACATGTGCAATGTGTTAAGTGGAATTTCAAATGGTGTAATTTTATTTGAAAATAAAACCTACATCCAACATATTTGGATATATTGAATGAAGAAGCTTATTTTCAATTTTGTTTTGAAAAGAAAAAAATTTCAACTTCAATATATGTGAGATATGTTGAAATGGAATTTCAATGTTATGATATGATTTTATTTGGAAATGAAACATTCATTCAATAAGTTTGGGTATATTGAATGAGGATGTTCATTTGTGCTTTTTTGAAAGTTGATTTTATTGATTTTGTTTTTGAAATGAAATCTTCATTCAATAAATTTGGGTATATTGAATGAGGATGCTCATATGTGCTTTTTAAAAAGATGATTTTTGATTTTATTTGGAAATGAAATCTTCATTCAATAAATTTGGGTATATTAAATGAGGATGTTCATTTGTGCTTTTTGAAAAGATGATTTTTGATTTTGTTTAGAAATGAAATCTTCATTCAATAAATTTGGGTATATTGAATGAGGATGCTCATTTGTGCTTTTGAAAAGATGATTTTGATTTTATTTGAAATGAAATCTTCATTCAATAAATTTGGGAATATTGAATGAGAGAATATTTTTAAAAATGATTTTGATTTTGTTTGGAGATGAAATCTTCATTCAATAAATTTGGATATATTGAATGAGGATGTTCATTTATGATTTGTGAAAAGATGATATTTGATTTTGTTTAGAAATGAAATCTTCATTCAATAAATTTGGGTATATTGAATGAGGATGTTCATTTGTGCTTTTTGAAAGATGATTTTTTAGCTTTTATTTTTTTTTGAAAAGATTCTACATGTAACAATCTTGAAGATTGTTAGATGAGGTTGAGTTATGAAAAAATTTTGTGCAAGTATTTTATTATGTGCATTTTGGAAAAGTGCTTTTTAAAAGTGAAATTTTTATGAAGGATTTAATTTTTTTTCTTATTTGTAGAATGAACCTAACGTTACCATAGAAATGGTAAGGGAAGTTCAACAAAAAAAAATTTAGTCATTTCTTTTATTAAACTTTATTTTCATATTGGGAATAACAAGTTTTAAGACCTACTGTGAGGACCTAAAACCTAAAGGATAGCTAGCAAGCTTAAGAATGAAATAAACCAAGTGCCAATGGAAAGAATGATAGTCTCGATTCATATAAAATACAAATTCACCATCGATACTTGGAGACAATGATCATTTACCAAAGATAGAGAGGAACTTTCTGGCGGTTAAAATCTATGGTGTTTATTTCTAGTTTTCAAACTCTTTAGGAGAATTTGAAAAATAAAAATTTTGGTATGTTGTTTGACACCACTTAGATCTGCAGATGTTCTCATTAGGGTGATCAGGTACGACATTAAGGAATGATGTACTGTCTCAAGAGACAGAAGTCACCATCCTACAATGGACTTAATCACCTAATGAGGACTCCTAAGGACAATGGGTCTTCAAATGTACCATAGATTCTTCCTCTACTTTACATGGAAAAGTAAAGTACGATTTATTTTAAATCGAGTTTATTAAGTTTCCTATGGAGGAAAGCCCCTGTAGTTAATTACATCTTAAGGAATGAGATTCTTTAAGAATACTCTCGATTAAGGTAAATGATCTTTATCTCTAAAAATTTCAAAGATAAGACTATCAACAAATTGGTTATTTTTGGAAGATCAAGTGGGATTGATCAAAAAGAGGGAGTTATTATCGAAACCAAAGGGAGATGAGTAGGGGATGCTCATGATGCTAGGAAACCTAGCGAGCATCCCAAACTATCCTATGGTTGGGCTTTATATTTTTGAAATTTGAAGAGAGTTAATTATTTGAGTTGAATTTTTATTAAAAATTTAGGGCTTACAATTCTACAACATAAGATCGTGGAAATGCCTAAGAGGTGAGAATTTATGCTTATAAAGAAAAGACCTCATCAATCTAGAGAGCTTTGGCAAGGGTTAAAACACAACCTCAATCTAAGGTAAAAATGGATATATGGTTTACCTCCATAAGAAATGATAAGCCACCCGACTGTTGGACTTACAACCACCTAGGGGTGGCCGCCAACTAACTCCTCCTATGATTTTAAATACATGTAGGCAAGTCATATGCTTTGCAAGATAGCTAGGCTATTGTTTATTTAGAAAAGAGACTAAGTCCTTAAACATGCTCCCTAAGAGACTATATTTTGAAGACTATGAATAAATGACTTAATCTAATACAAATTTTGTTAAGTTTTATTTTCATTTTTGGATAATTTATTTGACATAGGCTATGGGATTTTATATTCCTAATGCATGAGAAGATTGATTATGGTCTAAAATTAGCAAGAAGGAGGTGTGTTTCCACCATGTCTCTTAAAGTTCAAGTCATATTCTCTAGCAAAGGTGGAAGCCCTCCATTAGCAAGAGTGAAGCAAGATGATTTTATGCATGATGTGAGACATACAACATCCATTAAGGGGTTGCTAAATCTTTTATTATCTTGATTTATGTCCTAGGCTTTTAGGTGGTTATGAGTTATTAATTTTAATTTTGAGTTGATTAATTGGATAGAAAAAATTTCCTAAGAGCCTAATTGCATCAGGCCATTCATCAATCAATGAAACTAGGAAAATCATGTCATCATAATTAATGCTAAACAAACATCAAATAATTTTATAAAGTTAGTGCAAAATGAATAAGAGATGTGGTGGCTTCACACAAACCAAAGAAAATGGGTAGCCGAGCTTTACCTTTATACAACCCAGATTACAAATGGATAATTACAATCAAAATGGAATTCACGTTATGGGAGTCTTCATTCTTCATTCTTCATTTCTTCATTTCTTCTTTTCTTTCTTTCTTTCTTTCTTCTTTCTTCATTTGGACTTGGGATGTAATTTGCTCCAAGGCTTCACATGGTACATAAGACATAGTCTTATGATAAATTTTCATTTTAATTCCCCCATAACATTCATTCCAAATCTTAACTACAAAAATTACATTAAAATGAGAAAGATAAATCTAACTAAACCTGCAAAATAGAGATTAGCTAAACATACCACACAACCCAAGCAATTATAGGAATAATTTGGACTTAGCACACACATGATAACCAAGTCCACCTCTAATTTGGATCATATTTAGGGTAACACGCGACAAAGCATTTATATATTTTTTATTACCTTAAGCACAATCCCCTACATAAGACATGATTAGACTTAGATTATCTTATCTTTCAATCTACGCACATGCACCCTAACATTTAGTCTAAAATATTACATCACAAAATAAAATCAGGCATCAAACCGTACACCTCCCTAATATAGAGCTAGAAATGATAACTTTACCTAATGTGTGTGTCATTTAAGGCTTGTGTGGCATGTCTAAGCTAGGCTTTAAGGTTGGAATTTTTTAAGAGTGAAGGATTCAACTTAGAGAGTGGTTTTATTTAAGTGATTTAGTTGATTTGTTAATTTTATTTGATGATTTGATTTGGTTTGAATGAACTTACATTTAATTACTAAAATGTTGTAAAGAGAATAAAAGAGAAGAGAACTTCTCTTTCATCCCTACCTTAAGTAATTTCTAAGGTAGGTTCATTAATGATTTTTCCTTATTGAATATTTTATTATGTATTTTAATAAATCTTAAGTATAGATTTTCTCTAAATAAACCTATTCAATAAGAAAAGCATCTTAGGATTAATTAAGGTGAATTACTATCACATAACACACAACCATTTATTTCTTTCCAACATGTATATCATGCACATGAATAATCCTAAGCATATCTACACATGCAATGCAAAGTTTTAACATACCTTAATGATGAATGCAAAGAGATATGGCTTAAGAAAATTTGGATATTCCATGAATGCATATTTTTATTAAGTAGAAAGAGGGACTCTTTTATCCATTAATCAAATACACATTTACATGTATAAAAGACATAAGTGAGTATAGTGTCATTATTTTCTACACCAGGGGTGTAAGGTACAAGACCTACTTGGGGCTACTTAAAGCCTCACAACCCTAGGATGTCCAAACTAATATACCACTTTTCTTAAATACATGTGCATGTACAAAAAGAAAAAAAATGGATGAAGAATCTTGCAAAAGATTTTGTGTTTGTTTGATTTGTGTAATTTACATGTGCAATATGAAGATCCTTCTTAAGCCATAACATAGAAGTGCATAGGAATATATTTAAGAAAGTGTTATATTCTTTTCAAATGAACTATATACTTTGCAAATCTTATACAAGTCCATGTTAAGAAAAGAGAAGAAATTCACATAACACATTTTATGTTATAATCACATGCAAGCTTATAAGTACTTATAAGTAGCATCACTTCATTTATAATCTTTTATTTATAGGTTTTGAAAATAATTTTTGATTTAATAGTGATAATAGTCACTCATATTCTTACTTTAGCTAAAACATGCAATTTGACATAAATATTTTATTTAATTAATTTTTTTAAAAGATGAATGCATGATTTCATATGGAAACAACATTTAACATGCTTGGAAAGAAATAAAGTGATGTAAGCATATGAATTCATTCATCCTAATTAATTCCTAAAGAGAATTCTATGAAATAAGATTATTTAAAGTGAATCAAAATTCCTTAAAGAGATTTTTTATTTTTATTTTTGGATTTGATTTAGGAAATGTGAAAAGAGTTTGCTGGTCCTAACCCATTTCCCCCATGTGTGAATCAATTTAGTTTAATTTTTAGAACAATTAGATTGATTTTATATTTTTCTTAGGTTAAGGTGAATTAATCATTATTAATTACCTACACCACTTTAACATAATTAACCAAACAATTATGAGCCAACATATGATATGCATAGATTTAAATCAATGCACCTAAGAAATAAAGGGGAATGCAATTGGATCATAATTGATTAATTAAGCTAAAGGTTTTCATTAAGTACTTTCATAACCTTCACACATGTGAATTGGATTATGATTTGCTTTGAAGCCTCTTAGGGATTGAACACCTAAGAATCTACCCAAGAATTAAGATGATTAAGTTCTAGAATGATTTGATTTTGAATTTTATTGACAACTTTGATTAATTGAGTTAATGAAGTGATTAAGCCATTAAATATAACTTGATTAAATGTTTTCCAAATGGAGTGAACTTAAGGAGAAGAGATTGGAAAAGGAATCTTAATCTCATTCCCTAAGTCCATTCACTATTTCATAGTGATTAGTAAACTTAATTAATGGATTTATCACTATTTAATAGGTTAACTAATCACTTAATTAATTAAGGGAGTGATTAAGGGTGAATCAAGCAATTCTCCTAATTAATCCAACAATAAATTCCAAGAAAATCATGGGAGGTAGAGGTCATCTCACTAATCAACCCTAGGAAGTTTGGAATTAATTGTTGAAGTAATTAACATAATCACATTCCCAATAAAACCCAAATTCAATAAAATCTCAAAATCAATTAAACTTAATTTTATATTATTCCCATTTGAATTATCTTTAAAATGAACTTGAGTTTGCATTTTTTGGATTTATATTTAGTTATGAATTTATGAAGTTTTTGTGATTAAAGGATAATTAGAAAAGCCTAATTAATTAACTAATCCCGGCCACATATGCATGGCGCTTTCCATGTGGCAGTTGGTTATTTAAGTTATGTCATCACATCAAGGCGCTGCTTTCCCCAAGGCTTTTGATCAAAGGGGATGGTTAATCTTGATTCTAAAATGGTTTAAATCGGAGGATCTACTCATTTTAATGGTCCATCCAAAATAAGCGGGATGGATGATGATTCATCCCCTAAGCTATAAGAGAGATGAAGTCCATCCATCCTCCATAGCATCCGCTTAAGCTGGATTAGGCAAGATTCCCACACCATCAAGAGGTATAGGGAAGAACATCCAACGGCTATGATCTAATGGGATCACAATTTCCTTCATAAAAGACCAAGCAATTTTCAACTTAGGAATAGTTTTGAGTCATACCTCGCTAGAGGCTATCACCGGTGCTTCCTACAGAGGAGGTAGCTTTGTCTAGTATAGAGGAAGTTCTATTGAAAGTTTCAAGCCTTGATTTGAAGTGAATGTGAGTTGACCAAGCTCCCATTCAATGGCTAGCGACTTTGATCAAAATTCTCCTTCTTATGGCTTGGAGACTTGGGAAACACTTTGGGTAAGCTCGACTTGCTTCCTTGATGGTGCTTGCAAAGTGAATTTAGGTTTGGTGGAGAATTGAGTGAAATGAAAGTTTCCCTCACCTCCCTTGTTTTGTCTTTGGAGAAAACCAAGAAGGAGAAATTGGAATGAGCTTGGGAATGCTTGCCAAGGCTTGGAGAAGCTTGGTTTTAGTTCCTATGGCTCAATCGTGTTAATTGAGTTGAAATGAGGGGAGTATATCTCCCCTCTGATGAGGCGATCTTGCGTTTTCCTTCAATTGCTTGGATCAAATGGGTTGTTTAGGCTGTTAGGGATTTGTACTTGATTTTAAGAGTGGGAGAGGAAGTGCTATGTGTGTAGAAGGAGATCCAAGTGAAGAAATTCCATAGGGGTGGGCGCCTTGGGTTGGGCATGGACATTGGGTCATATTCACCACCCTCCTTAGTGTCCATGTGGTCCAGGAGGATGCATGAGGAAGAATTGGCCAAATTCCAAGTGAATTTGGCCATAACTTGATCTAAGGTAAAATAGTCATTTGGCCTTTTTTTGATTTGGAGATTTGAGATGTTTTAAGTAGGTTGGGTCAAATTTCAAAGAATTTGGAGTTGATTTGATGATCTGGTCCCATTTAGATCAAAATGGGTCAACTTGGGTCAAGACAATTTATTGGGTCATGGGTTAGTCAGTTCAAATGATCATTTGGAGCCTGTGGTATCATTGGTTTGGTTCAATTTGATTTATATTTGGTTTTGGTTCATTTAGTTCAGGTCAAATGGGTCGAGATTTAATTTGATTTGACCCATTTTAGTAATGGCGGGCTAGAGCCTTGGTTGATCATTTAAAATGGATTGCAACCTTGGTTTCAATCAATTTTGGTTTGGTTTGATTTCAAGTTGATTTGACCTTTTAGGTCAAGTTGGGTTCATGATCAATTGGGCTAGGTTGAGTCTAAATGGCCAATTGAGGCTTTGGTCAAGTTCAACAAGTGATTTAGAATGAATTTGACCCATTGGTTGTAATCAATTTGGCTTAGATCAAGATTTGACCCATTTTGACTTTTTAGGTCAACTTAGGTCAAGTGACCAATTTGGCTTGGTTTAGCTCAAATGATGGCTTGGTCAAGTTCAATCATTGATTTTTGATTAGTTCATATCATGGTTTCAATCAATTTGGCCTATGGTGGATTTTGGCTAGTTTGGAGTTTCATTTGGGCTAAGTGTTGACTTACACACATTATATTAAGTTTCCACTTGTCGAGCGTGTGTGGTTTGATGTATGCTTATTTTGTGATGTCTTTACTAGATGTTATGTTAGGGTGTATGTCTCATAGACTTGATGTTAGGACATGATTAGTATAATTATATTATATTTTAGGAGATTGCTTAAGAGCTTAAGATAACTATAAATGCTCTCTTTGCGGGTTTTTTTAACCCCTTAAGCATAGTTTACGTTAGGACAGGTGGACTTGGTTACCTATGTGCAAGGTGCTAAGTTCAAATTATTTATATAATTGCTTGGGTTGTATGATAAGTTTAGCTAACACTTATTTTGCAGGTGTAGTTAGATTTACTTTTTCCATTCTTTTAATGTAATTATGCATTAGAGATTTGGTTAAGTGTTATGGGGGTGAAGGATGAACATTGGCCAGAATGTTTGATCCTGGGGTTACATGTGATGCCTAGAAGCCTGCAAAATCAAATGGAGCAAATCAAATGAAGAAATGGAGGGAATATGAAGACTTGAAGATCCCCCATAACATTTATCATTTTGTAATTTGTAATTATTATATCTTTGGGTTGTATAAGAATGAGCTGGGTTACCCATTTCTTTTCAGTTGCGGTGGTACCCAACCGCACCGGCCTGTTATTCTTTCACGTTGAGTTTATAAATTGATTCTTTGTCTATTGCATTATAGAAATGGCATGCATTTTTCTAGTTTCTTCATATATGATGACTTAATGTGTGTCCTGGATCCCTTTAATTAAATCTATAAATAACTCATAACCTCATATAAAATTTAGGCATTAAATCAAGATAATTAAAAGATTTAGCAACCGCTTAGTTGTATGGTTGTATATCTAATATCATGCATGCATCTTCCACCACTCTTGTAAAATGAGGGCCGTTCTTGTACATATGGAAATGCTTGACCTATGAGAGCAACTCCTGTGAGCTTCACCCTCTTCTTTTTGATTTGAACTTATTTTAACATTTAGGCATATAAAATCCTATTTTCAAAATTAAATAAAATTTGATAAGATTTGTATTAAACTAAGTCATTATTCATACCACTCATGTTATAGTCTCTTAGGGAGTGGGTTTAAGGATTTTAGTTTCTTTCTAAATAATAATATCCTAACCATCTTACAAAACATATGACTTGACCACATGATTTTAAAACGTTGGAGGAGTTAGTCGCCACTAGTCATAAGTAAAGTGATGGGGTGATTTACCCTCTCTTATGGAGGTAAATAATATACCCATTTTTGACTTAAATTTAGGTTGTGCTTTGTCCATCGCTAAAGCTCCCTAGATTTAGGATCTGAGGCTACTGTTTCCCTTTGGGCTACAAGCATAAATTCTCACTTCTTAGGCATTTCCATAATTTTTTATTGTGGGTCTGTAAGTCCTAGCTCTCTAATAAATTTTAACTCAAATATATAATTTTCTTCAATCTCAAATATATAAAGTCCAATCATAGGATAGTTTGGGATGCTCACTAGATTTTCTAATATTATAAGGATCCTCTACTCATCTCTTTTTGGCTTTGATAATAAGTCTCCCCTTTTTGGTTTATCCCACTTGATTTTCCAAACATAAATAATTTATTGATAGTCATATCTTTGAATTCTTTAGAGACAACAATTGTTTACTTTAATCGAGAGTATTCCTAAGGAAGTCACATTCCTTAGGATGTAATTAACTATGAGGGCTTGCCCCCCATAGAAAAACTTAAAATCTAATTTAAATAAACCCTACTTTATTCATTTATGTAAAGTAAGGAAAAAATCTCTAGTACATTTGAAGACCCATGATACCTTAGGAGTCCTTATTAGGTGATTAGGTCCATCATAAGGTAGTGATCTCTATCTTTCGAGATAGTGCACTATTTCTTGATGTCGTACCCAATCACCTCAATAAGTACACCCTCAAATCTGCATGTCCCCAATACACACACATCACAAACTTACAAAAATAAACACCACAATAGTTAATTATCACGATTATAATTCTTACAATGTATCACTTTAAATGATCCAAAAGAAAATCTAGTTGGATTTATAATCAAATCACAAGAGACTTATAGTAAGCTTGAAAGCTAGCATTCAAATACAAATGCAATTCAAGCATGACTTAAGCAACAAGGCTTATATTTAATAAACAAAGTTGAAAGAGGTATAATAGCTTGTCTATGGGTGAGAATGAAAGTTAAATATGATGATTAGCAAAGATGTAAAATCCTATTAATATGCATAAGCTAAATAGTCATTCTATTTTTGTTATCAAGTTAAGTATAAGCAAAGTTACATTACTTTGAATCAAAAATATAAAGTTGAAATCTTCGCCACTGGATCTATAATTCTTTGTATAAGCATACAGAAGGCGATGCTAAAGTAAATTCTCCATGAATTATGTAGCTTCTTTCAATCCAAAAATTAAGGACTTTCATTCTAATTATGATTTTCAAAACTGATGATTTCATTAATTAGATAAAATTATCTATGCTAAAAACTCCTACATGTGCTCAAACATGGAAATTCATAGTATAAATTTTAATGTTTGAAAAGGTTGTGCTAGCTAAATTGGAATTAGGTGAAAATATGAAATCAATCTCATGATTTAAAAATAAAATTATCTAAATTACTAAACACGCATGGGCCCCAATACTACGCTAAATGCTTAAACTTAGTGTTTGAGGATGTTATGCAGGTTGCTTCCCGGTTTGGTCTTAGGACCGGGTCCGGGTTAATAAAATCTAAAAATTTAATTATTATAAGAATTTAAACTTGATAAAATATCTAAGAAGCTAGTTCTGTCATATTATAGTAGATCTGATCCTCTATTATTGAACTAATAGAGTCGATAGGATCTAAAATAATAAATTTAATGATCAAGAAAATTCATATACCTTGATGATAGCTGTGTTGAATGAAGATTTCAACCAGAGGGGATATTTACCATCAAAATGTGCTTGTAAGCTCAAATTGAATTAATCAAAATCAAGTGTCAATACAAATATAAAAATCAAATAATTTACTAAGTCTTAAATTCTTAAATAAAATTTAATCATTAAAAGTTTAAAGCAAAATATAACTCAACCCACCTCCCACAATAGTTTGTTGAATGTAACAAATTAAAAAAATTCTAGCTCACAAAGGAGCCAATGTTAAATTAAATGTATTTCTATATTCAGTCTCAATCAATCTCATGCTAGCAAGGACGTGGCCCATGTCCTCTAACTGCGTGGCTTGTGATAGGCTCCATATATGATATTATGACGAGTCCTTTGATGGGTGGTTGCCTAAATGACATCATTATATTACGATCGGCCTTGTATGCTCCCCAATGGCTCTATACCTAGAGATGTGAATCATAGGGTACACCTGATAGGACAAAAAGCCCTCTGTCAACTAAGGTGGACTTAAACTTATTTCCTTAAATAAATACTACCCCGTGAGGATTACTTGCGCAACCCATGACTGGCGAGGGATCCTTGGTCGTTGGGTATCTCCTCGACTAAGTAGACTAAGTAGGGACCCGGATAGTGGAATGGGCCATGATGGGACATCATCATTCCCCAACCATCCGCTTTAAGTCAAAATGATAAATTTCATAAATTCATAATTCTAAAACTCCACATCTTGCTACTTCTATATAAGCAACCTAAAGACTAGCCTTGTCAAAGTTCTTTCACTTATTGGGAGGGTGATTAACTATAGGTGCTTGCTTTATAGGTAACAGAACAGATCTAAAGTCCTCACAAAATGAGGGTGAAATCTTTTGGCAGTGTCTTATCTACTATTTCATCTTCCTTCTGAAAATTACACCGACACACTTAAACCATACCCTCTTCAATGTGAGAGGTGGCATTTGGAGCCCATATATATAAATATTAGATAGATGGTGGTAGATAGCATATCTGTAAAGATTAGAGTTTTTAGGAATGTGTGAAAGACCAAATGATATAAATTTATATAGTAATATACATTTTGTAGTTGAGATTAATTAGAAATTTATTTTAACATATTAATCCAATATAAGTGAAACATTATATTTATTTAATACCCTATCTTTTAGGAGACCATCAACATTATTACATGGAGATCACTATATAACTTTTATATTAGTCCATTTACAATTCTAAATCTAGTTTGATTCCTACAACCAATTTTGTGGTGGTAATGTAATATTATCTTTTTTATTGCTTTTTTTTCAGAAAATAAATGTTTCACGGTGGTAAACATGAAAAATAGTCGATCTACATTCTGCAGTTTGCAACATTTAATACTTTTCTTCATCATTATAGGTAAACACTCTTTTATTCCATAAGATACTTTCAATTAGCTTATTGAAGCACTAAATATTTCCTTGGTGGGAAAGTTCATGTATGGCCACCCACTTTCATCTATTAGAAGATTGTTAGAGAGTCATAATTTAATTGAGGTTATTTTTATCTCATTTCTAATTAATGATCTCATAAAACCATCATTTGTAAAGCTATATATTTTCTCCAAATCCATCCTCATTGAGGGCTTCCCTTGAGGGTGGTCACTTAAATGGTTGACTTAATCAAATAATCAGCTATTGTTTCAGTTTGGATATGATTTTCTTATAATAGAGTTCATTATTTTAACAAATTAATCATGTTGCCTCTAGAGGTTTAATTTTTTTATAACTCATTGCATGTGGATGTCTCCACAACATCTATGATCAGTATATATGTGGCATGTGTGTTGTTCAAAGTTTATATAACATGAATTTTTGAGGAGAAGAATCGAATTGGTGCTTTGAAAATTTGTTATTGAAAGAATATTGTTTTTGATAGAGTTCAATTTAATTAGAAGTCTTATCAACTCTTCGATCAAAATAAACTCTCTTATAAGAAACTAACTTAAGTTTTTGAATATATGATGCACAAAATGTTCAAATATAAACCACAGATAATGTCAGAATCTCCTCCCTCTCCCCCTTAGGAGAATTTTTTTATGATTGATCAAGTGGCTTTTAACATAGTGGCTCTCATGAATTCCTCTCTTTTAAACTCTCAACTTTTTCCTCATACAATTTAAGAGACCCCTACTCAACAAACAATAGTAGTTGTTTCTTTATTTGATAATACTCATATTGACAAAGATAATAATTTGAATTTTTCTTTTGATTATATCTGACTCCTAGTAAGAAATTGGATATAGTTAATATGTGAATGATTTTCTCATATTTGAGAATGATGAACTACTTCATAATGATGATTTCTTTTACTTTGAACAAGTGTTGTTAAAGAGATAAAAAGAAAGACTACAACCAAAATTCAAGATATAGAAGATCCCATGTGAATGAATTTATCAAGGAAAATCTTTCAAAATAACATATTAATTATAATTAATGTGTAATTGCCTTCCTACCTAATCTTACAACATGTTATAAGCATCCCAACATCATGCCGCACTATTAACATTCAAAATGGTAGCAAGTGTTTACTTCTACTTGCTTTATATTGTCACCCTCTTCGAGTTTAGGAATGAGTGATCATTTATATTTTACATCAATTGCTAGTTAAATTTATTTTAATTGAGTTACATCTTGTGATTTTTCTTTATGCTTGTGTATTTTATTTAAAAATTTATATTCCCTGTTGTTTTATTTTGGTTTGATTGCATTTAGACAATCATGATTTTATCTTTGCTAATAAACCTTCCATTCTCAACAACTAGAATAAAAAAAGGATGGTATACAACTACTTTTAATTCAAAATGATCAAATCAATCTCTTTCTAATGTCAAATATAAGACAATCAAACACGAACTCGACTAAAAATTCAAGTTCAGGGACCTGATTTTTTGGGTTGGATTAGTTCAAAAAATAATATTTTACTGGTGGAATTGCTAAAACTCAAATTTGACTTGTAAACTCTGTACTTTTCTGTGAACTGAATTTGACTAGATTTTGACTAAATTATGATCTAAAATACATGTATAAATAGATCAATATTCGTATTAGATCAATCAGTTGAAAGCGGTTGTATTGGCTGGCTTTTAGCCATTTAATAAACAAAGATCAAACTTATTGGTTGAGTGATTTGATGAGATCAAATCCTAACCCACCAAGTACCTCTACTTCTCATATATTTTTTCTTCTTAAAATTATTTCCAAAAACATCAAATGTAAACGACTTCTCAACACCTTCATCTTTAATCTAGGGATAATCCAAACAAAGGAAAACCTTAAAACTATTAATCATTTTATCCTCAATTAAATGTATGCTTATAAATTCTTTTTCATTCTTGCATCCAAAATTTATTGGGATGTAAGTCTTGTTCTCTTTAATTGAGCTAAAAAAGTTACATGAAAAAGAAATTAAATTAATTTTATGGGATTTATATACAAATCACTTTAAAATCTATTTTTTTATATATATAATATAAAACACATATTTTTTTATGTAACAACTAATGCTTTTTAACACCTCAAAATCACACACAAATAAGAAGTTTGTGTTAGACAGGCTAACATAGATGATAGATGTTTAAAATAGCAAGTTAGCAACTGTGTAAATCCCAAAATTTTAATAGTCAGTTTATTTATGGGAGCTTAATATTACAGTATCAACAAAATTCATAATTCAAAGGTTCAGATTCTGTACAACTGTCATGATATCTCAATCCCAGCCCTACACTCCAACTTAAGCGTCTGATATTCAATTTAATTTTTTCCAATTTTTTTATTTAATGAAATTCCATCCACCCAAGTAATTAAGTATTAAAAAATCAACGGCCATAATCAATAATGGTAAGGCGGCGGCGGCGGCGGCGGCGGAGCGGCGGTGGCGGCAGCTGCAGCGCGCAGCCAGTGCATCTGGTGCACTGGCGGGAACGCCGCGCACTCCTCCGGCGACCTCTGCTCCGGCCGCCACGGTATACAGTTCCTACGGTCATCCCGCCGCCGCAACTTCAAGCACCTCTTCGGCTCGTCGCAGAAGTAATTGTAGGAGTAAGTGAAGTTCTTGAGCCTCGGCAGCTCGCATATCCCTTCGGGTATCTCTCCAGAAAGCAAGTTGTGGGCCACATTGAGCTGCTCGAGCTTCTTCATCTCCCCCATGCTGGCCGGCAATGGCCCGACTAGCTCGTTAAAGCTGACGTCGAACACCGTCAGCCTCTTCAGTTTTCCGACCTCCGGTGGGATGCAGCCCGTCAGGTCCGTGTTCAGTATCACCTGTTGGAATTGATATTTCAGTTAATTTTCAGACTCCAATTTTAATTGGATCGTCAGAATTTGGATTATTTTTATCAGTTTTGATGATTTTTATTTAAGAAGCTATCGAAATTACTTTAAAATGAATTAAAACTGCTCAAACATCTACACCCAAAACCACCGAAACTTTTAGTCAAACTCACGAAAATTCAGCTCAAACCACTGAAGGAGGAGGTAAATTGGTAAGATATACTAATCAAATTTTAACATTTAAGTTTTCCTATTTATATAAATATCATTCAAATTTTTTAATATAAAAATAATATCATATTAATTTTTTTTAAAATAAATTATTTTTTTCATATATAAAAAAATATTATATTATAAATATCAAATTTTAAATATTAGATATATAAATATATAAAGATTATGTTCATATATGCAAATTTCTCTGACAAAATTCATCCAATAAAATATTTTATGATTTCAAAATTGATAAAGCATGAAACCGACTTTAACATAAACTATTCATATTATTGAAAAATAAAATAAAAAAATATAAATAACAGTACCAGTTGGTTTAGCGTCTTCCCCATCTCGCCAATGCTCGCCGGCAAACACCCCAATCCTGTTATTAGCGAGCACGATCACAGAAGCCGTGAGTTTCCCAAATTGGGGAAGGGAAAATTTGAATTTATTATCATTAATGAAAAAAGCATCAAGCTTCGCTGCTGAACCGCCACCAAACGCCTCCGCCGGGACTGAGCCGCCAAACTGATTGAATCGAAGATCAAGAAACCGGAGCTCCGGTAGGCGAAGAAGGAAATCAGGGAAAGGGCCGGAGAGGTGATTGTTGCTGACATCGAGTTCGAAGAGTCGGAGGAGCTCGCAGAGGAGGAGGAAGTGTGCCGGAGAAGCGATTGGAGTTGAGGTGGAAGAGGGCGAGGTCGGAGAGAAGGGAGAATGGTCGGGGAGGTCCCAGAGATGCAGCCGTGGTTGAGTCGATTCCAGCGACAGTGGTGAGGAAGATCGTCAGGGCAGGGGGCAGAAGACGCCAGTGTAGTTACAGACGTGCAGTCCACACCAGTCGCCGGTGAGGTTCTTGGGGTCGGAGGTGATGGCGTGCTTCCAGGCTTGGAGGGCTATGTAGGCCTTTTCGAGCCTGGGATTTGGGAAGGAGAATTGGGAAAGGGAATGTAAGGGGAAGGATGAGATTAGGAGGAAGATGAAGAAGAAGAAGAAGGAGAAGAAGGGTTTGGTCATTGGCATTTTTGAAGGACGTTTGGATGGAGCTGCGTGTGGGCTTTGCGGAAGATTGAAGGAGGGTTTATTTATAGCAGGTATGCAATTCGCGTTTTATTTATTTATTTTATAATTAAAAACGAAATTTCCAACGAAACTTAGTTCGAGATTCATGCGTAAGGTTGCGTTTGAGTCGGCTGTGACTGCATTATAATATAAAATACATCAGAGCAGCATGCTAAAATTACATTCTGAAACTTTTTTTTGAGAATTTGAATTAAAAAATAAAACTGTCAGAAAATGAATTTTATATATATATATATATATATATATACATATATATATATATATACATATATATATATATATATATATATATATATATACATATATATATATATATAGATATATATATATACATATATATATATATATAACACTTCTGAAACTTTGAATAAAAATAATCATACAGTCATTGAAAATAAATAAAAAATAAAAAAATGATCAATTTCGGATATATTTCTGCAATTTCAAATCAATTTATAGTTAGACCTACTTGGTTTCACACGCATAGCACACACCACCGGTATTAACAGCAACATTAAACTTATATTTATGACTGGATATATATATATATATAATTTCATTTTCTTGAAGGTAAGGGGTAGCTATAGAGCAGGACAATATATTGCAACTGAGACGAGGCTTTAGACAGAGCAAGCTGATATGACAGTCATGCTTTTTTTAGGAGAATGGATTATAAAATTATAAATGTTATAGTCTATGTCTGTGGGTGTTTAGGTGCTTACAAATTCTAAAGGAATATTTACCTTTTTTGTCCGATTGGCACTTTTGAAAATGAGCAAAAGTATCATCTTATTTATTTTAAATAGATTTTGGATTATTACATTACACAAAATGCTATTTAAGTAAAATATTATCTTACCCACTCTTTATCAAAGAAATATCAATGCTCACAAATATGAATTAAATTGTTGTGTAATAAACCCTCCTATCCCATGAATTGAGCTATTGTATAAATGGTTTCCTCTCTTTTCAATAGAGAAAAATCATCAGTAACTTCTATATGGGTTAAGCACACCCTCAACTCTTTGTTTATTATATAAGTCGAGAGCAAGTTTTATACGAGCAATCAATCAAGGAGTATGAGGGAAGCCTCTAAACTTCATCCTTATGATAATCTATTATCAAACTCACTCTTGTATTTTTTAATCATAACCTTAATTATCTATGATAATATTAATTATTCATTAGGTGAGTCATTAATTATCTTAAATATATCTTCATTTTTTCTATTATTGTTTGGTCATTTGTGGCTGGTGAACAAAGTGATGACTTCTTCTCTCATTTATTTTTTTATTTTATTTCACCAAAAACACGGATATAGTAGGTTTGTTTGACTTGTTATTTTCCTTTATTCATTCTTAGAGGCAAGACAATAGCTGGACCATAAGCAAAATAAAAAAGAAAAGTTTTTCTTATTCTTATGGCATAGTTAAACATATAATTTAAATGAAGCTTGAGCTATAATTAATAGTTTCCAAACATAAGTTCTACGATTTAAACCTTAGCTTTATTGTTTTTTTTTTATAAATTTCAACGCCAATAATCGTTATAGAGTGCAAATGAATTCATTATTATATAATAGATTTAGAGAAATTACATACATAAAATTCAAAATTTATATATTTATAGAATTAACATCTATATTCTTTTTTTGAATTATGTATACATTAAATTATTAATTATATATATATATATATATATATATATATATATATATATATATATATATATATATATATATATATATATATATATATAATATATATATATATATATATATATATATATATAGAGGGTGTATTTTGATATTTCTAGATGAAAAAATTTCAGTGTTAATATAGATGATCCTGGACTTCATGCAACCAAGAGTGGTAAGAGGAATAATGGGGAAGTTGGGAGGAGGCTTCTTCTAGCTATTTATTTATTTTATTTTCATTATTGATGACATACATTGAATTAATTAATTATATAAGTTTTAATTAAAAAAATTCAATATTATTATTTATCAAAAAGATTTTTCTTAAATTATAGAGGAATTTTGAAATATTCATGGCATGAATAGATAATATATTTAGATACTTGATTTTCTTTTTCACGGTTGTAGGCGAGCTAATTAGCAAATCATAACATTTTATTCTAATCATGCATAATTTAAAACAAAAAAAGTTTTTTTTCTTCAATATAATGCATAGAACAAATTAATCTATATGTTAAGATTATTCAAATAAAATATCAGCTCTTAAAAAAAATTCAATTAGTATAGTAAAATCCTCAAGTGATCAAGATTTTTAGTGTGAAGCACATATCCCAAAAAGTTTAACTCAACTCAAAAAGAACTTAATTAGCTACATAATAATTACAAAATTATTTTGAAGACCAAGGTAAGAAGGTATAGTCAAAAGGTTAATATAATGACAATAATTACAATGACGGGTAGTTATTTGAATTTGAGAGTGTTTAGACTTGAAAGAGCTAAACAAGGTAAAAACTACACTTTGAACCACAAAAAACCCTCTCCTTTTGTCCTCTCACACAAAGGGTGCATGTGACCTCTAATAGGGTAGTGGCCACCATTGCTGCCACTCTATTAATCAAAAAGAGATCATGAGATCAATTCCATGGAAAGCTTTATTTGCAATCAACAAATCTAAGATATCCATTCGAGATAAGATGTAGCTATTTTCACATAAATTTGTACAATTGGATCTTATATATATATATATATATATATATATATATATATATATATATATATATATATATATATATATATATATATATATATATACTTTTATCAATTTGATTGATAAATTTTCAATGCAACAACTTTATTGATTTTAGTATGGAGTCTATGAGATGTTACACTTTATTTGATGACCAAATACTTTGTTGATATATCAATTTCATTGATTTATGATGTTGAGATCCTCTTATTATATGAAGTTTAAGGCACTATAGAGCATAAGGCCATCTCATTTACTCTAAGTAGTGTAAGACTAATTACAAGGGTAGAGATGTTGCATCCCTTCCTAAAAGTATGGCTAAGATCTCTTTCACTATAATGATCATATTGCATTAAATTATCAGAAGAGAATAACCTTTGACAATTCTAATTGATAGGATATACTTCTCACATCAATAATATCTCATTATGTCAATTGGATTTAGAACTCCTTGGTAAATATTAAAAGCTATAGTTAATACAAGTAGTTTTATAAATATTTGATGTATATTTGTATTTATGAATCTTAGACTAATTAATGTTGAGTGCTAACCTCAGTTTCATAACATTCACAAATTTTAAAATAGATTACAAAAATTCTTAATATAATCACTCATTTGATCATTTATAGTCAACTCAAATAGTCAAATTCATGGTTGTATATAATGACTCATTTATCATTTAATAAGATCACATAATATCCACATACAAAGTTTAGTTCAAAAGCTCATCATAATGTTCTTAGATGTTTGCTTACTTTAAGTATATTTATAAAATATATTTTCAATTAATATGATGCTCTAATATATATGAAGATTTATACATATATCACATAATTCTTACACATTTATATATCTAACAAATAAAATTAGATATTTACTTATCTAATATTTTTCTATGCTAAAAAGTAAGTAATAATAATATTTTTGATGTGATATTGAAGATTTGGGTGTTATATATATATATATATATATATATATATATATATATAAATTAAAGTTTAGGTATTAGATAAAATATATAATATTATTGTATGTAAATCTCTCTATATTAAAATATGTTTGGAGATCATAATTATTGAATTAGATCATTTAAAAGAAATGCTTAATCAAATATTTTATACTAGTGATTTTGTTTTTATATGATTTCTTGAGTTTTAATTTAGCTATAATTTATAAAATTAAGATATCTGAAGGGATTTTTTTTGGATCGATTTTTATTTTTTGTTTATTGTTTTTCATTTTTATTCTATTTTGTTTATATTTTGTTTCAAAACAAAATATGTTTTGTGGTAATAATTATTTTTAAAAATTCTTAAAATACCTAAAATCTGTTTTGAATGTTTTTAAAAATAATATTATTTATTTTTGAAAAATAAACTATAAAAATATTTAAATATATATATATATTAAACAAACATATTTGTAAAATCCCAAACAGCCCCTTATTATTTTGAAACTTATCAAAAATTCAGAATTTTAAGATGCTACGCTTGGTCTGTGGTGAAAAACACTATATATATATATATATATATATATATATATATATATATATATATATATATATATATATATATATATATATATATATATATACACATCATAATCATTTATTTTCTGATTTTATTATTCTATAGCTTACTTTAAAAAAAAAGAAAATTTTAAGAAGCGAGCGGTGATTATACATAAACCAAGTTTTAATTTAAAACATTAGCTATGCCTTTTTAATATTGAAAACGATAGTACGAGAACAAGTTTCCCATATAAGCTTTTCCCTTTTAAAAGGATTTATGTCTGCCGATGATTGAATCCTTTAAATTGACTGATGTTACCTCTAACAACTATTGGCATGATTAAAGTGAATAAAAGGACTTTGGCCACATTCCATAATTATAAAAGACATGTTCCTAGGAAATTATATATATATATATATATATATATATATATATATATATATATATATATATATATATATATAATTATCTTATTAATATATCTATCATGCTCAGTGAGTCGTCAATGACTTATAAATCCTAAGCTAAATTAATACTGCTGCATTTGCATAATTCATATACAAATCCCATCAATAATCAGAATCGTTTAATATTCATTAATTCAAAATCTATTTTAATAGTATTAATGAATGATTAGTTATACTTGATCTTTTTCACATAACATGGATTTTATATGCCTTGTTAGGTTTGGTAAAAGGAGTAGCTGAACAATCCCTTTCCCACATATGCTTCTTATTTTCTTTGATTTTTTTTAAGATTAAATTATTAATTCATGCAGAGAAGTATAATTTGATTTTTATTTTTAATTCTTTTGGTTTCTTTGGTTCTAAGGGACATATTAAGACAAGTCCAAGTCAGTGATCTAATGAGATGGAGATTGGATATGATTAATTGAGCTAATCCTTCTTTTGGTTAATTATATTCTCTAATCTACAAGTTGTCATGAGTTATACTGAAGTAATCAATTAATTGGGTAATAATAATATTAGAGAGCTATAATTGACACTATTTACTTTAGCAAAAGTATGATTAGCCTTGGGTTTAGGCACATTTGTCATAATTTTATTTAAATTTGGCTCTTGATTAGATCAAAATCATTAGCTTCAATATTCAACTGAGTTAACTCCTAGTATAGACTAATTAATTCATTATAATTTAATTTAGTCGTATACAATATTTTAGTATATGCTTTAAATTTAAATAATTTTTTATATTTTCAAGCATTTTTGTACTTTCATAAGCAATTATGTATGTAAGAATGTATTCATAAAATGTATGGTGAACATAATTGATTAGGGAAAGTAAACCAACATCTAAACGGGATCAAAGTTGCTTTAATACACTTTAGATCTATATTTTAATAAAAAGTGAAATTTTATTGGGATATTAAATTGTGAAAATTAATTCAAGAGATCCCAAGAAAAATATTGAACTGAAAGAATAAAAGAATAAGATCACAAAAACACAAAATGTAAAGGACTGTGGAATTGATTAGGAGAAATTAAAAGGACTCCTCTTAGGGGCTGTTTGTTTTGAATGCTTTAGAGTATAAAGTAATGTCAATGTAGGAGAATTCAATTTTTTTTGTGTTCGAGAAGATGCAGAGTAACATTTTTAAAGTAATGTAATGTATTTAGAATTCTTTAGATTGATAAATTTTGGTGTATTTAGAATTTCTAAATTGAATTAAATACATGACCAATATAAACCATCAATTGGCTACAACCTCAAAATATTGTACATTACATTTATTTTATGAAATATAAAAAAAAATAAACTCATATATTTATATATTTTTCAATCAAATAATCTAAAGTAATCCAAATACATTACATTCCTTTCACATTACGTTCTTTTTACACAATATTTCTTTTTTATGAAACCAAACAACTCCTTAAATTAGTAAAGAGTCTAGCCCAACCCAGCACATTAATAGCCCACTGGAAATAAATAGCCTTCCATCAGCAATTTGAATTCGAGCAAGAACTTTTATAACCTTCTCTTTAGCAGCTCTTCTCTGTCCTCTCGTTGTTCGACTTAGGAGAGATTTACGAATGGGATCCAATTCTTTCGGTGGATTCCTGGTGAAGATGGAGCTATATTTATTTAAAGGATTTACTTCATGCTTTTAAAATTGATTTGTGTTCGATTTTCTTGCTATGATTTTCAGATTATTAACATTCACTTGATCTAAATTTATGCGATGCAACTCAATTTGTCCTTATTTTCTTGAACATTAATTTCATTTAAAACTTTGATCACATGCATGTAATTTGATGCGATAAATTTAGATAGAAAATTATCTCTTAATACGTGCAAAAATTTATTTGTCTCATATCTACACCTTCTGTCCGCTTATATGATGTATTGCAGATCTGATGTCATAAGAAATTTAAGTTTATGATGTGATTTTAAGCAATGCATCATTGTTTGCATTCATCTCTCAATTTGTTGGATTGAGATATTTAATTAAAGTTACCAGAGTCTCTTATGCTTCAAATGTTATTTCTTGCTTGTAAACAAATCATCAAATCCTTCGTAAGTTTTGATTTTGCTCAATAACAGCAAAATTCTAAATATTTCTGCAAGTCTAGGTTATGCTTAATCTTGTTCTTTATTGTTCACTTAATTTAACCTATGCAAAAGCTCAAATGTCTGTTGAAGGTCCTCACTTCTGTCCTTTGGTAAGCATTTAATTTCATCATAAATTATATTCAAGTTCTTTCTGGCTCACCTCAATTTGTCCAATGAGAGCTACAGTAGACTTTAATGATTCATTCTTTTGAATATTTCAAGCATTTTGTTTCAAAGTAAAATTATAAGATTTCAAATATACCGAGGGGTTCCAGATTTGAATTCCAAATTTGGGTGAATTCCAAATACATGTGCTAATATAGTGATGCGTGGCGCCCGTCATTGCCCCTCCGCGCGACGCTTCATCGCCGGCTTCTTCACACCGTCGCCGCCGCATTTGTCGTACCGCCGTTGCCGCTGCCGCTTCGCAGCGCTCGACCGCCGTTGCCGCTGTTTGCACCGCCACGGCCGGGCACCGCACCCACCGCCGACGCCCAAACCTTCAATTTACTTTACATTACATTTGTCCAAAACAAAAAAAAAATAAGGCATGAATTTGTAAAGCTCAACCAAACAACTATAAAGTAATCCTTACATCAGATTTCTTTACTCCGATTTCAAAATCGCGAACCAAACTTTCTCACTAGCAAGCTATCCAACCATGATATTTATCATAAGTGAGCAATCCAATCCTCTATAGTCAAATTCTATATTTAATCTTTGTTTGAAGATAGGCATTCAGGAGGTTACATGCGCTTCATTTTGCATCTAAATCTCTTACTTGAATACTTTTTTAGTTGAAAGCAACCTTCCAAACTTGATGCATCCTCTTCCCATGTCTATTGTAACTCCCATGACTGGTTTGCATTTGATATTGATTCTCCTGAGTGTTTCAAAGCACGATATAATACAACTTGAATAAAAATATATCCCTAGTGCCCATGGTCCAACATTTTATTCACTATCTATTTTGATTTAATTTCTGCATGTTTATTATCATAGAAGTTTAAATTTCATATTTGATTTAATTATCAATTCACTTATCAGTTTATACTTCAAATAGTTATTTAATTCATTTGTTTGAATTTCTATCGATTTTATAATTTGACAAAATTTTGGCAACATCTCGATGTTATCTTGCGTAGATGGCTGTATCGAGTATGCTAGGCTTTTTCATCATGCTTATAAAGAAGCATGCATAGTTGGTATCTTGTGACACAGTAATTGAGATGACTTTTTATATATAGGGTTTGTAAGAAGGGTTGCAGTTTTCAAATATCTGCAATTTCAGCTTAAATTTTTATTTTAAGATATTTAAGTCCCCTGTCAGTATAAAATATGATGATATTTTAATAGTATTTTAATGTCATCCTCATATAGGGGGCTATCTTAAGAATATTGGGTTTACCTATTCATCTAAAAAATGTGTATGAGTGATATTTTGCAATACCAAAGTCACATGTCTATCAATATATTCATCTAAAAAGGTGCATATAAATCTTCAAATACCTGCATAAGTAAAGATAATTTTTTCTTGTAATGCGCACGAATACTTAATTTGTTAATTTTTATAGTGTTATTTATTCTAAATTATTTACATATAACTATCTGACTAAAAATAAATGATGACAAATAGACTAAGATATGAATTAAGTGTTTGAATGAAATCAATTAGTTCATTATTTCACTCGTTCGACTACTAGTTCTACCCAAATTAATTCGACTATGAGCAAAAAATTGTTTAAGTCTGGACTAAATTAGGTGTAGGCCCAACTCACCGTTAAATTGGTTGGATTGATTGCTCTTATCCATTTTTTAAAACATTGGGTTTAGATATATGTATTTGGTACTTTATTTTTGCTTATTTGGTTCATTGAAAAGATACTCCTTAACAAGGGCAGACTCAGCTTCTATTTTGAGAATGGACAAAAAATAATTTTAAAAAATTATATTGATTATCAAATAGTTCAAAGAGAATCTTGTATTACATTATCAATAATAAATTGAAATATGATTATAAGTTTTTCAATCTATAAAAGATCCAACACATCATCAACTATCTTTTAAATTAAAAGTATTTTTTAAAATGAATGTACACTTTCAATCATTTTTTTGAAATAAAAAATTGTTCGCATGCATTAATTGAAGATAAAAACATTCTGGAGAAAAAATTTGAACGCTCCAATCCTCTAAGATCGCCTGAAGCCAAAATTTTAAATCAACAATGAAACATTATTAAATAAATGCCTAGATTCTCAATTCAAAAATATTTACGTGAAACATTTCAAATCATAGGAATGTAAATGCCTACAAAAAAATATTTATAGATAATCAGGTAAAAAAATAAATGAAAGAGGAAGGAGAGCTACAAAATTATTAGATATAAAGATTTTAATTTATTGGTTGCAACGAAATAACTCACTAATAATTTCAAAGACAAAAAGAACAAAAACAAAGTTAGACTGACATTATATCATATTTCAACATATTTCAACACATTCATTGTATAAATAAATCATAAATGCCCAAAAAAAAATAATTTTATTCAAGGAAATGATTCAAAGATTTAATTTTTTGAAGTATTAAGTCATTCTATCATGTTATCATACATCCATATTATAAAAATGCAATAAGAATAAAAACTATTTAATAGTGAGAACAAAATATATTAGTCTTAAAAATTATTAGTGAGATCTGATACTGAAAATCATATACATCAAATTTATAATTCACTGTCAATTCAAAAAATAAAGATAAGATTTTTCTAAAGATATGAGAATTATTCATCAGCTCTTTTTTTATATGATAATATAACTGAAATAAAATAAGCCTACAAATCCAAACAAAGTTGCCATAAAAAAATGCGAAGAAACAGTTTGGCTAATTTATTAATTTTTGAGGAATATGAAATAGCACTATTTTTTGGGCGGAAGATTTCCGATTTTCAAAAAAAAAAAAGTCATTTGATTGCACTTTTCAGACACAAATTAGAAGTTAAGAAAAACATATCTTCTAAATCAAATAAAGAATTAGTAGACCAGTAAAAATAAAAAAAATCATATACATATTACATTTACACAATTTGGAGCACCCGTAACTTCAATAATTTAGCTCAAAAAAGATCAACAGAGAGCACTATACTGAAACTAAAATCAAGAAAAGTTTAAACACTTATGCAAAAAGAATGAAGCAAAGAGATTGATATTTGAAATTAAAGTTCAGAACAAAACAAAAGTGTTACCGGGTTTATGATTGAAGAACCTTTGAGCTTGCGGCTTCTTGGAGTGAGAATGGGAGAGATGAGAGCTCAGAAGGGAGACAACCTTTTTTATTATAGAAAATTTTATAAAATCGAGGGTGGGCAATTGCCCACCGTGAAAGTATCGTAGGTCCGCCACTGCAGTCCTTAATAAAGCCTTGACAACTTCTAGTTGATCTAAGGATTAAAATTGAATCACTATATGTTTAATATGTAAATCAGATTATCATACCCTCTAGCAATTGTGGCAGTTGGATGAAGGCCCGAGACTTCAATATTGATGCCAATAGAGCGTATTTCATAAAAATTGAATAATGAGTTAACATATTTATTGATGCTATTAAATGACAATAGGAGTTAGTAGGATTGTGGCTTCATTCCATCCTGATTGTATGAGGATCACATGAACATTATTCTGTGGTGCCATATGGACACTATTATCATTAGTATTGTCGTGAGTATGAGCAAATTATATAGTGATGATTCTTAAGAATGTATCAATGAGATTTCAAATGGCATCATAAAAATTGCCAGAACACGGATCCACCATTGAACACACTTAAATACAATTAGTAGTAGAAGGATCACCTATGCAATGACAGAACAAAATGCTAATAACACAGACTTTAAAGAATACTGCAACAAATGCAGCTCTTACACAACATCATTGTGGACACTCTAATTTGATGAATAAGAATATGCATGAAAAGCTTAGTAAAGTAAATGGAGGTTGTTACCAGAGGAACTAGCAGGATCAGCACAGAGAATGATATGCATATCTCCAACAAAAACCACACCAATTAGAGTAGATATAGGAGAGATTTATGAATAACTTGTTTAGAATATAGGGGTATTGTGCTCCCAATCTAATCAACCGAAGAAGTTTTTTCCTTGTGTCTTGCCGGGATGCACAGTGAAGCTGTTGGTATTTTTGGTGTAGGCGAACCTGAAATACCCATCCTTATCCCAGACAGCGATGTCATCGAAGTGTTGGATTTTAGACCACTCATGATCTTCATATTCTTTGTTGTAGCATATCTTCTTCACCAATTCCTCTTTGCAAATTATTTTCAAGTAAGTAGCGTTTAATTTGTTGCCGTCTCCATGGCCATCAGTACAAAACCACCCTGGCAGCATGTTGGTCTTGAAGTCTTGCCAAAAGATTGTTCGCAAATGATGCGTAAGTTCCACCAACTTAATTCCCGGGCAGTTCCATATATATAGTTCTTGAAGTGCTGGAAGTTCGGAGATCCTCTCCAGATTGGGGATGTTTTCAATTTCAAGTAAATTTAAACAAGGGAGGTCGTCCACCACCTTTAAGAGGAGTTCTCCGGTATTATGTATTCTTATTTCTCTCAAAGAAGCTCTTGAATGATGCAGGAGTTCTTCGGGAAATGACTTGAGCTTGGGGCAGTTAAAAATTGCTAAATTCTCCAAACGAGGCATCACAGGTATGGCTTTCCCCAAACCATTCCACTCCTCCCATCCATCCATTTCATGAAATGATAATACCTTAATTCTTGGAAAGAACACAACATTCTGATATGCTGGCTCTCCCGCACCCTTCTCTATGTTGCTTCTGGTGTTGCCTGTGTAGAATTCTGGTCCGATGATCTTGATTGATGATGCGCCCATAATCACAAGTATTTCCAAGCTGGCCAACAATCCTAAGCTATCAAGTTGCTTGCAGTTGTTACAACCTACGAAATTCAAACAGAACAAAGATTTAAACTGTGCATGTCCCAGCCAACTTGGTAGCTTGCTCCCAGAATAGTTACGAATAAGAAGATCTCGTAGTTGGGGAGGCGGACAGAGTTCCTCAAAAATCTCCTCCATTACATTGTTAACTTCGTTGACTTGCGCACAATTCATCGACACTTCATTAGAATCACGTTTTGAGTAACACAGATTGAGTTTTTGAAGGTGTTGCTTGTCTTTGAGAGCAGCACTATTCGCCTGTGACTTGTCCAACAACCTTTCCAACTTATACAAACCTATGCATCTGGTGGCCGGTACACATTATCAGTTACTTTAGATTTTTACTTTTATATCATTTTGTAATTAAATTATTTTATTTTCATGTATATGCAAATAGTTGGTGCACAAAGAAGATTTAAAGCTTGATTAAAAGTATTCAATACAAACCTTGGTTCCGTGAGCTTCCCCAACTCATTTAGATTAGATGATTCCTGCGTGATGTCTTCCAGGGGTATAACGAAGTCAAGAAACTGTAGTTTTTTCAACCTTCCCAATCCGGGTGGTAGGTAGTCCAAGGGAGAATCGTAAAAATAAAGAGAACCTAAACGATGCAACTTCATTAAGCATGAAGGAAGTTTACAAAGGTTCACACATTCAGAAACATCAAGAAGCCTCAAACTTTTGAGATTTTGGATTGTTTTCGGCAACTTCCTGATAAGAGTCCCTGATAGGTTAAGGTATCTCAGCTGCTTAAGCGCACCAAAGGATTTAGGCAGCTTTCTAACTTTAGTTCCTCGGAGCCATAGTATCCTCAGATGACGAAGATGATTGAAGAGGTCGTAGTCAATTTTACAGATAGATTTATCAAAGATCAAAAGAGTCCTCAACGACACTTGATCTTGTAGGCTTTTTGGGAGGCTGTTCATTGTTTTGTCGCCCTGCCTATAAAGAAAGATGCCGTAGTTTCATTGTCCTTCCACTGCAGTTTAAAATATTTTTTCGTCTGTGGCGACAAGACTCTCATTTTGCTTTAGAAATCGAGAGAGCAAGTAGACGAGGTCGTGCATAAAAGAGATTGCAACAAGATCAATCTTCAGAAGGTTTCTTTGTACTAGCAATCTAAAGTAACTTTTTACAACATCATGCAATGATATACCCGTTTCATCTTTGATAAGCCCTTCCTCGATCCAAAGGTGTTTAGCACTCTTAACACTAAAATATCTTTTGTTAGGAAACAAAGAACAATACAAGAAACATTGCTTGATATTTGTAGGCAGCTGCTGATAACTTAGGTATAATGTAGAGTGGATTTCTTTAGGAAGCCCATTCACCTCCCCACGCTGCTCTTGAGAACCAACTCCCATGCTTCTTGTTCTGTTCTCCGCAGACAACATTCCTCCTATGACATCGATCGCTAGCGGCAGTCTATCACATTTTGACCAGCTCTAGGCCGATATCTTTGAGGTTCCATGCATCATCCTTTGCTTTCTGCTGCTCCCAAGCAGGGAAAGCTGACTTGCAGAGCAGCGACCACCCATCTTCCAGAGACAATGGCTGCACCTCGTGGGAGTGGATTGCCATCATCCGATCTGCAACCTCTTTGTTTCTTGTGGTGACGAGCACCCTGCTCCCTTCTGCAGCGCCGCTCTTTAGCAAGCTTCTCAGCACGCCCTTCCACACCCTCTCAGTCACCCACACGTCATCCAACACCATAAATAACCTTTTGCCTTCCACAATATTCTTAACCTTCTCACTGAGCAAGTTTAAGTTGTCACAATGTTCGTCATCTCCACCAGCAGACGTTATGATGCTCCTCAATATATCAATTTCATCGTGATTCTGGGATACAACGATCCACGACTTTACTTCAAAGCTGTTTTGATCACGTGATCATCAAATACCAATTTGGCAAGGGTGGTTTTGCCAATCCCTCCCATTCCAACGATAGCAAATACAAGAGGATTGTCACGGTCATCCTCTTTGGTCAACGACTCGACCAAGCGCCTAGCATCATCATGTATACTGTTGCCCACTATATCTGAACGGATCAGTCCAGCAGGCGTTATGTGAGCGGTTAGCTGGTTCTGTGTTATTTGGTTGGCCACAGGCCCACTGGTTGCAAAGCTTCTCATAAGCTCTAATCTGGGTATCTGCTTCATGATTTCATCCTCTAACTTTTTATTAAGCTTTTGAATCTGGACGCCAATCCTATGATTGGATGCAACCATCGTGAAGCAAGACAGGATAGGGAAATTGTAGCTTACCTTTGTAGACGAAGAACTCGACTCGTCGCCTCCGCTGCTTGAGCTTTCAGAATCATCGACTTTGAGGGCGCAGAATTCTTCAAGCAGATCCTCGATGTCGTACATGACATCCATGATTTGGTTGAGCCATCGATTCATGGAAGCATCCTCGATGCTCTTCTTCTCAGCGTCTTGGAGATAGCACTGAAGATCTTCGAGGGTGCCCTGAAGCTTCTTCACATCGTCGACCAACCCTAACTGCCTTGCTAACTCCTCCTTCGCTATTTCGAACAACGTCTCATTAAGCTTGGAAACCAGGAAATGTGCCACCATTGCCATGTCGAGCGTTAGGGCCGATCTAATTGCTTTGGTTAGCTGATCAGATCGATTGTAGTTAACGCCCCCACAAGGCACTAAGGGAGCTTCAGCTTCCTGCAAATAGGTCTGGCATTTTAATGGAAGAGATTAGATCTAGAAGCCATTGACTGAAGTCGTTCGGCCTGTCGGATTGAGATCTGAGATCCAAATAGGTTTTTTTTTTCCCCCGACATATCATGTGTGTACGTAAGTCTTTATTGCAGTCTTTTCGTATGTAAATACATAAAATTGTGTGATATGTATATAAATTTTTTTATAATTTAATGAATTATTCAATTTTATTAAATCACATATATAATTATTTGGATTTGTTGTTTTCATGTTTCTATCGTTCATCAATTTTTTTTTTTTTGTCCAAATAGAAATTGCAGTTTCAGCCGAAAATTAAATTTTCCCGAAAACTAAATTTTGCAGTTTCAAACTGAAATAATTTTTTTATACATAAAAAAAATATTATTTTTGTAAATATTAAAATTTATATATTAAATATATAAATATATAAAATTATATGTTATATATATAAATTTTTCATAAATATAATATATTCCAAAATTGATTTATTTTTGGAAGTAAGTAGAGTAAAAGATCTAAGATATGAAAATGATGAATGTGATATAAAATTATTGTGAGATTAATTATAATGATATTTTTATTTATAAAATAAATAAAATATTAGATGAATATTTATTGTAAAAAAAAAAATATAAATAATAAATTTTAAGTTACTGACAAGCTGACTTTGATGGAGACGCGGGCCTAATTGTCGTCTCCTGTTTCTCCTCCACCTGCTTTTGACTCAAAACTGCGAAACATAGACCTCTTTATCAATCGTGTGCTGGAAAATCACATCTAATAGAGAGAAAAAATCGATTTCACATAGCCAATTTTATTTATTTATTTAATGATGGATATCGATGCATGCATTTAATAAAGGCGAAATTCAAACTTAAGGTTTTAATAATATATTTTAAAGTATTATTATTCATATATATTCCAATTTGAGAGGCACAGCTTAGCTTTTCTTGACTGAGAAGGAAAGAATATGTACTGCTGTTGTAGTGGGAAGATATTTTTTTTTTTTGAAATGAGTATCCACTCAATATCCTACCTATTTTATTAGTGAGGATGTCATTATGACTAATCTCATAGAGGCTTAGTGCTACATTCATCACATACAAGTGTCGAGTCCCCACTTACTTTCTCCATCTTAGGTATAGGCGCCTCCACCCTGGAGATAAGTCGAGGGGTTCTACGCACTGCCCACCAACCGAGAAGAGATGGGTAGTGAGAAGATTAGCCACTAGTCATGACGAGACTTTGAAATGCTAAGGAATGCTTTTATTTTTTATATTTGTTTAATATTCCAACAAAATTATTATTCTATTGGAGCTCAACAGTACTATTTAATATTAATATTTTGGCTAAAATTTTAAAAAATACTTGTTGCATGCTAGAAAATCGACGAGAATAAAAATTCTCTATTTTTTGAGTAAACACAATACGTATTTAAAGGCACAATAAAAACTCCATAATTTTAATGAAAACCTCGAAAAGAGAGAAAAATCATGCTAGCGAAAAGCTTCCACTATGTATCTGTTGAGTACAAAATCTTCCGATCATGGGATTAAATGTATATGAGATAGGGACAACAGCTAGTAATGATAATGTTGACACGGTTGACGCAAATTGACGAAAGTCCAACGATGTGGTCGTGATGATGACCGAACAATGGTCGACGACGGCAGGGATCGCCGGTGGCGGTTGGCGGGCGGTGGTGACGTCAGTGGCGATTAGGCTTGGAGGATCTTTAGAGCTCTCCTCTCTTACTTGCCTCTCATATGAGGAATGGCGCTATTTATGAGGAGGAGCATCTGTAAATACATGCAAAATCCGAACCACTCCTCCCCATCGGACGGCTCATGATGATTCCCTTGATCATATGATGTATTTTGTGTATTTGAATGCTCAAATGAAGTTGGAATTTTGAGATCTTGGGCTTGTTAGATCCGGCTCGTCGAGACGCTCGATTTGACTATAAACACTCCATGTTTTGAGAGCTTCTTAGAGGTTTAACTGATATCCCAAAGTTTCCAATGATATTTTAAGTTCTTGATCTTGACCGGTTTCGTCTTCGGATTAGCTTGCTTTTAACATCAAGATTCGTGCTTCGACTAGTAATATTATAAGTTTAGGGTATATGAGAGAGGGACAACAGCTGCTAGTAATAGACAAAGTTGATGACGAAGTTGATGACGAAGTTGACGACGAAGTTGACGACGAAGTCCAACGATGTGGTCGGTGATGATGACCGGCAACAATGGTCGACGACGGCGAGGATCAGCGGTGGCGTGGTTGACGCCGTCAAGTGGCGCGACTTGGAGGATCTTTAGAGTTCTCTCCTCTCTTCTTGGCCCTCTCATATGAGAAATGAGTATTTATAGGTGGAGGAGTGGCATATCTGTAAATACATGCAAAATCCGAACCACTCCTCCCCATCGGATGGCTCATGATGATTCCCTTGATCATATGATGTATTTTGTGTATTTGAATGCTCAAATGAAGTCAGAATTTTGAGATCTTGGGCTTGTTAGATCCTGCCGAAATGCCGATTTACTATAAACACTCCATATTTTAAGAGCTTTTTAGGGTTTAACTGATATCCCAAAGTTTCCAATGATATTTTAAGTTCTTGATCTTGACCGGTTTCATCTTCGGATCAGCTTGCTTTTAACATCAAGATTCGTGCTTCGACTAGTAATATTATAAGTGCCATATCAATACTTAATTAATTAATAATTAAGTTAATTAGCTATATTAAAAAAAAGGCATAGTCACCCATTCAATCAGTGATTAATGCTAAAATGAAATCCACCTCAGTAATGGGCGACTAGTATGCGCCCTAAATACCAATAGAGAGCCCCCACAGGCTCTCGACACTTTTCTACTCCCTTGACCCACCCGATCGCTCGGCTTGCCAAATCCGAACGATCGGCCGATGCTGAGTGCCACCAAGAACAATCCTTTTTTCCGTGGATTTGAGTTAGATATAGTATTTGATTGAGATATATATTATAACACAAACTTTATATTTTCTTTGTTATGTGAGATTGGTAAGTGTAAGTGTTTTATTGGTAAGTTCAGATGTTTGATTAGTAAGTTTAGATGTTAGATTTATAAGCTTAGATGCTAGATTTGAGATCTTGGAGAAAAAAATATATCTTTCTTAAACAAATTTGTCTTTCAAATTTTTTTTGAAGAATTTTAGATCTTTGATGTTTTATTGCTTAAAATTTTCTTGACTAGCCAACACTAAAGCATATTGTCCAAACAAATATGTTATTAAATATAGATATTATTAAAGTTTAGAAGTTTAATAATTAGTGATGATTCCATAAGAAATTTTATTTGTTACATGCCCTTTTGTGCCGATATAATCCAAACA
The DNA here is from genome assembly GCA_021442155.1 of Cymbidium sinense. Classification (NCBI taxonomy): domain Eukaryota; kingdom Viridiplantae; phylum Streptophyta; class Magnoliopsida; order Asparagales; family Orchidaceae; genus Cymbidium; species Cymbidium sinense. Next base: position 5,726,536 of record CM038216.1, read on the forward strand.
GATTTATATGCTATTTTTAATGTTTATAATTGTAGCTAATGGAATGCTAAAATTCGTAAGGTTAAAATTTTAAAATAGGCTTAATTAATAAATAATTAAGCTGATTAGCCACATAAGTTTAGATCATTGTAGGAGGTGATTAATCCATGTTAGTTTAGATGTTTGATTAGGACTAACTTTAAGCTCTCTTAGATGAATTTTTTTCTTAGCATTTCATCTATTTATCACTTAAATTTGGATGTTGTGTTCGGACTTGGAATAAAATGTGATAACTAAAAACATGAATTTGGATTAGAAGCATATGCATATTAAATATATATCATGTGGCAAATCATTTGCTAGATTATCTTGTGGGATTTTAAAATTCATCACCGACCTCTTTTTGATGAAAAGAGTTATTTTAGGTATCGGTGAAAATTTCAGAAGACAGATGAATAGTAGATAAGATACTACCAAGAGATTTCGTCCTCGTTTTGTGAGGACTTTTTAGATCTGATTCCATGTTTCCTATATGTGCAAGCCCCTATAGTTAATTACCCCTCCCAATACTAAGAGAGCATTTTGATTAACGTTAGTCGATGAATCGTTAAATAATAAATATATAATAGCAGTGAGTAGATTTTAGAAATTATGAAATTTACTATTTTAATTTAAAACTTTTGATTGAGGGAACGATGACGTGCCCGATCTAGATCATATGGTTTCATCATCCCGGGCTGTCGCGGTCCCTGGTCCACTTAGTCAAAGGAGGTAGTCAACCCAACTTGACTGAACGATTTTTGTCAGCAACACATGGGTTACGTTGTCCAAGGTGTCCTTATAGATCTGGGGGTGTCTAAGGAGATAAATATAGGTTAACCTTAGCTAACATAGGGCTTTTTTGCCCAACCAAATGCATTTTATAATTCACAGCTCAAAGAGCAAAGCTGTTGGGAAATATACGGGCTGCCACTGTGACCGTAATTTAGTGGTGTCATGTCGTGGCGAATCACCCGGTCAGAGGGCTCTGATCATAACCGTCATTTATGTGGTGTCATTTCAAGGCAAAACCACAAGGACAGAGGACACATGCCACATCTTTACGGACTTAAGATTATTTTAAGTATGAAAATAGTTATGCATTTGATTTGACATTGGCTCTTTATGAGCTAAAGTTTTATTAGTTTGTCATCCCCGGACAAACAGTTGCAAAGAGGTGGATTGATTTTAATTTTAAATTTAAATAATTAATTTCATTTAATTTATATTTTATCATTATATTTTTATTTTGATTTTAATCATTTTATAATTGATTTAGATTTAAGCATGATTATTGATCATTTAAACCATAGTAATGATACTCTTTTGAGTATAGTAAACATTGTCAACTCTGTCTGCTTCCTTGTAGAGGATCAGGTCCAAATTCAATACTCCCATAGGGTCTAAATTCAATGCTCCCATATTTGTAATCCTCTAAACCTTGTCAACTCTAGGTTGAGCATAGAGAATAGGGTTTGAGACTTTTCTCTTGGGAGTTTGAACTTGAGAAGTGTCAATAGATTTATCATTTTTTATTTTATGACAAAATTAGCTTCTCAAAATTTATTAAATAAAAATTTTTATAATATCATAATCGAATTTTTAGATTTTGTTAACTCGGACCCGGCCCTAAGACCAAACTGGAGTGAAGATATCAGTTCTTTCATTTTGCACATAACTTGCATATCTTTTTAGATGTTTGATCTAATGAATATTTCAACATACATGTGAGTATTTGTTCTTTTAAATACATTAAGATGTCTAAGTTGAAGTAATTATATTCCGCATGACATATGTGTCAGATTGCAAGCATTAGTTTTGATATGGGTTTTTTTGGGTTTTGTTAACTTCTGCCCTATGACCAAACCGGGAAGTGTAGTATCTGTTCATTTTTTTATATCTAACTTGCATATTTTCCTAAAGTCTGAACACTTCAACACACATACAAGTATCTATTCTTTTAAAATGTTAAACGGACATTAAGATGTCTAAGTTGAAGTATAGATGTCAAATTACAAGTTTTAATTTGGTTAAGGGAGATGCTTGCACATTGATAGAATTCATTGGGGTAGAGTTTACTACTAGTGAATAGTGTAAAGAAAGTAAACCATAAACAATCCTTTTCAAAATTTCAGATTTAATCATAAGAAACACTCATATGCCCATTGATTCCATTAAGGGTAGGTTTTGCTATCAACTTACATTTATGAAGTAGGCAAACAATTTGATCAAACTTCTCATTAAGAAGAAATTAAAGGTTTTATTTTAGATAAGGCATCATCTATACAATGAACAAAACAAACCCCTCTCCCATAATCAAGTATATCAGATATTAGCAAAGGAAAAGGAATACAAATCTTAAATTTTCCTTTAATTAAACATTTATTAGCATGATGATAAGCAATCAAATGACAAATGAAAATGAGGATAGACCAAAATAAATTATCACACCAACCCAATGCACATGCATATGAATCCTTTTTTTTTTTTTTTCATATTATCAAGATACTCCAATACTCAAAGAGAGACTAAAACAAATCTAGATAATCTTTGGATTAACATAGAAAAATCTTATCTCAAAACTTACTTCAAAGATTTAACATTTGAATGAAAGAAATCAGTAAAAAGAAAGTGGATAATATTTGATGAATCAAAATCATACTTTCACCCCTTTCTCCCTTATGAAAACATTAGACATTTTAACATCATCCCTTCTCCTCTTACAAGATTTTACATAATGTGTCATATAGCATTTGCCAAAGGAATATCTTTATATCCATTTTGATCATCTAAAAGAAGTATAGAGAATGCTATCCCATCCATAGAAAATAATTGAAATATGAAAAGAGAAAGGGGCTCACACAAAACTTAAGCTTCAAGTCATCTATCATTTTAAAACTTGTTTTCACATTTCCAATTTCATTTTAAACATGTAAAGTATGCTTAACAATTGTTATTCCCTTCAAATAACTTAAAACTGAAACATAAAAGGAAAGAACTTGCATAGAACTTTAGAGCTTAATCCATGCATCATTTCAAACACTTTTTTCACATTTCTAGCTTCACTTTAAGCATATGTAGGAAGCTTAACAAGAGTTATTTCATTCAAACAGCCAAAATTGAAGCTTAAAAGAGAGGAGAATTCCCATATAGCCTTAGGCTTGAGCCACACAACACCTCTAAAATCTCCATGCTTCTAATCTAGTTTTCAACAAGTAAAACAATTACAACAAATATTTTTTTATCCAAATAGCAAAAACTAAAATGTAAGGAGAAAGAAAACTTGCACATAGCTTAGGGTTTGAGCCATACACCATCTCAAAACTCATTCTAAACTTCAGATTTCACTTTAAACTCATAAAAGAAGCATAACCAGCACAATTTCAGCTATGAAGAAATTGTTTTAAGCAAAGTGGAAACATAAAAATCTGTAGATAATAGTAAACGATATGAGATTTGGGCCATACATCATCCTAAATCTCAAGATTCAAACCATAGCGTCATCTCAATCATATAATAAGAGAGATTTACCAAACCCTAACTTCCAAAAGAACTCAAATGCATGAGAATAAGCTTAGGGTTAGAAAGAGATGACCTAGAGTTTCTGGTTTCAAGGAGAAAAGGAGGAAAGGGGTTTCGGCTAGCTAGAACTTGGTCGATCCCCACTCGGGCTCAGCTAGGGCTCATGAAGGACGGACGGTCCTGATGAACAGACCTTGGCTTGCCTACTGCTCATGATGGGAGAGAGGAGAAAATGAGAGAGGGACTCGAGGGAGAAAGGAGAGCTTTAGCCGTCGGTCCATGAGGGAGAGCCGCGTATGTGGGAGCTTGGGAGAGAATGAGGATATGAATCAGATATTTCAGTGAATTTTGGCTAGCCACGATTCTATTGGCTGCTTGGATGGTGCCCAATAGGGTTATTTGGGTGGCAAATCTAATTGGAGGGATTAAGCAGCAGATTAGTGTAAAGATTAGAGAGCATCTAAGGGATTAAGCAGCCGCTAATCGTTTTATTTGCAAACTAACATAATTTCGTCAAATAGTATGAAATTATTTTGTGCGCTAAATCTTAACAATATGAATATCAATTTTAGGTATTTCTATTGTGCCGAATAACGAGGCAGTCGATTTAGCGATCGGAGGTCGTTAGACAATGTCGACAACGGTTGAAGTGAAATTAAGCTTAAATTGCGCGACGTCGCATTTGAATAGCTCAACGTTCGCGTAGACTTTTCGGAATTGATCGCGGAAGGCGTCATTTGATAGGTTTCGACGTTTCGGCAACAATGAGCGATCAATTTCGCGAACAGAGGTCGTTCGGATGTCATTGGGGCTTCCCAACTTCAATATATGTGTAATTTCATTAAAAATTTATTTTAATTAATTGATCGATCATTAATTGATCCGATATTTTTTTTAATTACTTTAAATATTTTAGATGTATTTATAAAGCTGAATTTTTTAAATCGAGGTAATTTTTATCGAATCGAACACGATTAGAATATTTTAAACTCAATTTATATGATGGTTTATCCTGTTAATTATTTATTTTAATCTCCATGATTCATTTAACTTATGAACTATATGTGGAGATCAATAATTACATGTGCTTCATTTTTGCATCTGAATCTCTTACTTGAATATATTTTTCTGTTGAAAGCAACCTTCCAAACTTGATGCATGTTCTTCCTATGTCTCTTTTAACTCCCATGATTGGTTTGCATTCGATATTGATTCTTCTGAGTGTTTCAACGCACGATATAGTACAACTTGAATAAAATATATCACTAGTTCCTTTCTGCATGTTTCTTGTCATAGAAGTTTAAATTTCATATTTGATTTAATTATCAATTCACTTATCAGTTTATACTTCATATAGTCATTTAATCCATTTTATTTGAATTTTCATCGATTTTATAATTTGATAAAATATCTCAATATTATCCTTATGTAGAGAGTCGCATTGAGTATGCTAAACTTTCTCATCATACTTATAAGAAGCCTATAATTAATGTCTTGTGACAGTGTAATTGAGAGCCATTCTTACATATCATGTTTGTAAGAAGAACTGCAGTTTTCAAATACAGGCAATTTCAGCTTAAATTTAAATTTTAAGTTTTATTTTAAGTTAGGTTATTTAAGTCCCTTGTTAATACAAGATATGACAATATTTTCATAACTTCTCAACATCATGCTCATATAAAGGGCTATCTTAAGAATATTGAGTCTACCCAATTATATAAAAAAATATGTATAAGTGATATTTTGTAATAACGCAATCACATGTCTATCAACATATTCATGTAAAAAGGTGCATATAAGTTTTCAAGTACCTGCATTAATAAGAGAGTCTTTTCTCCTCACGTTGGAGCAACGCGTACGAATTCTTAATTTGTTAATTTTTTTCGTCACATTGAATTTGAAACAACATGTGCGGACACTAAAGTATTTTTTTGGACATTTTATTGCATTTTTATGTTCGCATGAATTTTGAAACGATGCCGATGTGAATGGTACAAATTTTAAGAATTTGATGTGAGGCAGGGACAGGGACGATCTTTTCCTCTATACCTTTTTTGGTTGTTTGAATTCTAGACAGAGAAAGTGGGGAGAGAGAGAGGGACGGATTTAGAGAGAGTGGGAGGGAGAGGTGTCCCTCTCCGTGTAGAGAGAGGGATAGGATGGTGTGAGGAGATTTGCTGGAGAGATGGTGAGGTTGCAGGTTTTTGGGAAGTTTGCCAGTGATGGGGAGCAACGCGACGGCAGAGAGAGAAGTGGGGAGATGAGGAACTCAGGTGTTGAAGGAGAAAGAAAGAATAGTGAGTGAGTGAGTGAGAGAGAGAGAGAGAGAGAGGACTAGCAATTGGAAGCAAGGAAAAGAGAGACTTCATAGAGAGGAAGGGTTTTGCGACGCCCTAGTCTCCTTAAATCATGAATAGAGGTAGCAATGAGCATGAGATTTCCGTGAGGGCAAAGCAGGTTGAGGATAGTTTTGTTCACAAAAGTGAAAAGGCAAACCAACTGCTTGAAAATTTTGAGCCTGTTTTGAAAATCTAATCAGATAATAAACTGGAATAAGAAAATGTTTAAAATTCAAAGAGTCCACTAAGGTTGAATCTTATGACATAATAAATATTAAAATATTTAAATGATATAATAATGATGTAAAAATATGACAAAAAAAATAATAAAGAGAGCTACTTTATGAAATGTAAAACATACATTAAATAGATCTTCTATACTTTTAAACTTAATAACATCAAATATGTTTTAGCGACTAACCTCTTCTTTTAAAATTATATTTAATTAGCTATAATCGAGCGAGGTGAAGTGCGAAGGGATGAGATAAAGAATTTGATGAGTTATAGGTTAGGATCTATAAATTTTTTTAGTTTTATTTAATCTAAATTATTTACATATAACTATCTGACTAAAAATAAATGATGACAAATAGACCAAAATATAAATTAAGTGGTTCAATGAAATCAGTTAGTTCATTGTTTCACTGGTTCAACTACTAGTTCTATCCAAATTAATTTGATTATGAGCAGAAAATTGTCTAAGTATAGACTAAATTAGGTGTAGGCCCAATTCACGGTTAAATTGGTTGGATTGATTGCTCTTACCCATTTTTTAAAACATAGGGTTTGGATATATGTATTTGGTACTTTATTTTTTGCTTGTTTGGTTCATTAAAAGATACTCCTTAATAAGGGCTTGCCAACTTCTAGTTGATCTAAGGATTAAAATTGAATCACTTTATCTTTAATATGTAAATCAGATCATCATACCTCTAGCAATTGTGGCAGTTGGATGAAGGCCTTAGAGTTCAATATTGATGCCAATAGAGTGTATTTCATCAATATTGAATAATGAGTGAACATATTTATTGATGCTACTAAATGACAATAGGATTGTTGCTTCATTCCATCCTGATTGTATGAGGATCACATGAACGTGAATATCTTTAATATAATTAGTTTAGGACTATTCTGTGGTGCCATATGGACACTATTATCATTAGTATTGTTGTGACTTTGAGCAAATTATGTAGTGATGATTCTCAAAATTTCTTATAATAGTTAACGTAAGACTTGTTTCTGTGACTAATATCATCAATGATCTTTCTACTTCATTATTTATTGAAATTGTTGCGTGCTAGAAAACCAATTGCGGTAGAGTAAAAGTTTTCGCCTTAGCTTCGTTGGGAAATCCAGCACACACACAGGTATTTAAAGAGTGAACAATAAAACTCCAGAATTTTTACGTGAAAAACCTCGAAAAGAGGGAAAAATCACAGGGCCTAGCCCAGCAAAAAGCTTCCACTATCAGAGTACAAGATCTTCCGTCTGGGATTACAGAATTGTATATGAAAAAGGGACAACAGCATAGTATGCAAATGAACGACGATGTTGATGATGATGTCAACGATAGTGGTCGGTGATGATGACCAACGTGGTGACGACGCAGGATGGTGGCGATGGCGGTGACGGCGGTGGTTGACAACCGTCGAGTGGTGGCACGATTGTGCTTGGAGGATCTTTAGAGCTCTCTCCTCTCTCTTGCTTGGCCTCCTTCTCCTTCACTTGGCCTCCTTCTCCTTTACTTGGCCCCCTTCTCCTTCACTTGGCCTCCTTCTCCTTCACTTGGCCTCCCGTCATATGAGGAATGAGGGGTTATTTATAGATTGGAGGAGTGGCGTCTCTGTAAATACATGCAAAATCCGAACCACTCCTCCAATCGGACGGCTCATGATGATTCCCTCGATCATATGATGTATTTTATGTATTTGAATGCTCAAATGAAGTCGGAATTATAAGATCTTTGGCTTGTTGAACGCTCGTCAAGACGCCGATTTGACTATAATAAACACTTCATATTTGAGAGCTTTTAGAATTTAACTGATGTCTCAAAGTTTCCAATGATATTTTAAGAGCTTGATCTCTTTCAACTGATTTTGCTTTCGGCATCAAGATTCGTGCTTACTGTAGAGGAATTTTCGTGGTCATATCGGTTGCCCCTATTTTAGATGATATTATCTTAATTATCAAAAAATATATGTGCCAAGTACTTCAAAATAGTAAATTCTTCAACTAAATGTCCATACATATTTTGAGAGAAGAGATCTTCATGTGCACAAGATTATGACTACTACATATGCACGACAAATATGTGTAGGTATGTGCGAGCGCAAAATTTTGAGGTTATGGACCCATGCGATATTCTGAGCATTCGCACAAGGTTTCGCTGATTATGACCGAAAGAACCGCTTGTGGGTCGCGTATAAAAGAAGAAACGGTGTTCTTGGGTCTCAGGTGAACGTCGGAAAATTGACGGCGCAGCTTTACAAAAGTGAACGGTCAGGTGGTCGCGACGACCGCTGAGCTCGAGTGCCGGAACGGCTGGCGGTCGCGTCACGAGGGAATGACGCCGGGTCGAGCTGGTCGACGACGCCGCGGGAGGCACGCTAAGGCCGGCCGCTCGGGTTCGCGGAACGTGCATGGTCGCGAACCAGAGTGAGCGAGAATGGCAGTGGCGGAATGGCATGGGCACGGGCGGGGAGCGACGCAGCGAGGGCGCAGCGGCGCGACGGCACCCAAGGCGGGCGCTGCGTCACTGCAAAACGTGCTTTGGCCCGTTTCCCGTTTGGCCCGTTTGGCGATTTTGAACGTTTGGGTGATTTTGGGCGGTTTGGATACTTTTACCTTTTGCCCCTAAAAGGGTCTATAAAAGCCCTCAGGCTAAAGGAGAAGGCATTCTCTTCTTCTTGAGAGAAGGTCGTGAGGCGATCAAGAAGCATATGGCAGCTTTTCCCTCGAAAGAGGTGTTAACTAACCTCGTGACCGGCAGATCGAGGCGATCAAGACCGTAGTTCATACGCAAAAGCTCCGCCGAAAGAGGTGTTAACTAACCTCGTCGGATCGACCGGGATCGGAGGCGATCAATGAGACGATAACCGGAGACTGGAGTTGACGGCAATGCTCGACGATGGCAGCCGGCGACGGTGGTTGGTGAGGATAACCAGCGACGATAATCGGTGGTGGTGACCGACGACGGTGGTTGGCGGCCAACGGGGGTGGTCGGCAACGGCAACTGGCGATGATAGTCGATGGTGGCGACTGACGTCGGTAGTCGGCGGGGATGACCGGCGACGATTGTTAGCCGACGGGGTGGTCAAATGGGAATCGGCGGTACGGTCGACGGGCATATAACGTAGTCAGGGGATGACCGCCGGCGATGGTGGTGACCGGCGACGATTGTGGCGCCACGGTGGTCAGCGCCGCAATCGGCGACGGTAGTCATGCGGGCGACGACGCCAGTCGGGGGATGACCGCTACTGATGGTGGTGACCGCGAATTGTCGACGATGGTTGGCGCGGACCGACGAGAGTAGTCGCGGCGTTCGGCAGTTGTTGCAACGGGGTGGTCAGCCAGCAACGCGGCGATGACCGCGATGGTAGTCGTGGAGGATAACCAACGACGATAGTCGGGCTAACGATATTGGCGGCCGACGGGGTGGTGCAGCAGAACGGCGACAGCTGACGGTAGCGGGCGCCGTAGTCGACGGGGATGACCGGCAACGATGGTGATGATCGATGGAGTGCCGCCGGCGGTGGTTGAATTGAATCCGGAGATTTTGACCCATCCGGTTGTTTGTCGAGTGTTGTCCGGCGACATTAATGTGAAGAGGTCAGAAGTCCACTGGACCTTTGACCCATCTAGGTTTGTCGAGTCTTTGCTCGACGCGTTAACTGTATGGAAGAGGTTGAATGAATCCGGCCGGATTTTGACCCATCCGAGGTTGTTTGTCGAGTGTTGTCCGGCGACGCAATGTGGAAAGAGGTTGAATTGAATCCGAGGATTTTGACCCATCCGAGGTTGTTTGTCGAGTGCCACGACGCAATGTGGAGGCCGCGTGAGAAGTCCACCAAGGACCTTTTGACTATCTAGGTTGTTTGTCGAGTGACTGGCGTTAACTCGTATGGAAGAGGTTGAATTGAATCCGAGATTTTACCTATCCAGGTTGTTTGTCGAGTGTTACCCGTGGCGTTAACGTATGGAAGAGGTTGAATTAATCCGAGGATTTTGACTATCGAGGTTGTTTGGTGTTACCCGATGGACGTTAACGTGTGGAAGAGGAGAAGTCCACTGGACCACCTATCTGTTGTTTGTGGTGTGTTACGATGACGTTAACTGTATGGAAGAGGTCGAAGTCCACCAAGGACCTTTTGACCTATCTAGGTTGTTTGTCGAGTGCTCGATGACGTTAACGTGGAAGAGGTCGAAGTCCACCAAGGACCTTTGACCCATCTAGGTTGTGTCGAGTCTTTGCTCGATGACGTTAACTGCATATGGAAGAGGTCGGAGTCCACCAAGGACCTTTGACCTATCTAGGTTGTTTGGTGGCTGACCGACTTGGCTCGACGGGTTGCGGCGGCAATAGCGCATATGGCGGCGACCGACGCGTAATTAGCGATGACCGACAACAATGGTGATGACCGAATTGCCGGCGATGGTCGGAGCGGACCGATGGCGGTAGTGCTGGCGGACAGCTATGTGGTTGGTGGTCGACGGGAGGCAACGGAGACAGTCGACGGCATAATCCGGGCGCCTGTGAATGCCAGCGATGAGATGCCGGCTGGTCCAGCGACCGGCGACAGTCGGCGGCAGACCGCCAGTGGGTTGGTTCGACGGGGTTGTTAGGCAACCCGGCACGCAGAAGGCAACGACCGCATCGTTGAGGATTTTTGACCTATCTGAGGTTGTTTGTTAGAGTGTTTCCTCAATGATGTTAACACGATGATGTTAACCTGTGTGGAAGAGTTTGAATTGAATCCGCTAAGGATTTTGACCCATCCGAGGTTGTTTGTCAGAGTGTTACCCAATGACGCTAACCTGTATGGAAGAGGTCGAATTGAATCCGCTGAGGATTTTTGACCTATCCGAGGTTGTTTGTTAGGGTGTTACCGACGTTAACTGTATGGAAGAGGTTGAATTGAATCGAGGATTTTGACCTATCCAGGTTGTTTATCGAGTGTGACTCGGCGACGTTAACGTATGGAAGAGGTTGAATTGAATCCGAGGATTTTGACCTATCCGGTTGTTGTCGTGGTGTTACCCGATGCTAACTGTTTGGAAGAGGTTGAATTGAATCCGCTAAAGATTTTTGACCTATCCGACGTTGTTTGTCAGGGTGTTACCCGATGGCGTTAACCTGTGTGGAAGAGGTTGAATTAAATCCGCTGAGGATTTTTGACCTATCCGAGGTTGTTTGTCAGAGTCTTTACTCGATGACGTTAACCTGTATGGAAGAGGTCGAATTGAATCCATTGAGAATTTATGACCTATCTGAGGTTGTTTGCCAGAGTGTTACCCGATGACGTTAACCTGTGTGGAAGAGGTTGAATTGAAGCCGCTGAGGATTTTTGACCTATCCGAGGTTGTTTGTCAGAGTGTGACTCGATGACGTTAACCTGTATGGAAGAGGTTGAATTAAATCCGCTGAGGATTTTTTACCTATCCGAGGTTGTTTCTCAGAGTCTTTACTCGATGACGTTAACCTGTATGGAAGAGGTCGTGGGAAGTCCACCAAAGACCTTTTGACCTATCTGAGGTTGTTTGTCAGAGTCTTTACTCGATGACGTTAACCTATATGGAAGAGGTCGTAGGAAGTCCACCAAGGACCTTTTGACCCATCCTAGGTTGTTTGTCAGAGTCTTTGCTCGATGACGTTAACCTGTATGGAAGAGGTCGTAGGAAGTCCACTAAGGACCTTTTGACCCATCCTAGGTTGTTTGTCAGAGTCTTTGCTCGATGACGTTAACTTGTGTGGAAGAGGTCGATTAAAACATCCATTTGTGGTTGTAGCCAAAGTTGCTCCTTAACCTTGGCCTTATTTTTCCATGAGTATGATTGGAAAATCATAATTTGCAAAGCTATATCTCTTCTCAATGTTGAAATATCCTCCAACTTTAACTTGTTTCTTGGGATGGTAATTAATTAGATGCTTAACATGGGTGATCTTCTGAGATTGAGAGTTGCCCCCCAGTTTCCGACAGAATATGAAGGAACTAAGTTTGACGAATCTTCATTCTTCGCTTGTGCTCCTTAAAAGCTTGAAATGCTCCACCTCGATGGTGGTTTTGATCTTGTTGGAAAACTTGGTCATCATACAAGATGAAATAATGAGAATCAACTTCCCACAGACGGCGCCAAACTGTTGCGTGCTAGAAAGCCATAGAGAGTAAAGTTTTCACCTTAGCTTCGTTGGGAAATCCAGCACACACACAGGTATTTAAAGAGTGAACAATAAAACTCCAGAATTTTTACGTGGAAAACCTCGAAAAGAGGGAAAAACCACGGGGCCTAGCCCAGCAAAAAGCTTCCACTATCAGAGTACAAGATCTTCCCGATACCGGGATTACAGAATTGTATATGAGAAAGGGACAACAGTTGCTAGTAACAGACAATATTGACGACGATGTTGACGACGATGTTGAATGATGTCAACGATAGTGGTCGGTGATGATGACCAACAGCTGGTCGACGGTGAGGATCAGCGGTGGCGGCTGATGGCGGTGGCCGTGGTTGACAACCGTCGAGTGGTGGCACGATTGTGCTTGGAGGATCTTTAGAGCTCTCTCCTCTCTCTTGCTTGGCCTCCTTCTCCTTCACTTGGCCTCCTTCTCCTTTACTTGGCCCCTTCTCCTTCACTTGGCCTCCTTCTCCTTCACTTGGCCTCCTCTCATATGAGGAATGAGGGGCTATTTATAGATTGGAGGAGTGGCGTCTCTGTAAATACATGCAAAATCTGAACCACTCCTCCAATCGGACGGCTCATGATGATTCCCTCGATCATATGATGTATTTTATGTATTTGAATGCTCAAATGAAGTCGGAATTATAAGATCTTTGGCTTGTTGGAACCGGCTCGTCGAGACGCTCGATTTGACTATAAACACTTCATATTTGAGAGCTTTTTAGGAATTTAACTGATGTCTCAAAGTTTCCAATGATATTTTAAGTGCTTGATCTCGACCAGTTTCAATTTCTGATTAGCTTGCTTTCGACATCAAGATTCGTGCTTCGACTAGAGGAATTTTCAGGGTCATATCAGAAATAAATAAATAAAAACTTATGTATCTGGTATTGATAGTTAGCCCATTATTTTATATCAGTTAGGATTTTTTTTTGCTCCAAACATATGAATATTGATATGCGTTTATTTGATCATGAGTCATGTTATTATGTCTCATCCTGTAAAATTAGGTTTGTTGACATAGCAAGCCACTAGCTGGATTTCCTCACTAGTATGATTTGTATATATATATATATATATATATATATATATATATATATATATATATATATATATATATATATATATATATATATATATATATATATATATATATATATATATATATATATATAATGACATATGTTAATATATTTATATTGTACTTAACCTCAATTTGACATATGAATTGCTTAAATTGATTTTTAAAATTTAGACACCATGCCATAGTGTAATGTGATTCTAAAATTCTATTGAACAACTTAAAATCCTATTAAGTGAAATACTTGTGTTTGAATGCCTTGCCATAATTCACGGGCATATTAGTGTATGATATAGTGGGTTAGATATTTGCACAAACTGGCATCTTTTTAGTTCGTGTTAAGACCAACTAGTCTCCTAATTCTGTGGGCTGACGATCTGGCTTGAATACATCTAGCAAACAAATGATTTGAGTTTGTTTTATCTAAATTACAGTTTGTTACTAACTTAAATGAGTATTTAAATGTTTGTACGTGTATGGATATGACATGGTCTAATTTGAACTAATTGTGAAATCCTTTTTCTATGTTTAATTCACTTTGATACCCTTGTTACTACATATTTCTATATGTATATATGTCATGTTTCAGCACACCATTAAGATGATCTATAATTTTAGTATGGTTAAAGTTCTCAATTGATGCATGTGGGCTCCAAAAATTCACGCCCGACCTCTCGATGAAAACGAGAGTATAGATTTTGTGTCAAACGAAATTTTCAGAAGACAGTGATTTTTTGTAGTGGATAAATAATGCACTGTCCAGAGATTTCACCCTCATTTGGTGAGGACTTTAGATCTAGTTTCAGGTTTCTTATAGGCGCAAGCACCTATAGTTAGTTACCCCTCTCCAATCAGTGAGAGGGAACTTTCGATTAAGGCTAGTTATCAGATTGCTAATTGCATAGCATATAGTAGCAACAATTTGGATTTAAAATTTAATGAAATTCATCATTTTTTTGATACTTGGAGAATATAGTTAGGGGAATGATGATGCGCACGATCAAGATTCCATGGTTTTGTCATCCCGGGCAGGCATGATCCCTGGTCCAGTTAATCAGAGGAGGTGGCCAAACCAACCTAACCGAATGAACCTTGTCAGCAGCCATGGGTGTCATCCAAAGAGACATTGTAGACTAGGGTTGATATTTGTCAAAGGGGATAATCTTAAGTCCACCCTAGCTAACAGTGGGCTTTATGCCCCATTAGGTACACCCTATGGCCCACAACTCAAAGGGGTAGAAAATCATTGGGGAACATACGGGCTAGAACCGTGACCGTAATTTGGTGGAGCCAACTGGCCAAATCACCCGGTCAAAGGGCTTTAATAGTAACTTCTTCTTATGTGGAGCCTATTGGCCAAACCATACAGATAGAGGACATGAGCCACATCCTTACTGGTGTAGAACATTTTGAGTGCGAATGTAGCAGTATACATAATATGACATTAACTCTTTTGTGAGCCTGAGTTACCATTAAATTTGTCACCCCTGACAAATAATTGTAAAAGGCAAATGGATGAAATTTTTATTTAGATTTTTAATTAATGAATTTCATTTAAGCATTTTTTTTTAGTTTTTATTAGAATCTTATTGAATATTTGAGGGTTGATAGGAACTTGATTTAACATTGAAGATTTTAAGAAATTTTGATAAAAGTAAACCCATCCGGTTGATATTCTCAATCAACACAACCATCATCTGAGTAGACCTTATCAACTCTACTATTTGCTCGAAGAGGATCGAGTCTACAATTTTGAAATCTCATTATATCACATTAGATCTTGTCAATTATACTCATATAGGAGAAGGATTGGATCTATGGATTGAAGCAATATATTTTAAGATTTTTTTGAAATTAAATATTTGAATTTCTAAACATTAAATAACCATATTAAAGTTATTAAAGGCTTTATGAAAGTGGTAAGAGTAAGCTTAGTGTGATCAACTTGAGGACATTATTAATTTTCATATGCAACCTTATTGAGATTAATCACTTAATTTTCTATTGAAAAGAATCAGCCTTATCAACTTCAGTCCTTATAGGGAGGAGGATTTGACCACTCAAAATAGGACTTAACTTTTGTCATGTGAATGTGTTGACTTGTTAAAATACATACATAAGTATATATTTAGAATATTAAATTCTAGAAATATGCTTTCTTTCAAAATAATTACTTTCTTTTAAAAATAGTTGTATAATTCATAGTAAGACATTTAAGTCAACATAGTTTTAACGCACATCCTTGACACCGAATTTAAACATTCAATATTGTGTGGGAGCCCATGCGGGTATTTAATAATTTATATAATTTTAATTTTAAGTTATGAGATTACTCTCATATTTTTATTTAATCCTAACTTAGCCTGTGTAACTTTTTCAGATATTAGGATTGCACCTTAAATCTCTATGTCTAAGCACATGCAAATATTTTTAGCTTAGATAATTTCATCTAATTAATAAAATTATTAATTTAAAAATCATAATTAGAATGGAAATTTTTTTATTTTTGGATTGAAGGAAACTCCATAATTCATGTGAAATTTAATTTAGTATCGCCTTTTGTCTACTTCTACGAAGAGTTGCAGATTCAATGGCAAATTCTTTTAAATTTTTAATGCCTCGCTTGGGTATTATGAGTTCGGGTGGAAAATTATTTTAAATTTTCAAATGGT